>CAUYUJ010017615.1:342682-572682 GCA_963575745.1 Prorocentrum cordatum | reverse complement strand
CGACGACGACGACGCGGCCGAGGCCTTCGGCGGGGCCCGGGCGGCCAGGAGGCCGCCCCGGTCGCGGCAGGCGCGCCAGATGGGCGCCACAGGGCCGCAGCCGCAGAGGCGCCAGGCGCTGGGCTGGCTGCGTCGTCGAGCCTCGGGTGGAGGAGCCGGCAGCCCGCCAGGGAGCCCGACGTTGCACAGCTGGTCGCGGTGCCTGCGGCCGCGGAGGCCACCTGTCGAAGAAGAAACAAATGCACAGCCATGCACTGTCGGAGCTCTGCGCGGATTTCTCGGATCGGCGCTGGGCCACCCCGTTGGCGCCTCCGGCGCCGCGGTCCCCCTCCCTTCTGATGGGGCTAGAATCCGTTCAAATGGGTTTCGGAACGCTGAGTCTGGCCTCGTGAGGCTTCAACTCCTGTGAAGTGTAGTCAGGCATCGGCCTTAGTATATTTTCGTCTCCCTGCCATATCGGTGAGGTCTCTGGGTGATTCCGAGACACCGCGCGGTCTTTCACCACACGGTCTTGGGATCCCCAACGCGCTGAGCTTTTCATCGCCAGACCTGCCAGGGCTTGCCACCTGCTCCTGGCACTCGTTCTTGGGGCCTTGGAGCCCCCGTCCTCTGGCATCGCGTGCGGCTGGAATCGAGGGATAGGATGAGGATTGAGGAGGAGGAGGATCGCGGAGGAGGATCGAGGAGGAGGAGGATCGCGGAGGAGGAGGAGGAGAAGGAGGGGGGGGAGGAGGAGGGGAGGATCGAGGAAGAGGAGGAGGAGGAGGAGGAGGAGCGATGGAGGAGAATGAGGAGGATGGAGGCGGAGGAGAAGGAGGAAGAGGAGGAGAGGAGGAGGAGAGAAGGAGCAGGAGGAGGAGCGAGGGGGAGGATGAGGAGGATCGAGGAGGAGGGTCCAGGAGAAGTAAGAGGAGGAGGAGGAGGAGGAGGAGGAGGAGGAGGAGGAGGAGGAGGAGGAGGAGGAGGAGGAGGAGGAGGATGTCAATTTGGAGCATCCTGTCATCAGCTGCAGAGCTTGGATCAGCGGGGGGGGTAAAGACGGGCCGCGTCTGAGCGAGATGTGTACTTCAGGCGAAAGTGAAACGAAACGCCATCAGCTGCAGCGCTGGGATCAGCGCTCGCAGGAAGGGCGAGCAGTGCCAGCAAGCTCTTGCGCTGCTGGGCGAGGTGTGGGAGGCGAATCTGGAGCCCAATGTGTTTAGCCACAGGGCTGGCACCAGCTCGCGCGAGACGGGCGAGCAGTGGCAACGGGCCCTGGCTCCGCTGAACGAGAAGTGGAAGACGAATCTGGAACCCAACGTCATCAGGTGCAGCGCTCAGATCAGCGCGTGCAGGAAGGACGGGCAGTGGCTGAGCGAGATGTGGGAGGCAAATCTGGAGCCAAAACTCATCAGCTACAGAACCGCGATCAGCGCGTGTAGGCAGGGCGAGCAGTGGCAGCGGGCTCTGGCGCTGCTGAGCGAGGTGTGGGACACTGATATGAAGCCACATATAATCCGCCACAACGCTCGGTTACGGCGACGAGATCAGCGTGTGCGGGAATGGCGGTCAGCGGCGACTGTCGTTGCTCAGTGAGATGCGGCAGGCGAGCATGGAGCCCGACGGCATCCCGTACAATGCTAGTGGCAGGCGGTGTCGTTGTTCAGCGAGGTGTGGCCAGAGATACTCAACCGACATTTGTTAGTTGCGGTGTTGCGATATGCGCATGCGGGGAAGGTGGGGAATTGAGGGAGCCCAACGCCATCAGCTACAACAGTGAGGTCAGTGCAGGTGTTGAGGGCGAGCAGTGGCAGAGCAGTAATGGTGCACCGATCCGCATTGTGATTCCGGAGCCGACAGGGAGCGAGCGCCGCGGGCATCGGGACGCGGTTGGCGCGCGCCTCGGCCTGCGGGGTGCGGCACCGCTTCGAACGAAACGAAACGGAACGGAACGATCGACGTGCTCGGACGATTCTGCCGCTTTGGGCCTCCAGAGCCGGCGGCTCGCCGCGCGGGGTGGCGCGGCTCCTCCGCGAGCTCCGCGTGCCCAGGTTGCGGAGGGCGGCGTCGCTCGGGCTCTGTGCGTGGGGTGGCGGGCGAGGGCGTGCAGGTGCGCACCGTGTTGCTCGGCCTGGCGAGGGCCACCACCAGCATGCTGGGGTCGGGGCCCTCGTGGGGGTCAGGGCCCCGCGGACTCCTCTGGCTCTGAGGGGTGCCCTGTGCTGTGTGCGGCCAGGAGCGGGCCCAGCAGCGTGGCCGAATGGAGCCTCGTGAATGCCAGGGCTGGGCGCATCTTTTGTTGCTCGATTCGTCAGGCTTCGCATACATTCGTGAGTGCGTCCGGCGCGATGGGCGAGCCTCCCCAGGCAAAGCATTAGCTGTCTTTGTTTTGTGCATGCATCCTGGAAGCTGCGCTGAGGAACGGTGTCGGCCGTGTTGGCTCGACGCAACCTGGCCTGGGTGGGGCTCCATCCTGACCCGTTTCCCGAGGTGGTCAGCCGTGGCGGCTAGGAGCGGAAGTCCAGCACACACACATTGATGAGGATGATGATGATGCTGCTGCTGATGATGATGAAGATGCTGATGCTGATGCTGATGCTGATGAGGATGATGATGATGCTGATGATGATGCTGATGATGATGTTGATTGTACTGGTGATTCTGAGGATGTTGCTGATGATTATCCGTAAGGGCTTCGCCCCCTGCCTCCGGCCCCCTCTCTCGGAGAATGGGCCATGGAAGAGCTAAGTCATGAGGCCTTGGCGCTGTCGTGAAGCAGTATCGAAACTTCATGCGAAGCCGATTCGCAATCAGCAAAACCAACTGATCACAAGAGGGGTTACCACACCTGGCGATTGGTAAGACGTGTATGGTTTACGGGCTTGGTTACCACACCTTGCGATTAAAGGGCCGAGGGAGTTCTCGCAGTTTGGGTTACCACGCCTTGCGATGGATGTGCGTGAAGGGTGGCACCGAATTTCAGAAATGTGGCAAATCCCCTGTGTTTTTGGACCCTGACCCCGCGGATCTGCGTGAGGGGTGGCACCGAATTTCAGAAATGTGGCAAATCCCCTGTGTTTTTGGACCCTGACCCCGCGGATCTGCGTGAGGGGTGGCACCGAATTTCAGAAATGTGGCAAATCCCATGTGTTTTTGGACCCTGACCCCGCGGATCTGCGTGAGGGGTGGCACCGAATTTCAGAAATGTGGCAAATCCCTTGTGTTTTTGGACCCTGACCCCGCGGATCTGCGTGAGGGGTGGCACCGAATTTCAGAAATGTGGCAAATCCCCTGTGTTTTTGGACCCTGACCCCGCGGATCTGCGTGAGGGGTGGCACCGAATTTCAGAAATGTGGCAAATCCCATGTGTTTTTGGACCCTGACCCCGCGGATCTGCGTGAGGGGTGGCACCGAATTTCAGAAATGTGGCAAATCCCTGTGTTTTTGGACCCTGACCCCGCGGATCTGCGTGAGGGGTGGCACCGAATTTCAGAAATGTGGCAAATCCCTTGTGTTTTTGGACCCTGACCCCGCGGATCTGCGTGAGGGGTGGCACCGAATTTCAGAAATGTGGCAAATCCCATTTGTTTTTGGACCCTGACCCCGCGGATCTGCGTGAGGGGTGGCGATTTCGAGCCCCCCCAGCAATTCAGACAACGCGCCCAGGGGACGCTAAAAAGCCGGTTTGGGCCTCCCCCCCCCCTCGCGCGGTCAACCAACTAGTTACAGTAACCAGCAATAAGCAGAACTGTAACACTTGAAACTACAAGCTACAACTGGTACAGGAAACTGCGAATCCCGCTCCTCGCAGCCTGGTGGCCCCACAGGGGGGCCGGCGGATTATGATGATGTTGTTGATGAGGATGATGATGCTGATGATGATGGTACTGATGATGATGTCAGTGTTAATGCTGATGATGATGGTGATGATGATGACGATGAAGAATAATTTTGTGTTGATGATGATGACGATGGTGATGTCGATGGTGATGGTCATGCTGGTGATGGTGATGGCGCTGATGATGATGATTTTGGTGGTGACGGTGATGGTGATGATGCTGAGGATGATCATGAGCACGAGCGTGAGGATGTCAGTGATGATTTTGCTGATGACGGTGGCCTTGGTGATGATGGTGGTGGAGGTCATGATGACAGTGGTGGTGATTATGATAACCGTTACGGTGATGGTGATGGTAATGATGATTCCGATGATGACGAGAAGGAGGGGGATGGGGAGAAGGAGGACCAGGAGGAGGAGGAGGAGGAGGAGGAGGAGGAGGTAGAGGGGGAGCAATCTCTCCGAAGTCGTGTTTCTTTCGCGACGCAGGACCTCGGAGCTCTCAACCCCGTCCCAACGACTGGACGTCTGCCGTGGCCCGTAGTTTGATGTGCCATGGGCCCGAATCGGGAAGACGAGGAGGTGGGAGGAGTCAGAGCAGGACGGGGGGAGCAAGAGGATGTTTTTTTAGGGTTCCATGGGGCCTCTCTCGCAGTCGCTGAGCGCGTCACCCATACTCACCCGCGCCCGCCTCGCGCCGCGCGGCGGAGAGGAGGAGAGAGGGGGAGAGGCCACCAACATTCTTTGCCACACCTGGGGCCGCCGACGAAAGGGGAGGGGGAAAGCGGCTGCGGGGCCACTCAAGGGATGTCGGAGTGGTTGCCGATGGCGTAGCACTTTGCCTGTAGCGTTGTACATGCCGTACCTTGTGAGCAACGCTGCAGAAGAAGTACCAGTTAATCGTCTCAACAGCGCGTGAATGCTGTAGAGGTGCTATCTTGTATGTAGCGAGGTACACGCAATACCCTTGTCCGTAGCGCTGTAGAGCGAGTACTACCGCCATACATGGGAGAGACAGTGTGCTGGATAACCATCGTCGGCGGCTTCTGGTAGGCTGGTCTCACCGGAGCTTCTGCGGTCTACTGAGTGCTGCGCGCTGGAGCCAGCACGTAGAGCCATCCAGCCAGCGGATGCTGGCGGACATGACGCAATCGTGGTACGTATTGCCCGGCCTGCCATGTACTGCGTCGCCGATGGCGATCGACTTTTTGGTAGTCCAGGTCTTCCGTAGGCCTTGGACTTCGTCATGTGGACCTCATAATGCAGCGGCTGGTCCGGTAGCTCTGCTGGGGGCCCCCATAGCTCTGCAGGTGGCTCCCGCAGCTCAGAGCGTGGGGGGCGCAGCTCAGCTGGTGGCCCTGGTAGCTCTGCTGCGGGCTCTTGGGGCTCTTGTAGAACAGCAGGTGGCCCCGGTAGGACTTCTGGCGGGTCTCGTGGTTCTGGTTGCGGCCCTCGTAGCGCAGCTTGTAGCTCAGCTGGTAGGCAGTGCAGTTCAGCTCGTTGCCCTGGTCGCTCTGCAGGAGGCTCTGGTAGCTCTGCGTGCGGACCGCGTAGATCAGGCTGCGGGCCTCGTAGGTGAGCAGGTGGCCCTCGAAGCTGAGCTCCGGGTCCTTGCAGTTCAGCTTGTCGCTCTGGTAGCTCTGCAGGAGGCTCTAGATGTTCTCTGTGTGGCCCGCGTAGCTCAAGTTGGGTTTCTCTTAGCTCGGTAAGAAGCTCTCGTAGCTGAACTGGTGGTTCTCGAAGGTCTGCACGCGGCCCTTGCAGTACAGCTCGTCGTTCTGGTAGCTCTGCTGGTGGTTGTAGAAGCTGTGCCTGTGGTCGTAGTGGCTCGGCTTGTGGTCCTTGTAGCTCAGCTTGTGGCTCTCGTAGCTCTGCTGGTCTCTCTCGTAGCTCAGCTGGCGGGCCTTGAAGCACTTCTGATGGCTCTCGTAGCTGCGCCTGTGGTCCTCGTAGCTCATCTCGTGGTCCTCGAAAGTTTGTTTGTGGCCCTGGTAGCTTTGCTCCTCGAAGCTCAGGTTGTGGCCGTGGTAACTTTGCAGGTGGTCCTTTTCCGTAGGATGGGGTGGTATAGCCATTTGATTTCCCTTCGGACTTGTACTTTCCCGTCGGAGCCCCCTTGTAGCGCGAGGTGGCCTCGGCTTCGAGGGACCCCTCAGAGTCGTCGCTAGCCAAGTCCCAGTACTGTGCCTTCCAGATGTCGGTGTTCCGGTTGGCGTTCCCACTGCTTTTATACACAACGACCGTCGAAAGTAAGGTTTTTCTATGGTGTGCTCTTAGTTTTGAGAAATTGACTTGTGGTCATCTGATCTGTCCTCCTGGTCTTTCTCGTATTCCGCGTCGCTCTTCTCATTCTCTTCGTCGCACTCGTCGTCATCATAGTCGCTCTCCTAGACCTGTTCGCCGTTCAGCGGTTCGGCAAGAAGCAGGTCTAGTGCCTCGTGCCTCCGGTAGCTAAGCTGGTTGTCCTCGTAACTTTGCCTGTAGTTCTCGTAGCTCGGCTGGTGGCCCTCGTGGTGCAGCTGGTGGTCCTCGTTGCCCTGATTGTGGCTCTCGTAGCTGAGCTTGAGGGCCTCTTGACTCAGCTGGTGGTCCTCGTAGCCCTGCTTGTGGCCTTTTTAGTTAGTTGAGCCTGCAGTCCCCGTAGTTCTGGAGGTGGCTCTAGTAGCTGTGCCTGTGGTCCTCGTAGCGGGGCGTGTGGTACTCGAAGGGCTGGCAGTATTACTGCTAGCCCTGCTGGTGGATGTAGTATTTCTGCTTGTTGCTCTGGCGGCTGAGGTTGTGACCCTCGTAGCTTTGCAGGTGGGCTTCGTGGCTCTAACGGCGACTCTCGAAGCTCTTCTCGTGACCTTGGTAGCTGAGCTGGTGGCTCCAGTAGATCGCCTGGTGGTCCTCGTAGCCTTGCTTGCGGCTCTTGTAATTCGATCGACAGATGGGTCTCGTAGTTCTGCCCTTGGCTCTCGAAGCTCTTGTTGTCCTCATAGTTCGACTGGTTGTTCTCGACGTTCTTCTGGAGGTTCTCGTAGTTCTGCTGCTCGTCGGAGCTCCGCTGGTCCTCGCTGTGGAGCTTGGATGCCCTCCTATTGTTCTTAAGCCTGGTTCAGAAAGTAATCGAGGGACCTGTCCACGTGGGAGTCCACTAGGTCTGAGTCGGAATCCACGGCTGCCAAGTCGTGGTATTCCACTTTCTAGGTGCCCGCGTCATTCAGGAGATCGTACTGGCCACGCGCAGGTAGCTCGGTAGGTGGCACTGGTGCCACAGCTGGTGGTCCTCGACGCTCGGCTGGTGGTACTCGAAGCTTTGCTGGTGGCCCTCGGAGCAGAGCTTGTGGTTCTCGAAGCGCTGGTGGCCCACGCCGCGTAGCAGGTTGCTCTGGTAACTCTGCTTGTGGACCCCGTAGCTCTGCTTGTAGCCCTCGCATCTCTAGTGGCAAGGTGAGGAGGCCGCATACGGTGCATTCGTCATACAAGTTGTGCTCGCCGTGCCTGTTATCGACGTCGTAGTCGGACTCGTCGTAGGCGGCGCGGCCGTAGTCACCTGTACCTCCACCACGACTTACTTAGAAACACCTTCGGGCTGCTCGGTCGTGTCGTTCTTTGTGTCGGTCTTGGTGTCGTGCTTGGTGTCGTGTGCTCCCTTCTCCCTTCTGCTTGGCTCCCCCTCCCTGTCTCCCCGTCCGTCTGTTTGTCGGCCCGGTCTGTCCTTTCCTGTCCTCCTCCTTCCCTCTCCCCCTCCCCTTCTCGCTCCTCGGCTCCTCGCTGTCCGTTTTTGCCCATTGCCTGGCCCGCGTTTCTTTGTCGGCCTGTCCCTGTGTCCGAATAAGAGCCGCGGCGCCCCACATTGCCGCGCTGGCGAATAGCCCGGCGTGGGACGCCACTGCTTTGCGTCGGTGTTGCGTGTTTGCGTAGTCGCCTTGGTGTCGTATTGGTGGTTGTTTTCGTCCTCGGGCTGCCTGTTACGCAGCGCGTTCTCGTACTTGGGCTTGGGCTGCCTGTTATGCAGCTCGTGCCTGGACGCCCGCGCGAGGACGGTCGTAGCAATGATAATGATGTCGTCGGGTCGAGGCTGTATCTCTTGTCCGACGTTATACCCCACTCGTTTTTGGGCTGCGTCTGTTCGCGCCTGTGTTTCTCTATACGTGTATGGCCTCGGCATACTTGCCGGTGGGCCTCCACAAAGGTGGGCAGGTCTCGTAGCCCGTCGATATGTTGAAGATGTCCGTCTTGTTGATCTCGAGGTATTTCACGTCGATCTTGAAGCTGCTGAAGTGCAGTCGCCGCCGCCCCCCTCCTATGGTGCGGCGGCGCGCTGAGGCCGGCCCCGCCAGTGGCGCGCGCGCGCGGCCGGGCGCGGCGCCCGTTTGCGAGTGCGGGGGATAGAGCTCCCGCATACAGCCTTTCCAGAGGGCCGCCTCCTCCTCCTCGCCGTCGCCACCTCGGGGGTGGGTTGAGGGTCTTTCGTATGCGCTGTTTCCCTCCTCCTCCTCCTCTTAAATCCTTGTCGTTCTTCTCGAAAACGGTGTCTTCTCGCTCGCTCCCTTTCTCCCTTCTCACTTCTCCTCCTATTCCCTCCTCCTCGTCCTTCCCCCTTGAGAAGTGCAGCGCGGGACCCGCGCGAAGAAGACGACCTTGCCGACGCCGACGACGAAGACGACGACGACGACTTGATGACGACGGCGACGACGACGGCGGACGACGGACGACCCACGTCGTCCGGAGCCCTCAGAGGTCCCCCGAGAGCCTCGGACTTTTCTCCTCGACCGCCGATCCTCGATCCTCGAAGCACTGAGCCTCGAACACCCGGGCCTCGATGGGTCCAGCGTGTGGCGCGCGCGCCAGCGTCGTCGTCGTCGTCGTCGGCGGCGCCGTCGTCGTCGTCGTCGTCGGTGCCGTCGTCGTCGTCGTCGTCGTCGTCGTCGTCGTCGTCGTCGTCGTCGTCGGCGTCGTCGTCGTGGTCGTCGGCGCCCTAGTCCTCGTCCTCGTCCTCGTCCTCGTCCTCGTCGTCGCCGTCGCCGTCGTCGCCGTCGTCGTCGTCGTCGTCGTCGGCGAGCGGCCCGGCGAGCGGCGCGCGCGCCTCGAGGCGTGGCCTGGTGAGCGAGACGCCGGGCAGCCCGCGGTGGCGAGCGGCTCCCCCCGTGCGGGGCGGCGCCCCGCCGCGGCGGCCGTGCCCCCGGCGTCCGTCGTGCGGGAGCGACGGCGTCTGCCGACGGCGACGACGACGACGAGGACGACCACAACCAAGACCACAACCGCGACGACCGCGACGACGATGACGACGACGACGACGACGACGACGACGAAGACTTGATGACGACGACGACCACCGCGACGACCACGACCACCATGACGACGACGACGACGACGACGGATCTCAACGACGCGTGAGCGACGGCGTCCACCGACGGCGACTGCGGCCCTTCGGAGGCGACGGTCGGGGCAAATAGCTTAGGGGGGGAGCAATACATGTATCCGAAGCGGCCGATGGTCCACGTCTTCGGCGTGGCTCTCGGAGGAACGCGTGTGATGCCCGCCCCTGGGCTATTCGCCCCTCTCGTCGCCTCCGAACCACGTTCTCGAAGAAGAGAACATTGCATAAACGTGAACTTTCGACGGTCCGCGCGAATTTATCGGATCAGCGCTAGGGCCCCCTGGCGGCGCCCCTGGCGCCGCCCTTGGCGCGCTCCGCGCGCCAGGGAGTGGGGTTCGACGAGGATTCAAGAAATCCGCGCGGATCTCCAAAATATGGTTATGAAGTTGTTTCTTCTAGCGACGGCGTTTGCCGACGGCGACGGCGACCCTGGACGCCAGGATTTCCTGGGCGCGACCGACGAGATCGGTCGCTACCGATTTGTCTGCAGATTCCGAAATCGGTCGCGACTGATTTGCTTCAAACTCGTTCACGACAGATCGACCGCGATCGGTCGCGATCGATTCGGAGTGCCGATCGGCCGCTACCGATCTGGACTGCCACGACCCCCTTGTGAAACATCAGAGAATCCACTGAGGAATTGCCGTGCTCTCACCCCCGTCCCAGCTGCACCTTTTCTTTCTCAGGGCTTCCCGGCCGTACGTCTCTAAATACTCGACCTGCCTCTTCACACGTGCTGAAATTAGGGCGCTTGACTGGATTAAGGTCGAGGCTCTGGAGGCTTCTTGGGAGGGATGGTGGAAGGGTGGAGTGGAGTGAGGGAGGGAGGGAGGGGAGTGACCACCGCAAGCGGCCGCGACCACAGCCACGAACCCAGACCACCACGACCGCCACCAGCACGACAACCACTGCCGCCACCACCACCACAACGACGATTCTGAACACGACGACCCACACGACCACCGATGCCGCGACCACGACCAGCGCCAGCACCTTCACCGCTGCGACCACCGCCGACCAGCACTACGACCACGACCACGGCCAGCACGACGGCGCCATGACCACCACCACTGCCACTATCACCACCGACCCGACCGCCCCCGCCCCTCGCCGTCCCTCTCCTTTCCTATCCCTGCCCTTGCTGGGCCGCCTTTGCTGCCGCACGCGCCTTGCGCTTCGCCTCCGCATTTTTCATCCCCCGCAACTTGCACTTAGCGGCGAATCGCCACGGGACCAGTGTTTCAAAAGCTGTGTCCCGTAGGTGGCTAATGGTTGCATACTAGCCTGCCGAGTTCCGCCGAGCCAACTTTTCCCGACTCGGCTGCCGATTTCCGCCGATCCGATTCATTTCGATCGCCGATCCGACCTATCGACTCGATTTGGGGCTCTACTGGCCGGGCGGGGCGGAGGTGGGCGCGGGGAGGGAGACGGAAGAGGCAGGGAGAGGACGAGCTGGAGGAGGCGGGGGAGGAGAAAGGAGGAGCTCTCTCCTCGTCCTCCTCCCTCCTCTGCCTCCTCCTCCTCCTCTTCCTCGGCCTTATTGAATCGCTTCGCTCATTCCGCCGGCCCGTATTGTGCCATCGCGGGCGTTTGCTTGCGCGGTCGCGAGCCAGGCGGCGCTGGTGGGCCGTGGTCGTTTTTCAGAGGCGTTGCGGCAGAACGCATGGGGATGAAGCAGTTTGTTTGGAGCTTGTTTGTGGGGGCTTCGGCCTCTACTGTCTTACGAGGTGGCTATCTAGTGGTTTTCAGCCCATCCCGCCACCGTGCCTGGGTTGTAGGTCAGAGGCCTCTTGGATGTTCGTTGAGATATCGTGGCAGGCCTTTCGAGGGTTTCATTGGAGGCAGTTTTGAGGGCTCTTGGGGGCCGTCGGGGGGCTTCTTGGGGCTTCTGTTTAGGCCTCTTGGGGTCTGTTGCAGGCCTCTTGGGGCCTCATGGGGGCTGCTTGGGGCGGAAGTCTCGAATTGTCGGTTCGTGTTCCCTCTCTCGGGTCCCTCTTGGGGCCCTCTTGGGGCTCTCTTGGGCCGTTCGGGCGTCTCGTGGGCCGTTCTGTTGCTGCCGCTGCTGCTGCTGATGCTCCCCCTCCCCCTCCTGCTCCATCTCCTCCTCCTCCTCCTCCCCGTCCTCCTCCTCCTCGGAGCTTTGCAGGGATTCCTGTATGTTGTCGGGGTTCCTGAGGGTTCGCCCGGGGTCCGTCCAACCCCACTTTGGGAGGACATATGAGGAGGTGGGGCAGGGATATGAGGGAGGGAGGGAGGTGGGGCAGGGATATGAGGGAGGGAGGGACGGATAGAAGGAGGTGGAGGCGGAGGATGATGAGGGCGACCGCATCGAGGAGGACGGGGCCAGTCGTGCTTGACATCCCACATCGTGCACGTTGCCGAATGCGTACACATGTGGGCCGTTTGGGGATCGGTGATGTATGTGCGGTCTTTCCATTATTCATATTGTTGATTGTGCTTACAGAAGACACGCAACCGACAACCTCTCATAATTTACGCTGACCTCCAGAGCCCCCCGCACATTTCCAGGACAATCCCAAGCTCATCCTCATCCAATCGAAATTGGAGGAAAACGCAGTGAAGGATCCAAGGGTGAGGGGCGCGAGAAAAACTGAGTGTTGGGGATCTGGGGAGGGGGCATCTCGGCGAGCTCATGGATGCTTCTGGGAGTCTCTTCTGGGAGCATTAAGGAGGTTCTCAGGAGGAGTACTTGTGCCCCTCTTGGGGGCCCTTGGAGGCTTCTGGGAAGCTTCTTGGGAGCTCTCGGAGGCTTCGTGGGGTCTTGGGAGCCTTTTGAAGCTTCGTGGGAGCTTCTTGGGAACTTTGGGAGGCCTCGCGGATGGCTCTGGGTGGGCCCTCTTGGTGGTCTCTTGGGGGGTTTGCCTGGCCTCTTGGGGGCCTCCTGGGAGCTTCCTGGGGGTATATTGGGGGCCTATTGGGGATTTCTTGCGGCCTGTTGGGGGCCTCTTGGGGCTCTCTTGAGGGCTTCGTGGGGCTACTTGGGGGCTTGCAGGGGCCTTTCGGGGGCGTGTTTGGGCAGGAGGGTCAACATTTCCGTTCAGGTTGCCCCTGTGGACCTCAATCACGGGGCCGTCTTGGGGCCTCTTGGACCGTCTTGAGGGCTTCCTGGGCCTTCTTGGAGCGCTCTTGGGCCGTCTTTGAGCGGTCTTGAGGGTCTCTCGGGCCGTTTTGGGGTGATATTGGGGGCCTCTTGGACCGCCTTGAAAGGTGTGAAAGACGAAGAGGCGGATATGTTAACAATGCACGCTTTCCTAAGGGAGTGGGGCGATGCTTGCTTGTGGGAGCCCTCTTGGGACGCCGCTTAGGGACCTCTTGAGGCGTCTTGAAGGCCTGTTGGGCCGCCTTGAGGCCACCGTAGGCGCTTGGGGGTGATATGAGTTCTTGAGGGTTTCTTGGGCCTTCTTGGAGCGCTCTTGGGCCGTCTTTGAGCGGTCTTGAGGGTCTCTCGGGCCGTCTGGGGGGGATCTTGGGGCCCTCTTGGACCGCCTTGAAAGGTGTGAAAGACGAAGAGGCGGATCTGTTAAACATGCACGTTTTCCCAAGGGAATCGAGCGTTTTTTGCTAGTGGGAGCCCTCTTGGGACGCCGCTCAAGGGGCCTCTTAGGGACCTCTTGGGGCGTCTTGAAGGCCTGTTGGGCCGGCTTGAGGCCATCGCAGGCGCTTGGGAGTGATAGTTCGGCGTCTCCCGGCTCTCTTGGACCGTCTGGAGGGCTTTTCGGGCCTCTCTTGGACCGTTTGGAGCCCTCCTGGCCTCCGAAAAGGGACCTTGCCGGGAGTCTGCCGGGAG
This sequence comes from Prorocentrum cordatum, assembly GCA_963575745.1. Lineage (NCBI taxonomy): Eukaryota > Dinophyceae > Prorocentrales > Prorocentraceae > Prorocentrum > Prorocentrum cordatum. The sequence goes on along the minus strand of CAUYUJ010017615.1, from coordinate 559,692 downwards.
TCTGCCGGGAGTCTCCCGGGACCTTGCCAGGACCTTGCCGGGGTACTTTTCGTCAGGGGACCCCCAGGGCCCGCCCCGCGCGCGCGAACTAGAAATATTGTTGAGCAGTTACCGGAGATCTTAGCACGCCTCTGGCCCGTTGGGCCGGCGAATTATTGCCCGTCTCCTCTCGATTGAACGGATGGAGATGCATGGCGAACGCGTTCTGGCCTCGCCTCCTCGCTCCTAGCCATTGTGATCCTTCCCCTCCTCTCCCTCGTCCTCTCTCTCGCCCCCCTCCTTTCGGCGCGGCTGGCCCGAAGCGTGGCGGGGGGGGGAGGACGGGGCGAGGCCCCCTGCACTCCTTAAATCGTCTCGTGTGCCTCCATCAGAGGATCAGCAGACATGGGGAACGCTGTGCCTCCTCGCACTGTCCTCCCCCCTCCCCTTCCCGCCCCCTTTTTCCTCCTCCCCCCCCCTTTTCCTCGCTCCTCCTCGCCCCTCCTCCTCGCTTTCCTCCTCGCCCCCTCCTCCCCTCTTCCTCGCGCCTCCTCCTCCCCTTCATCGCCCCCCTCCTCGCGCCTCGCCTTCCCCCTTCCTCGCCCCTCCTGCCCTCCCCCCCGCCTTCCCCCCCTCCCTCCTCCCCCCCTTCCCTCCCCCCTCCTCGCGCCTCTTCCTCTCCTCCTCCTCCTCCTCCTCCTCTTCCTCCTCCTCCTCGTCCTCCTCCTCCTCTTCCATCATCCCTCCCCCCTCCACCTTCCTCCCTCCCTCCTCCTCCTCCTCCCTCCTCCTCCTCCTCCTCCTCCTCCCTCCTCCTCCTCCTCCTCCCTCCTCCTCCTCCTCCTCCTCCTCCCTCCCCCCCCCCTCCTCCTTCCTCATCCTCCTCTTACTTCTCTTCCTCCTCCTCCTCCTCCCTCCCCTCCTCTCCCGGTTCAAGTCGCGGTCCCCGCAGGTCTCGACCCACTCCCTGAGACCGGCTTTTTTCGTCCCAAGTAGTTATTTGACGGTGCCGGGTCCAGGGCGAGGGCTTCTAGAGGCCGAAAATTGTGGAAAGTTTGCGCTCGTTTTTGCAATACGTTGGATCTCTGGCTCCTCGTCCTCCACCCTGACGGGCGGGGAGGGAGCAGGGAGGATGTGCGCGGGGCTGGGCGCGCCGAGGAGGCCCTCCTCCGCTCGGCGCTCGCCTGCGCGAGCCCTGGCTGCGGGCTGCTGGTGAACAGCCGGCCCGAGCTCGGCGGCTACTGTCGCGACCTCGGCGCGCGCAACCGGCCCACCTTCTGCTTGCCGTCGTCGTCGCTCGCCGCCGTCGTGGTCACCGTCGCCATTGCCGTCGTCGTCTTCCTCGTGGTCCTGGTTTTCGTCGTCGCCCAGCGCTCGTCTTCTCTCTCCTAGAGCGGAGCTGCGCCGCGCAATGTGCCGCTCTTGCCATTTCTCTGCAGCCAGCACCTGTTCTCCTCCTCCTCCTCCTCCTCCTTCTTCTCCTTCCGAGTAGCCGTAATGTTTGCCAGGGTGGACCCCAATCAGTGCCTTCTTGCATTTTGGATCTGCAAACGTGGTGCAGTCCATGCTGTGCAAGCTGCCCAGTACAATACGTTTATGCGTTGCAACATATGTGGGGTAAGTTATGTCATGCTGTATATGCGGGCAAGCTATGTCGCGTGGGGTATATATGTGTGTGTGGTTCAAGCAAGGCCGTGCAATCTATGCGGCGTAAGCTATGTGGTGCAACATATGTGGTGCAAGCTTCGTAGTAGAAGGAGTTAGTGTTGAGCAAGCTATGTGGGGGAATCTATGCGGTGCAAGCAACATGGCGCAAGTTTTGTGGTAAAGACTACAGCGGGTCCCATGCGGGCGCCCACCAGACGAAACATCGGCGGAACTAGCCAGCTCACGGGGCGCCCACGAGGCGCCCACGGGCGCCCACCAGACGAAATTTCAGCGGACCCAGTCAGAGCACGGGGCACCCACGTCCTGATGGCCTCTTGGGGCTCCTTAAGCCTCACCCCGTGGCCCGAACAACTCGCGGGATCCTAGATCGGAGCCGGGGGAGAGAATTGCCGCCTCCAGGAATCCCCGGGGCAACTGCGTGCGCGTGCGCGAGGGAGTGTAGCACGACAGCAATACACGGAGCATGCTCGATATAATTTTGGATCCGCCAGTTCGTTCCGCGTTTTGGCTTTGCGAACTCTGACCTGCGCGATTGCCTCGCACCTCGCCAGGGGCGAACAAGACCGTTACAAGGCAGATGCCCGCAGCCGTTTTGGCTCGAGCCGTTTCGAATCGGACCCCATCAGTTCTCGAGCCACACAACAACTGCACAATCATAAGCTTCTGGATGTTCGCTCGGATTTCTTCGGTCGGCGCTGGACCCCTTGACCGACCCCACCTGGCGGCGCCTCCAGCGCTGCCCTTGGCGTGTTTCGCGCGCCAGAGAGGTGGGGCAGGTCGGACGGGGCCATGACGAGGATAAATCCGTGCCAGATCGATCCGGGACGCTCTTAGAGCTTTCCAGAACGCTCTGCGCCCGAGATATCCTCCAGAGCCGCTGGATCTCAGAGATTCTCGATTTATCCTCACCCGGATTTTTCCTCGTCCAGTCTACATCTTAGGGGCAGGGGGCACATCGCACACCCAATAGTTTTTGGCGCGTCTTCGAAAGTTCATCCGAAGGGCCTCACGTTCTGCTGCCGCCCCCGCCCCGCTGGTTGTTTTCGTGGCTGCTTCTTTGGCCGTTCAGAACTGGTCTTTTCGGCGTTTGGTCGCGTACCTTTATGCTGGTTCAGCGCCGAGTTGTGGCACGCGAAGGAACGATGGAGGAGGAATAGAAGGAGGAGAGGAAACCGATGTGAGTAATAAGCTGAGGAGGGAAGACAAGTGAGGACGAAATGGATGATGAGCACGAGGAGATGGAAATAATACGAATAAGAGAAGAGTCCATGATTTCTGGAGTTTGTTTGGCCAGTCTTTATATGCTGCCGTCTAAAGTCTGGCGCTATTTCACGTCAACAGGATCAGTCACGATGGCGATCTAAAGGGTGGAAGAGGAAGAATGCGAGGGGTCCAGGAAGCACACATTACCGTGACGAAAGTTTCTCTCAATCTGCCTTGTCCAATCGCGCAGCAGGGCGGAGTACTTTGGAGTGAAAGTACTCCAGCTCCGCGTGCGGGCGCATCCTGCTTGATACTTTAAAGAGTATGGCGCGGAGTAGTTTCCGATCTAGTTTGGGGATCATAGAATTATACGCATCAGTTGGATCGGAAACTACTCCGCCGAATGGCGCCATCATCCGGATGTTAGGAATCTTACGAGGGATGGGAGATATCTCCGCCATCGCAAATTGAAGAAACTATTGTCACGGCTGTGTAATCAGAGAAGGTCGAGAAAATGAGGATGAAAGGGATGAGGAATATGAGACAGATATCGGTCAAAGGAATGTTTTGTGCGAGTTGGCTGTTTTCGGAGTTTGCCGTGCAATGGTCCCCAATCAGAGCTTGCCTCTGTTGGGGTCCTAACGGATTCATATGATTAGGTGAGGTGCGTCGCCGATTTCGGTGGCCGGCCCAGGTGCCCGGGTGCCCGGGAGGGCCCAGAGGTGCCTGGGGGTGCCTGGAGGTGTCCCGGGGTGCCCGGGTGCCCCGGGGTGCCCGGGTGCCGGGTGCCCTATCGCCCTGTAGCCCTATAGCCCCATAGCTTTATAGCCCTATAGCCCTGTAGCCTTATAGCCCTTTAGAGCTATAACCGTATAGCCCTATATCCCAATAGCCCTGTAGCCCTATAACCCTATAGCCCTATAGCCCATATAGCTCTATAGCGCTATAGCTCTATAGTCCTGTAGCCCTCATGGCCTTCATAGCCCTCGCAGACTTCATAAACCTAAGGAGCAATTGCAAAGGGATCTCATGTAATATAACAATGACTCTGATAGGGGTTTTTCTCCGGTATCATTTTCTGTCTGATTCAGGAATGAGTCGAGTATTTCGTGTTTTGTTCACGGTTCATCGTGCGAGTGTTTACCGTCTCCTGATTATATTTTGTCTTGTCCAGTGCTTGGTCGCGGAGCGAAGCATGCGAGCGGGCGAAATCTACTAGCCTCGGGAACGCGCACCTGTCGCAATGTATTAAGGATTGTAGCCTCGGGACCGCGTATCGCGGTGCAGTTTAGGGTTCAGGCTCTGTTGTGTTCGTCGTTGGCGCGAGGCGGGCGTCTCGGGGGATACTCGGTGGACCTGGGGATTTGGTGGCCACGGTGTGCAGAAGGATGGCCAGGTCGGCGCGAGGCGGGTGTCTCTGGGGATTCTCCGTGGACCTGGGGATCTGGCGGCCGCGGTATACAGGGCAGTCGGGACGCCAGGTCTGTTTTCGAAATCTAGCGACCCCAACCTGTCAGGTGGGGAGACAAGGCTGAGCTCAGGCGCCAGCTTTCGGGACCACATCCCGAGCGATCCGATCGAGATATGCTCTTTGGGCCCTGGAGATCGGCAGTGTGGGGGAACGGGGAAAGAGAGCGGCCGCGGACGAGGGAGAGCGGAGGGCACCGCGCTCAGAGCATGTTGCATTTCACGCTCGGTGCAGTGGCCTCGGGTAGCGGCGCGGCAGCCCGGTACGGCGGTCTGAAATAGCGCTATCTGCCGCTGCTGGCAGGAGCGGGGGGGGGCTTCTCCCTCTCCAAAACCAGGAAGGGTGTCGGGCGGACTTCCCCCCCCACCTGCCTGGGGACAATTATTCAGGAGGTCCAGAGACCCGGCGCCCACCCCACCCTTCTCCGCCCCCCAGCAACGACGACAACGACGACGTCGCCGCCCCAGCAAACGACGCACGTCGCCGCCGCCAGCAGCCGACGCGGACGACGACGACAACGACGACGACAACGAACACGACCACGACCACGACGACGACGACGACGCACGACGCACGACAGACGACGGACGTTGGACGACGTACGACGCACGACGACCGCGACGACCACGACGACGACGACGACGCACGACAGACGCCGCACGACCACAAGGACAACACCGACGACGATGACGCCGACGACGACGCCGACGCCGATGCCGCCGCCGCCGACGACGACGACGACGATGACGACGACGACGACGACCACTACGAAGACGACGACGAAGAAGAGGACGACGACAACCACGAAGACCATGGGGGGGCGGCCACGACGACGGCGACGACGAGCAGAGTAGAGTAGGCACATAGTATAATGTAATATGGGGTACAATAGAGTAGAGTAGGTTAGAATGTAGTCGAGTAGTGTGGGGCGGAATACTGGAACGCAGACCCATCGAGAAAGTATTTGAGTACATCAGAAAAGAAGTCGAGTAGAGTAGAGCAGAGCTGAAGATAGTAGAGTCGGAATAGAGTAGAGTAGAGCAGGAGCAAAGTAGAGCAGATTAGAGAATTGTTGGCGACGGTAGGGTAGAGTATAACAGTGTAGAGTAGAGTAGGGTCTGGTGGAGCAGAGGAGAGTAGAGGAGAGCAGACTGGAGTATAACAGGGTAGAGTACAGTAGATCCCTAATCGGATTCCGAGAGAGATGGAGCTAACCCTAGCAGCAGTCTATCAGAGCCAGCGCCTGGCGCGGGCGCCAGCGACAGGTGCGCCGCCGCAGCCGCCGCTGACGTCGTTGCCGTCGTCGGCTTCGTCGAAGGTCGCCGTCGTCGTCGTCGTCGCCGCCGCCGCCGCCGCCGTCGTCGTCGTCGTCGTCGTCGTCGTTGTCGTCGTCGTCGTCATCGTCGTCGTCGCCGTCGTCGGCGTCTCGCTGGGGAGGGGGGTTTCGTGGACTCCCCCGAACAATTTCCGGGGCGGGGAGGCGGCTCTAGACCCCCAGAATAATTGTCCCAAAGGGGGCGGGGGCGGGGAGGGGTTCTGAACCCCCTAGGTTCTCCCTGCGGGACTGGGGGGGTGGGCGTGCGGGTCGGAGGAGGTTAGGAGGGGGGTCCCCTGGTTTCGATGCCCCCCGTTGGAGTCTTTTTAAGGAGGGGGTGCCCCTGGTTTATGCCATCCCTCCGAAAATTTTGCAGGCTGGCGGCGCCGCCTCGGGCAGCGCCGTGGTGGCGCCCCGCGCCCTCCGGCGGCGCCGGGGTGTTGAGACCGCCCAGGACTCTTCGGGGGTCCTGTTGAGGCCAGCTGGGGCTCTTCTGGGGGCCTGTTGAGGCCGGCCAGGAGTGCTTCGGCTGGTGGCGGCTGGGGCGGGGCTGCCTGTGCGCAGCCCGAGGCCTTACCATGCCAGCTCAACCCGGAGCTGCCAGCATCCTCCTCAATCCAGGCCTCGGAAGCGACTAGCGAACATTCATGACTAATTCACCAGTGCCCCCTCAATGATCAAAGTTGGCGGTTGGTTGAATGAGTTGCACTTTGACCGTAGTCTTTCTTGCGCGTACCTGCCTTGAACTCGGGGCAGAGGGGGATCCACTGATTCCGGCATCACTCAACATTATGATAACTATGTGTGCGTTTGCACCCCAGGAGCGACGCGCGCATCGGGACATGTTTCAATACATGCTCCGTTGCGGGTGGTTTCTGGCCATACCGTTCGGTAGACGATATATACAACAATGTATTTGCAGCGCCGCACGCCAGCCCGCTGCGGAGTGGGGCTGTCGAGCAGGAGCGCGCCGTCGCGCGGCACGGACTGCATGGAGTTTTTCGGCAGTTCTGGTATCCCAGATCTCCGACGTCATGAACAGAAATGCGACGCTGGGGGTCTGGGATGGCTGGCCTGGCTCTTTCCTGTGTCCCCGCTGAGCGGAAGGGGCGTCCCCCATCCTTTCCACCTTCCCCTTTCTACCCCTCCCTGCATTCTCGCTCGTCGGGCCGCTCCTGATCCCCCCTAGCTTCTTCGCGATTTCCTTGCTCCCCCTCGGCGTCGTCGTCGTCGTCGTCGTCGTCGTCGTCAGCGTTTTCGGCGTCATCGTGCTCGTCGTCTCTCTTTCTGCGGAAGGGGGGGAAAAGGAGGAGGAGGAGGAGGACGATGAGGAGGAGACGAAAGGGATAGGATGCCGAGCAGGAGGAACCCACCCCCAAAATATCTAGTTGCCTTCCGCCCACCTCGACACCATGCCTTGTCGTACTTCAGAGTTCTCTCGGATGCCTGTGGGGATATCTCGTCGGCTCGTCGGCATCGCCACCGTCGGCGTCGTCGGCACCGCCGTCGCCGTCACCGTGACCGTCGACGCCGTTTCCGTGCCACGATCGTCGACGTCCGCCCCGCCCGGCACGCCCTGAGGCTGCGTCTCCTGCTCCCGCGGCGGCGGCGTTCACGAGCCGCGCTGCGAGGGGGCGCGTCGCGCGCGGCCGCCGCCGCCTTCGTCGTCGTCGTCGTCGTCGTCGTCGTCGTCGCGTCGTCGTCGTCGTCGTCGTCGTCGTCGTCGTCGTCGTCGTCTTCGGGAAGAGGATAAGGAGGGGAAGGAGGGTGGGGATGAGGTGTGGCGGCCGCCGAGGCCGGTTCCCTTTCAAAGGCGGCTCTCGCTTGGATGGAAGGCTTCCGGTGCGCTCGCCTTCTGAGGGGGCGCTTCCCACAGCGAGAGGACTGCTTGTAGGGAGTTATTATCAGCGGCGGGACGGGGGGGGGAAGTGAGAAGGGGAAGGCCTGTTCAGAAGGCTCAGAAGTCTCCCGGCCTTCTGAGAAGTTGTCGGAGCCTTGCCCGAAGGCGCAGAAAACTTCTCTGAAGGCGCGAGGGCTTCTGAGAAGTCCCGCCGCCTTCTGAGAAGACCTTCCCCTTCTCACTTCCCCCACCTCGCTCGCCGCCGATAGAAGAAAATTGACTCAGGTCGACAGGGTGCAAATCCCAGACGCTGGAACATGGACCACTTGGAGCTCAGAAGGGGCTTTGGTCTTCGCGCCGTTCCCCAGATCTGGGTCGGGGAGCCTATGCGTGGCCGAGGCGCTGCGTGGCCGGAAAAGCCCCCCCCATGCTCCTTCTCAAGCGCTCAGTATGGCAGCGCGATGACTGTACGGTCGGGCCGAGGTTCGGAGAGGGTGCCCTAGAGCGTGCTTCGTGCGTGTTGGATGTTCTTGTGCACCCTGGGGGACCCTCGAAAGTTCTTCAGTTTGGCCAGCGGAGGGTCTCGTGTTCTTGAAGGGTGTTCTTCTGTCCTAGGTCCAGCCGTATGAGGAGGTGACTTGGGACGAAAGGGTTTATAATACAGCACCGTTGATGCACCCCTGGTTTACCCTCCTTCTACTCTGACGTCGACGCCGCCGAGGACGAGGACGAGGAGCAGGACGATGACAACGGCGGCGGCGGGGACGAGGACGCTGACGACGACGAGGTCGACGACGACAACGACGGCGGCTGCGACGACAACGAGGACACCGACGACGACGAGCAGGAGGGCGATGACGCCGACGGCAGCGGCGGCGAAGGCGAGTGCCAGGACGACGACGCCGACGAGGGCGAGGATGGCGACGCCGACCAGCGGCGGCGACGACAGGGCCGACGACGCTGGCGGCGCCTGCGACGGCGGCGGGGGCCGCGCCCTCGCAGGCGGCCGCTCCCAAGGGTGCCCCGCGGGCGGGCGCCGACTGGCTGCCGGAGGCCGAGGTGAGGCTGGAGGAAGCCCCACCTTGCGGCGTCGTCGCCGCCGCCGCCGCCGCTGCCGCCGCCGTCGTCGTCGTCGTCGTCGTCGTCGTCGTCGTCGTCGTCGTCTCGTTCAGCATAGAGCCTCGAGACGTCTCTGGCCGAGACCTTGGAACCTCCGTGGACCTCTGTAGACCTCCAGAGACTGTCGTTGCCGTCGCTGGCGGTAGCAGCGGCGGCGGCAGCGGCTTCAGCGTCGGCGTGGTCGTCGGCGTCACCGACGTCAATTGAGAAAGGAGGAGGAGGAGGAGGAAGAGGAGGCGGAGGACGAGGACGAAGACGAGGACGAGAAGGAGGTACCCGGGGGATGAGGATGAGGGGGAGGGGCATGATGGGGCAGGATGGATGGATGTAGAGAGGGAGGACGGGATTGATAATGATGACGTTGATGGCGATGCAGATGATGACGATGTTCAAAAGGATGCTCATGCTGATTATGAGAATATTTCTGATGTTGAATATGCAGTTGCTGCTGCTGATGCTGATGATTGCGAAGTTGCCGCTGATGATGGTGATGACGACGACGTTGATGATGATAATGATGATGATGCTGCTGATGATGATGATGCTGATGATGATGATGATGCTGATAGTGGTGTGGATGGCTGATTATGATGACGACGATGAAGGCGGTGGTGATTATGATAGTGACGATGCTGCTTCTGATGCTTATGATGATCATGATGCGGATCATGATGATGTTGACGATGGCAAGGATACTGCTTCTGAATGCGATGGTAATGAAGATGATGATGATGATGCTAGTGCTGGTGCTATTGCTAATGGTGATGACGATGAGGATGGTGAGGACGAGGATGAGGATGCTGCTGATGATGGTGGTGCTAAGCATGATGCTGATGCTGATGACGATTATGATGATGATGATGATGATGATGATGATGATGAAAATGGTGATGATGATGACGATGATGATGATGATGATCATGGTGGTGACGATGACGATGACGATGCTGATGATGATGATGAAGATAATGATGAAGGAGATGATGATGATGCTGATACTGGTGATGACGATGTTGGTGGTGGTGGTGGTTGTGAGGCGGCGGAGGAGAAGTAGAGGAGAAGGAGGACAAGGAGGAGCAGGAGGAGAAGGAAGAGAAGGAATCTGGTGATGGTGATGGTGATGGTGATGGTGATCGTGAAAGCGATGGTGTGATGCTGACGGTGACCATGACGATGTTGATGATGCTGATGATGTTGATGATGTTGATGATGACGGTGATGATGATGCTGACGATGATGATGATGCTGATGATGATGATGATGGTGATGGTGATGATGATGATGATGATGATGATGATGATGAAAATGGTGATGATGATGACGATGATGATGATGATGATCATGGTGGTGACGATGACGATGACGATGCTGATGATGATGATGAAGATAATGATGAAGAAGATGATGATGATGCTGATACTGGTGATGACGATGTTGGTGGTGGTGGTGGTTGTGAGGCGGCGGAGGAGAAGTAGAGGAGAAGGAGGACAAGGAGGAGCAGGAGGAGAAGGAAGAGAAGGAATCTGGTGATGGTGATGGTGATGGTGATGGTGATCGTGAAAGCGATGGTGTGATGCTGACGGTGACCATGATGATGTTGATGATGCTGATGATGTTGATGATGTTGATGATGGTGATGATGATGCTGACGATGATGATGATGATGCTGATGATGATGATGATGATGATGATGATGATGATGGTGATGGTGATGATGATGATGATGATGATGATGATGATGATGACGACGACGACGATGACGATGACGATGACGATGACGATGACGATCACGATGGTGAGGATGATGATGATGATGAGGAGGAGGAGGAGAAGGAGGAGGGCGAGGAGCAGGAGGAGGAGCAGGAGGAGGAGGAGGAGGAGCAGGAGGAGGACAGACGGTGGAGGGGGAGGAGAAGGAGGAGGAAGGAGGAGGAGCAGGAGGAGGGGGAGGATCAGGGGGAGGGACGTCAGGGTTGCGCGCAGAGAGCCGCCCCTGGAGGTAGCCCAAGTCGCCTCAAAATGTGAAGGCCCCGGAGGAAGTTCGAGGGCTGCAGCATGCCGCCGCCGCCGCCGCCTCTGGGGGCGGGGTGTTGTTACAGAGTTCTCGTAGGAAATGATTCCGCCCCAACCCCCGAGTTCCGCACGAAAAGTGTGGCCGCTCAGAATGGGGGGGGAGCCTTGGGATGCACTCCAAAGGGGCTATTCGGACGCACCCCTGTCGAGTATGGACGGCCCACCATCGAACATCAACATCCCAGAGTCGGGCCCAGAATGTCTGGCCCACTCAATAGCATGAAGCTCAGGATAAGGGTCGACGTATCCCCTGTTCTGCTCCGGGGGGTGCTTGCCGAGCGCAGCTTGTGGAGTGCCTCGGGGGGCCGTCTTCGCGCAGCCGTGCGCCTCACCATGGGAGGCGCGGGGAAAGGTGGGGAGGGACAAGCTGGGTGCGCTCGCGTTCATATCTGACGTCCTACCCCTCCTTCCCATCCTTCACCATGGCGCAGGTATCCTCGCGCTCGAGTTCATATCTGACGTCTACCCCTCCCTCCCATCCTTCACCATGGCGCAGGTATCCTCGCGCTCGAGTTCATATCTGACGTCCTACCCCTCCCTCCCATCCTTCACCATGGCGCAGGTATCCTCGCGCTCGCGTCATATCTGACGTCCTACCCCTCCCTCCCATCCTTCACCATGGCGCAGGTATTCCGCGCTCGCGTTCATATCTGACGTCCCACCCCTCCCTCCCATCCTTCACCATGGCGCAGGTATCCTCGCGCTCGCGTCATATCTGACGTCCTACCCCTCCCTCCCATCCTTCACCATGGCGCAGGTCTCCTCCCTACTCGCACAATCGGACGTCGCAGCTGGGCATAGCACTACATGGCATAGCATGGTGTTGAATCTTAACGCGTAGCAACATAGCACGGCGTGGCGACGCCCCAAAATGAGGGGGGGCTTCTGCGGCCCAACAAATCAAAGACTCGGCACCGAATGTGTAATCCCTTCCGATGGTTCCTTCGGGACGCCATGTTTTAGATTTTGGGTTTAGTTGGAAGGACCGAAAACCATGCCGTGGCATGGCACTGGACATAATGACGCCAGCGCTGCAGCGGGAGCACGATTCGGAACGAGCGGAAGCGCGGAAATGAGGCCAGCGCTGCAGCGGGAGCACGATTCGGAACGAGCAGTAGCCCGAATAGAAAACCAGCGCTTCAGCGAGAGCAACATTTTGAAAAAAGCAAGCGCGGAAGCGCGGAGTTGAGGACGCGTAGCCTGACATAGCATGGCGTGGCGTGGCGTGACTTGGGCGTGGCAAGACCCGCGCGGAAACGCCCTCGTTTCCAGCGTGGCGTGGCGCGCCAGTGGGCCGCGTGAGCCGCCGCGCAAGGGGGCTGTACCCATCAGACATCTCAAGAAAGCATCATGCGTCATGGACTCCAGATCTCGCTGAAAAAAACAACAGAAAATCAACGAATAGACGCCGACTGTGTAATCAGTTCCGATGGTTTTACCTAACAGCGAAGACTGATAGGTTTCTAGTAGGGTCAAAAGAGAGCATCATGATTCCCGATGGGGGTCTGGGCGGGATCTGGACAGGGTGCCCCGGGAAACCCCCGGGAAACCGGGGACTCACCAGAACACAATTCCCAGGCCACATTTTGAACCAGAACACCATTCCCAGGCCACATTTTGAATGCCCGGATTCAACTGTAGGCCACTTCGTGTTCTTCGTGTTCCCAGAACACCATTCCCAGGCCACATGTTGAATGCCCGGAGCCAGCTGTAGGCCACTTCGTGTTCTTCGTGCTCCCAGAACACCATTCCCAGGCCACACTTTGAATGCCAGGAGCCAACTGTAGGCCACTTCGTTTTCTTCGTGTTCCCATAACACCAGTCCTGTGCCACATTTTGAATGCCCGAGCTGAGGAAGGCTGAGGCCGAGGCAGGCTGAGGCCGAGGCAGGCTGAGGCTGAGGCTGAGGCACGCCGAGGCAGGCTGAGGCTGAGGCTGAGGCAGGCTGAGGCTGAGGCAGGCTGAGGCAGGCTGAGGCTGAGGCTGAGCAGGCTGAGGCCGAGGCAGGCTGAGGCTGAGGCTGAGGCTGAGGCAGGCTGAGGCTGAGGCTGATGCAGGCTGAGGCTGAGAGGCTGACGCTGAGGCTGAGGCAGGCTGAGGCTGAGGCTGAGGCCGAGGCAGGCTGAGGCTGAGGCTGAGGCAAACCGAGGCAGGCTGAGGCTGAGGCTGAAGCTGAGCTGATGCAGGCTGAGGCTGAGGCAGGCTAAGGCTGAGGCTGAGGCAGGCTGAGGCTGAGGCTGAGGCTGAGGCAGGCTGAGGCTGAGGCCGAGGCAAGCCGAGGCAGGCTGAGGCTGAGGCTGAGGCTGATGCTGAGGCAGGGTGAGGCTGAGGCTGAGGCTGAGGCTGAGGCTGAGGCAGGCTGAGGCTGAGGCAGGCTGAGGCTGAGCCGAGGCAGGCTCAGGCCGAGACAGGCTGAGGCTGAGACTGAGGCTGAGGCTGAGGATGAGGCCGAGGCAGGCCGAAGCTGAGACAAGGTGAGGCTGAATGGGGGGGGAAGGGGGGGGGGGAGGAGGGGAGGCTGAGGCAGCTGAGGGAGAGGCAGGCTGAGGCCGAGGCAGGCTGAGGCTGAGGCTGAGGCAAGCCGAGGCAGGGCTGAGGCTGAGCTGAGGCAGGCTGAGGCAGGCTGAGGCTGAGGCAGGCTGAGGCTGAGGCTGACGCAGGCTGAGGCCGAGGCAGGCTGAGGCTGAGGCTGAGGCAGGCTGAGGCTGAGGCCGAGGCAGGCTGAGGCTGAGGCTGAGGCAAGCCGAGGCAGGCTGAGGCTGAGGCTGAAACTGAGGCAGGCTGAGGCATCCGTAGGAATCCATATGAATCCTTAGGAATCCCTAGGAATCCTTAGGAATCCGTAGGCATCCTTAGGAATCCGTAGGCATAGGTAAGCATCCTCAGGGATCCTGAGGATTCCTTAGGATTCCATTGGATCCTAAGGCCGTTGCCACCGCGACTGCCATTGCGAATGCGACTGCGACTGCGAGAACAGCAGAATTCTACAACTGGATTCCCACCTGAATCTTAAGGGGAATGTTTCCAGATATGCTTATACACATCGCTGCTAGGTTGCTTCACCAGGATAATTATTCGGGGAGGCATTTTCTAGATTTGGGGGCCTATTTGGAAGGACCAAAAAACAATGCCTTGGCATGGCGCTGGAAATAATGACACCAGCGCTGCAGCGGGAGCACGATTCGGAACGAACGGAAGCGCGGAAATGAGACCAGCGCTGCAGCGGGAGCACGATTCGGAACGAGCGGTAGCCCGAAAATAAGGCCAGCGCTGCAGCGAAAGCAGCATTTTGAAAAAATACCAAGCGCGGAAGCACGGATATGAGGACGCGTCGCCTGACATGGCATGGCGTGGCGACGCCCCAAAGTGGGGGGGGGGCCGTCTGCGGTGCGAAAAAGCACGAATCGGGGGGGCATTCTCTAGATTATGGGGCCTATTTGGGAGGATCGAAAACCATGCCGTGCCATGGCGCTGGAAATAATGACGCCAGCGCTGCAGCGGGAGCACGATTCGGAACGAGCAGAAGCGCGGAAATGAGACCAGCGCTGCAGCGGGAGCACGATTCGGAACGAGCGGTAGCCTGAAAATGAGACCAACGCTTCAGCGAGAGCAGCATTTCGCAAAAGAAACCTAAGCGAAAACCCGTTCCGTTTCCCGGAAATGTTGTGTATAAAAACCGGAACGCGGAGGGGGGCCGGCCATTTCCTGGACGCCACCAGGGGAGAGAGGAGGGTAGTTTTCAGATGGTTTAATTGCGGAGGAAGGTACCCAGACCTCCGAGGGGGGAGGAGGGAGATGAGGACACGGGAGGGGGGGAGGGAGGAGGGGACACGGGAGGGGGGGTAGAGGGAGGAGGGGACAGGGGAGGGGGGGATGGGGGAGGGGAGAGGGGCAAGCTAGGTGCGCTCGCGTCATATCTGAAATCCTACCCTTCCCTCCCGTCCCTTACCATGGCGTAAATATCCTCTATATTCGCACAGTCGGATGTCGAGCAGGGCAATGGTCGCGAGAGGGTACGCGATGCATGGTAGAGCACGGCAAGGCATGGCGTAGAAGGGCACGGCAGAGCGTAGCATGCCATAGCATGGCTTAGCATTGCGCAGTGAAGCATTGCACCGCAAAGCATGGCATCGCACAGCGGCGCAGAACACAACACCGCACAGCATGTCATGACATGGCGCCGGGCTCCTTGGAGGGTAAGTGGATCGTTTTCGAGAGGTCTGGGCTGGTCTGGAGTCGTGGCTCCATGTCTAGCTCCTTGGGCTTCCCGAGCCACGCAAGGCGGGCTGATGGAGGGCACCCGCTGGCTCTGCTTTCAACATCGCCATCTCAAATCAAAAATGGGGCTCCCGTTTGATATTTTCTGGATGGGGGCTTCTGCTGCCCAAAGAATCAACGAATCGACACCGAATGTGTAGTCATTTCCGATGGTTTCTTCGGGGGGACATGTTGTAAACTTTGGGGCCTTATTGGAAGGAGCGAAAACGTCCGCGCTGCAGCGGGGGCCTTCGGTGGAGCTACCTATGGGGCCACTAACCGTGTGAGGGTGTGCCGTAATGGGTGGCGGGGACGGGCCTTCGGTGGAGCTCCCTATGGAAGCACGAACCGTGCCATGGGTGTGCCAAAATGGGTGGCGGGGACGCGTGGGATCGTCGCCATTGGGGCCTTCGGTGGAGTTTCCTATGGGGTCACGCACCGTGTGTGCCAACATGGGTGGCGGGGACGCACGGGAACGTTTCCGTTGGAGCTTTAGGTGGAGCTACCTTATGGGGCCACGAACCGTGTGAGGGGTGTGCCCGTGTCATGGGTGTGCCCGAATGGGTGGCGGGGGCGCGTGGGAACGTCGCCACTGGGCCCCAGATTGGAGTCCCATCTGGGGCCACGAACCGTGTGAAGGGTGTGCCGAAATATGTGGCGGGGACGCATGGGAACGTCGCCACCGGGGCTTTCGGTGGAGTTCCCTGTTGGGCCACGAACCGTGTGAGGGATGTGCCAAAATGGGTGGCGGGGACGCATGGGAACTTCGCTATTGGGGCTTTAGGTGAAACTACCCATGTGGCCACGAACCGTGTGAGGGGTGTGCCGAAATCGGTGGTGGGGACGCATGGGAATGTCGCCACTGGAGCCTTAGGTGAAGCTAAATATGGGGCCACGAGCCGTGTGAGGGGTGTGCCGAAATCGGTGGTGGGGACGCATGGGAACGGCGCCACTGGAGCCTTAGGTGGAGCTCCGTGTGGGGCCACGAAACGTGTGTGGGGTGTACCACAGTGGGTGGCGGGGACGCATGGGAGCGTCGCCACTGGAGCTTGATGTGGAGCTGTCACGAACCGTGTGAAAAGGTGTGCCAACATGGGTGGTGATGACGGCAATGATGCTGATGATGGGAGGCGGGAGGAGGAGGAAGAGGAGGAGGAGGAGGTGAAGAGGAGAGGATGTCACAACGTGGACCCACCGCCATTCATGGCGCCAACCTCGCAGATCGGAATTCGTTCGGAAAACGATAGGATGGGCCCAAAGTGTCCTGGAGAATTTCGTTCCGGATTTCGAGGTGAATTCCTTGTTGTTTTTGTTACTTGAATGAAGACGAGAACAACATCCACGCGAAATTCACGTCCTTTTTCATTCGCCATTTCGGGGTTCTGCATTGACAGATATCCACGCAAGAATCCGTTGCAGCACGTCTGCAAGGTCGGTGCAATAACACCACAGGATGGTTTGACACAAATCAATGCGAAAACCCACTTCACGGAAATCCTGTGTGTAAAGAAATTGTACGCGGAGGGGGGGGCGAACAGCTTCCAGACGTCATCAGGGGAACGAAGAGAGTAGTAATCACATTGTGTAACTGTAGAGGCAAGCTGGGTGCGCAAGCGTCTTATCTGACGTCCTACCCCTCCCCCCCATTCCTTACCATAGCGTATATATCCTTTCTACTCGCGCAGCTCCATGTCGCAGCATGGCATAGCATTACATGACATAACATGGCGTTGGAGATCAACGCGTAGCATGGCGTAGCGTGGCGTGGCACCGCGTAGTCAAGCCTTGCATATCAGAGCATTGCAGCTGAAGTGATGGCATCGCACAGCGGAACATACCATACCATAGCATGGCATTGCATGCCATAGCATGGCATCGGAAATGAGGCCAGCGCTGAAGCGGGAGCACGATTCGGAACTAGCGGACGCGCGGAAATGTGGGTAGCGCTGCAGCGGGAACACGATCCGGAACGAACGGAAACACGGAAATGAGATCAGCGCTGCAGCGGGAGTACGATTCGGAATGAGCGGAAGCCCCAAAATGAAGCCAGCGCGGCAGCGGGTGCAACACCTTGAAGGATCGAAAATAATCGGGCTGTCAACAAGATATAAAAAGCAAACTCCCAGCAATCCTGTGTGTAGATGGGGTGCCGGCCATCTTCCGCATATATTGAAAGTGCTGGAAGTGTCGGGCCCTCGGAGGCCTCGCGAGCCTCCTGTCCCCTCCGCCGCCGCCCCCCTCCCCCTGACCTTCCAGAGAGTGCTACAACATAGCCCTCCAGGCTTATAGCCCCGTCTAGTCGAGGTCCTGGTGCTGTCTTTAGCCCTCCAGGGCGGTCATGGCTCCGAGCCCTCGCCAGACCCCCGACGTCGTGATTTTTGTTGACAACATCGACCCCCAGAGGTGTGAAAGAGCGTGTTCTACCGCTGCTGGCGGAAAACCGGGGGGGGTCACTACCGGTTCGAACCCCTCCCCCCCCCCCTTCGGAAAACCAGGGGGGGTCACTACCGGTTCGAACCCCTCTCCCCCCCCCCCCCCAGTCCATCATGAAAAGAGGGGGGGGGTCACTACCGGTTCGAACCCCCCCCCCCTCGAAAACCGGGGGGGATGCGGACAGTGGTGGGGACGGTGGTGGGTGGGGACAGTGGCGAGGGGACAGCGGGACAGTGGTGGGGACAGTGGGACAGTGGTGGGGACGGTAGTGGTGGGGACAGCGGTGAGGACAATGGTGGGAACAGTGGGGACAGTGGGACAGTGGTGGGGACGGTGGTGGTGGGGACAGTGGTGTGGGGACAGTGGGAATGTGGTGGAAACAGTAGGACAGTGGAGGGTACAGTGGTGGTGGGGACAATGGTGAAGGCGGTGGCGAGGACGGCGGTGGGACAATGGGACAGAGGTACAGTGGGGACAGTGGTGGGGACAGTGGGGACAGTGGTGGGAACAGTGGGACAGCTCAGTGGGACAGCGGAGGAGTCAGTGGGACAGTGGGGACAGTCGGGCAGTGGTTGGGGCCGTGGAGAAAGTGGGGAGAGTGGAACCGTGGTGGGAACAGTGGTGGGGACAGTGGGGACAGTGCGACAGTGGTGGTGGCACTGGTGGGGACAGTAGGGGCGGTGGTGGAACCAGTGGGGACAGTGGTGGTGAGGACAGTGGTGCTGGGAACAACAGTGGGGGATGTGGTGAGGACGGTGGTAGGGACCGGGAGTCGTTTGCTGGCGGTGAGGGGGGTTCGAACCAGTAGTGACCCCCCCCTCCGGTTTTCGAGGGGGGGGGGGGGGTTCGAACCGGCAGTGACCCCCCCCCGTTTTCGAGGGGGAGGGGGGTGGGGAGGGGTTAGGGGAGGGGGGGGGGTTTTGCCGGGGGAGGGGAGGCGGGGTGGGGGGTTCAAGCAGGGGGGGGGGGGGGGCATTTTCGGAGGGGGGGGACCCCCAGGTTCTGGAGGAAGAGGGGGGGGAATTTTCCACAGTAAAGCGGCGGTGGATCACGCTCTCTCAGAGGTGTGGAGCCGCATGGTCCCGAGGTCCGGTGAGGGCTCCCGGAGGCCGACTCCATTCGCATGTGCTCTTGTCCACAACGCGATCAAAGGGGTCTGGGCCCTCTGCCCTCTGCCCGCCGCGCCGGGCGCGCCGCCCAGGAGATCGAGCTCGAGCGAGCGCTGGCCGCCTCCAGGGCCGCCGCGGCCGCGCCAGCCGCCGCGCCGGGCCCTCGGGGCTGGCCGCGGGCGGCGGCCCGGTCGACGGCCTCGGAGGACCGCCCCGGCCGCCGCGGAGGAATCCCAGACCCAGCCCTTCGCGTTGCGAAGAAATCACGGTACGTTTTTTATCTTCACCCGATTTTTCCCTCGGCCTGGCTTCGTCTGACTAACGGGCGTTGCCAGGGGGGTGTATGAGATGGGGGGGGCGGTAGCGTCTTGTCTGGCGCCGCCGCCGTCCTAGGAATATCTAGGAATAGCAACAAACAACTCGGAGGTCATCTCGATTATTGGCGATGCCTGGAAGGAGGTGGCCGTGGTCGGTAAGGGCCGCGATCGTGAATAATAACAAGCCGCTCTCCAGAGATCCAACGCAGAGTTGTTTCATAGCTTTCGTCCTCCAGAGGCCCTCGACCAGCCTGGGACCGTCAACTGGATGAGAAGCCAGTCCCCAAGAGTGGGTCGAGACTTGCGGTGACCGCGCATTGAAAACATTAAGGCATCGAATAGTTTGTATTGTCTTGTCAATTCCAGCGTTTCCTTCTCGATCTCGACCTCTGGGGCCCGTCATCGGGCCCCAGGGCCATCAAACATTGACCCAGCGGGGGAAATTATGCCCACGGCAAGGGGTCGCCGCCGCGGAGGAAGCCCAGACCTCCAGCGGAGGGCACGAAAAGCGGTCGTGCATGTTTTGCACATCGGGCTTCTTCGCCCGGTTTAGGGCCTTGGGGCCATAACATTCACGATCTGGCTTGAAAAATGCAGCAGATAAAGTGAGTCTAGTGCTGCAGTCATTACCTTCCCTCCCCCCCCACCCCGCAGTCCACTCCCCCCTGCAGGCCCCCTCAACGCAGCCCCATCCTCCCTGCGGGTCCCCTCCCGCCTGCCGCCCTCGCTTCCTCAATGCAGCCCCGCTCTTCTCCCGACTCCTCCGCATCATCCTTCGCCCTCCGCCGCCCTCGCTTCCTCCCCGCAGCCCCCCCTCCTCTTCCTCCTCCTCCTCTCGTCTTGGCGGGGGTGCGCATGGACGCGGAGGTCCACTCGACGTCCGCGGAGAGGGACCCGATGGTGATTGTGGACGTGATGCGACAACACTGGGGCCCGATCTTCAGCGACCAGCCCATCGATGAGGCGGCCGCCTGGGACTGCATCGCCACGGCTGGAGGTCCCCTCGCCGGGTGCGCTGCGGGCTGCGCTGCGACGCGCCCGCCCGACGGCGCCGGGCCCCGACCGCCTTCGGGCCGCGGCCTGGCTCGTGGACGATCGCCTGACCGACGCCCTGCATGACCTCATGCTGGAGCTCTTCGCGGGCCGGCCGGCCCCGTGGGGGCTGAACTTTGAGGACATGGTCTTCGTTCCCAAGGGCACCGACCCGGCGGACATCTTGGACGTCACCCGCCGCGCGTCCAAGCTGCGACCCTTCTGCCTGAAGAATTCGGACGTGAAGGCGATGGCGGCGACGGTGAACGCCCAGCTGACGCCACTTGTGGCCGAGCGGGCCCACGGCGCGCAACAAGGCTTCATCGGAGGCCGCACCTTTCTTTCGCACATCGTGCGCCAGGATGCGGTCGCCCGAACTGCTGGTCACCATCCCTCCCTCTTGCCAATGTTTGTTTCGTTTGACATTCGTGCTGCCTTCCCTCGCTCTCCCAAGTCTTCCTCTTCTCGGCCCTTGCTAAGCACCGCATGCCGACGGGCTACACGAATCTGATAGCCGCTCTTTACTCAGGGGCTCTCGCCCATTCCCGCTGCGGCTCCGCGATTCTCCCGCTCTTCTGTGTGACCTCCGGTGTTGTCCAGGGATGCGTCCTTGTGGGCTCTGATCATGGACCCGTTCTTGAGGCACCTTGCGGACCAGCTGGAGTCTCAGCAGGCTCGTATGTTGTGCCCCGGGCCATGCCGGGGGACTCCAAAGCTTGAGCCGGAGTGTGGTGCGACGGTGAAAGATGTGGGTGCGACCTGTCTCTGCAACCAGCGAAGTGCGCAATCGTTCCTTGGGCCGAGCGGTGCTCGGACGCCGTAGTGCGGCAATGTCGCCAGCAGGTCCTGACCCTCATCCCAGCGTGGGCTGATTTCAAGATCGCTGGATCCATTGACTTTCTTGGCATGAAAGTCGGCCCGGCGGCGGAGCTCGACGCCCTGTGGGCGGCACCCACACGAAGGGAGGCCAGGGGATTGTGGAGCCACTCGTCGTTTTCATACGGCTTTTATCGAGTGAAACGCTCTTTTTCACCTTTGTGGATGATGTCATTACGAAACCTTCTTCGGAGGATTTCAATAGCAATGTTATGTGTAGGGTTTCGATCGGGATCCTCATGTGGAGGGTATCACTAGGAATCTTTTATGTGGGAGGATCTAATCGGAATCGTTCTTTTGGAGGGTTTCAGTAGGAGTCCGTTTGCGGAGGGAGCCATTAGGACTCGCCAGCGCGATGCCAACGCACTGCTAACGCACTGCCATCGCAATGCCAAACCAATGCCAAGGCGATCCCAATTCAATGCCAGTGCAATGCCAATGGGGGGTATCCTTTGTGGTAGATTCCAAAAAGGATTCCTACTTGTGGAAGGTTTCGATTGGAATCCTTCCGTGGGGGGCTTCAATATGAATCTCTTATGTGGCTGGCTTTCAAAAGGATCCCTTTTTGTGGAAGGTACGGACTCCTTCTGTGGTGGGAGCCATTCGAACTCGCCAGCGCAATGCCGAAGCAGTGCCAACGCAATGCCAAATGCAATGCCAATGGGGGGGATGGTTTGTGGTAGACGTTCATTGCAATCCTGCTAAGAACCCTTCTTCGGGGGATTTCAACAGGAAGCCTTTCTATGGAGGGCTTCGCATGGAACCCTTGGGTTGAGGATTTCACTGTGAATCCTTCTTGTGGGGGGATTCAATAGGCATCCTTTGTGTGGGGGTGTTCAATCGGAATCCTTCTGTGAAGCGTTTGAGCAGGACTCGCCAGCGCAATGACAACGCAATGCCAACGCACTGCTAACGCACTGCCATCGCAATGCCAAGGCAATGCCAATGCGATGCCAAACCGTTGCCAAACCAATGCCAATGCAATGCCGATGGCGGGATTCCTGTCTTCCAACAGATTTCACTAATAATCCGTATGTGAATGATTTGGTTACGGATCCTTCTTCTGATGATTTCGATAGGAATCCTCCCGTGGAGGGTTTCGATTGGAATCTTTCTGTGGGGGGTTCAGTTTGAATCCTTCATGTGGGGCGCTTCAGAAGGACCCCTTCTTGTGCAAGGTTTTCGTAAGAATCCTTCTGTGGGGGGAGCCATTAGAACTCGCCAGCGCACTGCCAACGCAACACCAAGACAATGCTAAACCAATGCCAACGCGACCCCAATCCAATGCCACTGCGATGGCAATGGGGGAACTCGTTTGTGGTCGGGTTCAAGAAGAATCCTTCTATGGAGGGTTTCGAATGGAATCCTTCCGTGAGGGAGTTCAATGTAAACCCTTCTTGTGGGATGCTTCAATCGGAATCTTCCCTGTAGCAGTTCAACAGGAATCATTCTGCGAAGGGAGGTGTTGGAACTCGCCAGCGCAATGCCAACGCAGTGCCAAATCAATGCCACACCAATGCCAAAGCGATCCCAACCCAATGCCAATGCACTGCCAATGGGGGAAATCCTTTGTGGTAGATTTCAATAGGAATCCTTCTGTGGAGGATTTCGCATGGAATCCTTCTGTGGAGGGTGTCAATATGAACCGTTGTTTGTGGAGGGTTTCAATAGGAGTCCTTCTTGTAGAAGTTTTCGATCGGAGTCCTTCTGTGGAGGGTTCCATTAGGACTCGCCAGCGCAATGCTCGAGAAAGTCAAGCACACTAGAAACGCACTACCAAGCGCACTGCCAACGCAATGTCAACGCGATGCCAAACCATTGCCAAACCAATGCCAATGCAATGCCAACGGGGGGTTCTTTCTTTCGAAGCATATCAATATCAATCCTTCTGCGGGTGATGTCAATAGGAATCCACCTGTGAAGGATTTCAGTAGGAATCATTCAGTGGAGGGTTTCGATCGGAGTCCTTTTGTCGATGGGGAGGTGGAAGGAGAGGAGGACGCCACAGAGTACGCACACCACTGAAAGACGCACGCGCGAACTCAGTGTGAAAGCCTCGCGCGCGCGCCCTGGAATTCCGAGGGTCTCCACAATCCCCCGTTCTCCACGAAAGTGGCGTGAGCGAGTTCGGGAATTCGCCTTGTCACGATCCCCCACGGAAGCCAGCAGCCGAATGTGTACGTAATTGTGGCACCATCATTGTGTTGAGCTGCCTATGCCAGCTCTTCCCTCCTCCCGCCTCCCTCTTCCGTTCGGAACGTCACGCCCTCCACCGCCTCCTTCGCCTCCTCCCTCAATGCTTTCAGCCCCGCTGAGCTCCTCAGCATGGGTAGTTGGCTTGCCTCGGCCACCCCACGTTCGCTTCGAGTCATGTGTGCTGCTTCAGCGTGGCACACGGCATTTCACACGTTTCGTTAATTCGGGGCGGGTGGGTGGAGGGCCTCGCTTAACACTCTGTCGTCGCATGCTGAGATGTTTGGGAGTCTCCCACGCGTCGCGATGGGGCGCCTTAGCCCTGAGTGCTGGGCGAACCCGACCAGCAAATGTGAATTCTTCGCCAGTCCTTCACCCGCCGCTTCCCATGCTTCGGGATACCTCGGAACGCGTGGCTGACAGCGACGGCCGCTGCGCGTGAAGAGATTCGGCACGCTGGCGAGGAAGTGCGCCGCCCGCGGCCGCAGCTAATTCTCGTCCGTTCCCTCTCCTCCGCGTTGTTTCCTGATTATGTCCCTTCGCTCCCAGGCCGCCGTCTCCAGAGTTGGATCGTTGACCATGTGCCGGAGGACCCCTACGGGAACACGGAGATGACGGAACCCAGTTTGCACATCTCCTCTGTGCCCCCGCACCCAGATCTGACCCAGAGATGGGCTGCGCTTCGCCAGGTTTTGGACACACGCTCCCCCGTCTTGGGCCAGGGTCCACCTCAAGACACTTGATGGAGGCTGGACGACGCCAACGCGCATCCCCAGTGCCCAGTCTCGTCGGTGTCTTTTCGGATGGACAAACGCCGATTCCATGTCCCATGTTATCTATCATGCCCTCGCCTGCTACACCTCCTCGCTCTGCTCGTGGCCATCTTCCTGCCTGCCCCCTCACTCGTCTTGGCTTCGGCCCCTCGCCGGACATAGGGTCTGAATGCCCACGCCATCGTTGTCGGTTCATTGTCGTGTCGAGTTCCCATGTCGATCACAAACTGAAAGCTGACATGGCGCGCGGTACCCGTGCCCCTTCGCTGCATACCACTACGAAATACGAGCCGCTGCTATCGCCACAATTCGGTGTTAGAGCGCTGGCAGTAGCTGGATCACCGTGGATTCAAGCTACGTGCGCTCCTCTTCCTCCTCCCCCCCATCTTGTCGCTGTTGCCCATATTGGACAGTCCTCCTCCCTTTCCTCCTCCACCTCCTCCTCCTCCTCCTCCTCCTCCTCCTCCTCTTCATCCTCACTCTTCCTCCTCCTCCCCCATGCTCTCCCTTCCTCCTTCTCCTCCTCCTCCTCCTCCTCATTCCCCCCCTCTTCCCACCAGTTGCAGGCGCCGGGCCCCTCTTCTCTCAGCGTTGCCTTTATGTTTTCACAGCAGTCGTTGGTTCGCAGGTGCGTCTCATTCTTTGTCCTCCCCTTCTACTTGCTCATAAAATGCCTCTCCTTTTTTTCTGTTAAGTTGTCGCATTATCATTATTACGATTCTTCCTCTACCTCCCCAGCCTCCTGTGATATCCGGCGTCACACCAGAACAATATCGGCTGGAAACGTCACGACCAGAGCCTCTGAAACCATGTGTCAGTGCCATTGTTGGAGCCAGGTGAATATGTAAGGGTCCCCTGGGTCCGAAATCGAATGAAAACGCCCGACTCGAAACAAATGAGACGCCAGGCTTGGGTTCCCTTTTCAATATTTTAAATCTCTCGGTGTCTGATTTTGGCCTGCATGCGCAGGGCGGGCGTTTGGGGGTGTGGGGCGTGTGTAAGAAGTGAACGTTGGCATTATGTGTATTACTGTTGTTGAGCATGCACAACGAGTTTTAGCGGTCGTTGTGGGTATGGTCGTTTTGGGTAGGGCCATTCTGTTTATGCCTAGACAGATTTAGAGCGGTGGTGCCTCTAAGAGAATCAAAGTCAGCCATGCGCAGAGGGCGTTAGGGGGAAAGGGGAAGGCTTCGTAGAAGCACCCCTGCTTCTTGGAAGGCGCGGGCCTTGTCTATAGGTGTAGGGCCGGCGCCTTCC
Source organism: Prorocentrum cordatum (assembly GCA_963575745.1). Lineage (NCBI taxonomy): Eukaryota > Dinophyceae > Prorocentrales > Prorocentraceae > Prorocentrum > Prorocentrum cordatum. The sequence continues at coordinate 534,780 of CAUYUJ010017615.1, read as the reverse complement.
AAGAAGCGGCCTCTTTCTGAGAAGTCTTCCCCCTCCCCCTACTCCCTTGTGCGCGCCGCCAACAAAGGGAACCCAACTTCCAGAGTACGCTGTTGCTCGAATGTGCGTATTACGAGGCTGGTCTGGCGGACTGGGAGGCCGTGTTCATGTACGTGGATGGGCGCGCACGCCTCTTGTGTGCTCTCTATTGGTAAGAATCCTTCTGGGAAACAGACTCCTTCTAAGAAGCCTTCCCCCGTTGTGCGCGCCGCCAACGAACGGCACCCAACGCCAGGATCTCAGGGTCGCCCTCGCCCTCCCCTCCCCGCGGCCTCCCCGCTTTCGGGCTTCCTAAGTATGCCTAGACAGGTTTGGAGCGCTGTCTTTATAGAATCCAAGGGAGCCCAATGCCAAGTTCTCAGGGCACCCCTCGCCCTCCACTCCCCGCAACCTCCCCTCGCGGCGCCGGGCGCCGGGGATCCCCGCCGAGAGGACGCCCGGGAGGCCGCCGACCTCGAGGAGGCCCTGCGCGTGTCACTCCTCGATGCTCCGAGAGGCTGGCGCCGGCCGTGTCGACCCTTCCCCCCCGCCAGTCGAATCCAACGCATGAAGAAAATCAAGACGAATGTTTTTCGCAGGTTTCGGCCTCTATAGGGGCCCTCGCCAGGCCCCAAGACCGCCAGGAGGAAAAGCCGGTCCTAGGGAGCGGGTCGAGGTTTCCAGGGGGCCCGCGTTGAACAAATCACGACACGGGATCTCTGTGAAACGGCGCAAACGTAAACTCTCGACGGCCGGCGCAAGCCACCGCGGAAGGTCGCTATGTCGTCTCGAGTAAGCCTTCTTACTTTCGTCGCTCAGGTGTCCCGAGGCTTCTGTCGCCCTTCTCGGCCTCTGGAATGGACACTTCGAGCGGGCATCACAACACATGCCAGCAAGAGAGTGCCACGGGGTGCGGCCAAAGCCTCCAACCCCAAGCTGGCCCCGAAGGGTGGGCCAAATCCTCCAAGTCCTGCGCGCCGCCTCTGGATACACCCTCTGGGCAGGCGGTGCACCGTGGCGAGCTGCGGGCCCTCGCTCTCGCACCGCAGTGCTCATCAGGCCCGAGCTTGTCTTCCTCGGACAACTTGGCCAAATCCCCAGGCTGGCCCCAGGCCCTCCAACTCGAAGAGGCAGATGCACCATCCTCGGGCACTCCCACGCCATCCTGTGCTGCCTCATGGGGGAAGCCTTGGGCCTCTGGAGGCCTCCGCCCGGGCCTCCAGACGAGGAGTCCCGCCGCATGCCGCCCTCCCGCGGAGATGCCCAGAGGTCCCCGCGGAGGAGGCGGCCTCTCCGCGGAGGTCCCCGCGGAGACCTACAGGAAGCTCTGGCACCCTCCGCGGGGCGGCAGGGCGCCGAGAAGCAGCGGCCCTCGACCTTCGCGGTGGGGCTGTCGAGCAACAGAAAATGCCACAAACATGATTTGCGGAGCTCTGCGCGGATTTTTTGGATCTGGGCGGGGCCCCACTGGCGGCGCCTCCAGCACCGCCACTGGCGCGCTCCGTGCGCCAGGGAGGGGGGTCCAACGCAGATCCAAGAAATCCGCGCGGAGCTCCGAAAGTTTAGGTTTATGCAGTTTTTTCTCCTCTATCCTTTAGGATAGCGTGTCGCTCCGCCGGTCCTTGGTCCACCGCGCTTCGGCGCGACAGGTTATCCACTTCCCGGTCCCGAGGCGTCAATGCATCGAGTCTTTCCCGACCTCCCTCCCCGCGGAACGGAGCGACAGCCATTTCCAAGGCATAGAGTGTCGCCGGGGCCACCGCGGCGACACGCGCTCTGGCCCTCAGTGAAGTGTTGGCGGCCGACGCCGCCGTTGAAGCTGAGTAGGCTTGAGCAGGTCTACTCAAGACCTGCGCAAGTCTACTCAGCGTACAGCGGTGCAGCGCTGCCTGGTGCAGCATCGGCCTTCACCTCTCTCGACTGGGGCTCGCTATCTTTTTCCAGTTGGCTCGTGATGCGATCGGCACTCGTGTGGGTTAGCGGGGACAGCATCGAAACATGGACTCGTGGATGCTGTTAGGAATAAGAGACTTGCGTAGGGCTACGCCGCGGAGCCCCTCAGTGCAAGTGTACAGTCAAAACTGGTAGCAAGGATGCGACTTCCCAAGGGTACCCTTGCATCCTTGCCTCTTCGGCCATCTTCGGTTCATCCTCGACCACTTTCGATGGCCAGCCCCGCTTGAGAAGGTTCGGCATAGGCGTCCAAGGCCCTCGCATCCTCACCGCGCATCCTTACTGTCAGTTTTGACTGTATTGCTTTGGGGGGAAAACAACGGTGCCGTGCTCCGTGCGCCCCGCGCCACCCGCTGGGGGCCTCTGCGGACTGTGCCGGCCCCATCGCGCCGTCAGAGGCGGCCGAGACGAGGCTGGCCCCCCGCGAGAGCCGGCCCGCGACGGCGGGCACCACCGCAACGGAGCACCGTCGTCGTCGTCGTCCTCGTCGCCGTCGTCGTCGTCGTCGTCGCTTCTCCTTCGTCTCCTGCCTCCCCGCCTCGTCCATCCCTTCTCCTGCGCCGCCCCCTCCGCTCCCTTCTACTCTGCCTCCCCTTCCCCAGACGAGGAAGGAGGAGAAGGAGAAGGAGGAGGAGGAGGAAAAGGGAGAATGGAGGAGGAGGAGGAGGAGGTGGAGGACGAGGAGGAGGAGGAGGAGGAGGAGGAGGAGGAGGAGGAGGAGGAGGAGGAGGAGGAGGAGGAGGAGGAGGAAGAGATTGTGGCTCGCGTCTCTTGAGCTCCGCATTTCTATCGGCAGAGAGCTTTGGCCTTCATCGCCTTCTGTGTTCCCAGACGAAGAAGGAGGTGGAGGAAAAGCAGGAGGATCAGGAGCGAAAGAAGGGCGTACGCGTACATGAATCCTCTTTGGCTTCGTGAGTACGCATTGCGTGAACGCTCGTATTTCGAGGCTGGTCTCGCGTACTGGAAGGCCGTGCTCATGCACGTGGTTGGGCGCGTACGTCCTTCGTTGGCTCCCTGGAGGAGGGAGTTGTGTGTTCGCGTCTCCTGCGCTCCGCATTTCTATAGGCAGAGAGCTTTGGTCTTCGTCATCGTCTGAGTTCCCATGCTTCTTGTCGCTTCGAGTCAGTGGCGGAGGAGGAGGCAGAAGAGGGAGGCGGAGGAAGAGGTGGAGGAGGAGGAGGGAGGAGGAGGAAAGGGAAGAGGAGGAGGAAGGAGGAGTAGGGAGGAGCAGGGAGGAGGGAGACGGGAGGAGGAGGAGCATGGAGGGAGGAGGGATAAGGAGGAGGAGGAGGACCAGTGGAAACCCAAGAGTCATCAACGATGTTGGAATTGACTCTCCCTCCAAGCTCCCTCTTCATAGGCCCCCACAGCGGTTCATTCCCACTGAGGGAACTGCCTCGTTGGAAGACAACAATTTGAAGACCCTGAAGCGTGCCAAAACATTGTTCTCGTGATTTCAACGCCACGTATCAACCTGACAGATGCGTCTTGATGATCCAGAATCGTGCCACACCGCCGTTTTTGGTATTTCAACACAGCGAATCAACTGAACTGTTGCGCCCGCATAATCCTGAATCTTTCCAAAACACTAGTTCTGGTACGTTGATCATGGGAATCCGTGCAACCCTTGCAATGTTTTATAACGGATATGCGCGGCGCTAAGGCGAGAGACGCATTTTGAAAACCCCCCGCCCTCAATCCGTGAAGCTCTTGCACATGTTTGTAAACGAATGTGCGCGGCGCTAAGGCGAGAGCCACCCGCCCTCAATCCGTGAAGCTCTTGCATGCATTGTGAACGAATGTGCGCGGCGCTAAGGCGAGAGCCACCTTTTGAAAATCAGCCGCCCTCAATCCGTGAAGCTCTTGCATGTATTGTGAACGAATGTGCGCGGCGCGAAGGCGAGAGCCACCTTTTGAAAACCACCCGCCCTCAATCCGTGAAGCTGTTATCACTTTTAAAAGCCATACGTGGTGAAGAAGTCTCAGGCGAAACGCCCGGCCCGCCCTAAAAACCGGCCTCGGGGTGCGACAGGGAGGAGTTATCTAGAAGGCGAAGGGATGGAGGAGGAGGAAGCAGAAGGAACAGGAAGGAGAGCGGCCAGCGCGTCGGCCCGGGACGAATCATCCAGCAGGGCCGTGGAACAAGACGACTGCACATCATTGGCTTCATCTGCCTGCCAGCGGCTCGCCCGTGGGCTGGCGAGTGCCCAGGAGGCAAGGGTCGACGAGGATAACGACGACGGGGACGTTGGGCAGGAGCAGGCGTGACAGCAGGATGGGGAGGAGGAGGAGGAGGAGGAGGAGGAGGAGGAGGAGGAGGAGGAGGAGGAGAAGGAAGAGAAGGAGGAGACGGAGGAGAAGGAGGAGAATGTGGATGGCCGCGATGGCGTTGGCGTTGGCCGCGATGGCGTTGGCCAAGGCGGCAGTGACACAGCAGATGCGGCCTCACAACTCGCACACGCAGCGCCCCACCTTCAACCTCATGCTTCACCTTTCCTAAGCCAGTGCCGCACCGCCACCTTTCCTCTCCTCCCTCCCCTCTTCATATCTCAGGTATCCCCCCTCGGTCCTCTTCCTCTTGTCTGATGTCTTTCTTCATCAACTGCTTCACTTCCTGCCAGCCAGCGACTCTTGAAGCGACCGCTCCAGGAGTCGCCAGGCTTCGATTTTTACCTTCCCCCAGGGCCGATTGGCCCTGCTGGGGGGATGGTCGCGTCCGGCGGACTCACAGACCTTCAGTGCCTCAGCGCCTCAGGTGGAGGAGGATGATTGCCACGATGGAAAAAGGTCATGAGGGAAGCGTGTCCTAGGTTGTTTGCCGTGTTGGGCTTCCTGGGGCTTTTCACGGACCCTGGGATTTTTCAGAACACGAATCAGGATGAAGAATTGGTGCTGGGAGAAGGCCCTGGGGTCCCGTTTCCTTGAGGACCCGCTTCTTCCATGTCAAGACGTAACAGCAGGATGGGGAGAAGGAGGAGGAGGAAATGGAGGTGGACACAGGGGCGGCGGAGGATGAGGGCAGGAGTGGCAGCGTACGGTCAGGGACTTTTGGATATCGTGTCGCACCGCCAGTTCTGGCCCACAACGCTTCGGCGCGACTCGCTATACACTTCCCAGTCCCCAAGCGTCGACGCCCCGAGCTTTTCCCAGCCTACCGCCCCGCGCAGCGGAGCGACACGCTATCCGCTCGCATGGTATAGCGTGTTGCCAGGGCCGCTGCCGCGACACGCTATGCAAAAGTTCACGACCGCAAGGAGGAGCGTGAGCGTGAGCAGGAGCAGGACGAGGAGGAGGAGGAGGAGGTGGAGGAGAAGAGGAGGATCAGAAGCAGCAGGAGCGAGACGGGGAAGATGAGGAAGAAGAGGAGGTTGGGGAGAGCAGGATGTGAGATCAGGACCAGGACCTGGAGCACGAGGAGAAGGAGAAGGAGGAGGATGAGAAGGGGTGAGCAAGATGAGGAATATGAGGAGAAATATGATGAGGAGGATGAGGAGAGATGTAAGAGACGAGCTTTGAATTGGAGGAACCTGTTCCGCCCTCTCCCCCCCCCTTCCTGCCTTCTTTTATGTTTGCATGTTTTATCATTCAACTGTGCTAGCATGACGGATTCATTGCTTCTGGGTTATGAGGAGGAAGGTTAAGAAGAGGAGACGTGCGAGCCGCTGGCACATCGGCAACATGCCAGGCAGGGTTGCGTCTTGGAGGTGTGCAGGTAGTAGGCCGAGGCGGGAGGAGAAGGACGGGTGGGTGTTCAGACCCCCTTCGGGTTCGGGTGTTGAGACCTGGAGCGTGTTTCTTTCTTGCTTGGGGCATTGGCCCCGGCCCCCCTATAACGTAACGCACGCCCCCCTCCCCCCCCCAGTGCGCCCCGGGCACTGCCGCCGTGAGCATGGGGATCCGCATAGCCGTCCGCATAGGGGCCTGGTCCGCATTGAGAATCTCATGGGGGTCCACATAGGGATGCGCATGCGCATCCGCATAGGGATCCACATAAGGATCCGCTCAAGGATCCACATAGGGATTCGCATAGGGATTCGCATGGCAATGCGCATGGGCATCCGCATAGGCATCCACAACGGGATCCGCATCGGGATCCGCACAAGCATCTGCATAGGGATCCGCGCAGGGATCCGCATAGGGATCCGCCTAGGGATCCGCATAGGGATCCGCACTGGGATCCGCATGTGGACCCGAACTTGTGATTTTGTGTTCCCGGTGAAAACGTCTCCTCCTCCTCCTCCACCTCCTCCTCCTCCTCCTCCTCCTCCATTCTTTCTCCTTATAGATAGCTCCTCCCTGTCACACCCCGAGGCCAGTCTTTAAGGCGGGCCTGGCGTTTCGCCTGAGACTTCCTTACCATTCATGACTCTGAAGTATAAAAGTGCGAACAGCTTCACAGATGGAGGGCGGGTCGTTTTCAAAATGCGGCTTTCGCTTTAGTGCCGCGCACATTCGTTTTGAACACTTGCAAGAGCTTCACGGATTGAGGGCGGGTGGTTTTCAAAGTGAGGCTTTCGCCTTAGCGCCGCGCACATTTGTTTTCAACATTTGCAAGAGCTTCACGGATTGAGGGCGGTTGGTTTTCAACATGTGGTTTTCGCTTTAGCGCCGCGCACATTCGTTTACAAGCAATGCACGAGCTTCACGGATTGAGTGCGGGTGGTGTTCAAAATGTGGCGCTCGCCTCAGCGCCGCGTACATTCGCTTACAACAAATGCAAGACCTTCTCGGATTGAGGGAGGGTGATATTCAAAATGTGACTCTCGCCTCAGTGCCGCGCACACCCGTGTTGAGAATTTGCAAGAGCTTCGCGCATTGAGGGTGGGTGGTTTTCAACATGTGGCTCTCGTGCCGCGCACATTCGTTTGCAAAAAAATGCAAGACTTTCACTGATTGAGGGCGGGTGGTTCTCAACATGTGGGTCTCGCCTCAGCGCCGCGCACATTCGTTTTCAAAATTTGCAAGAGTTTCACGGAATCGCATGGTCAACGTACCAGAAATGGTGTTGGACATATTCAGGATTACGCGTGCGTAACAGTTATGTTGATCCGCTGTGTTGGAGTCCCAAATGGCGCTCTGGCACGATTCTGGGCCGTCAAGACGCAGCATTCATGTTGATACGTGGCGTTGAAATCCCGAGAACCATGTTGTGGCATGCGTCAGGATCTTCAAACGGTTGTCTTCCAACGAGGTAGTTTCCTCAGTGGAAATGCACCGTTGTGAGCCCCTATGGCGAGGGAGCTTGGAGGGAGGGTTAATTCCAACATCGTTGATGACTGTTGGTTGGTTCTACACTGGTCCTCCTCCTCCTCCTCCTCCTCCTCCTCCTCCTCCTCCCCCTCTCTCCTCCTCGCCCTCTTCCTTCGCATCGCCATCTTTGGGTCAAGCCATTCTTGTGGTGCGTACAGGTACTGTGGTGCACACAGATGGTGCTGACATGGTCGTGGCTCGTGGCCCCTGGTCGTGGCTCCTGCGCACACGCGCTGTGGTGTATCCAGAAGCGCTACCATTACCATTTCTCCCCATTCTTTTTCGTGTTTCCCAACCATCGTGTGGTGTTGGGTTTTTGTTTTGAAGAAACGGTCCCCGCGTTCACTCCTCCTCCCGCTGCCCCGTCCCCCTCCGTCCTCCTCTCATCATCATCACCGTCATCACCGACATCATCAGCATCATCATAATCGCCGTCATCATCACCAGCACCAGCATCATCATCGTCATCTTTATCATCATCTTCATCATCATCGCCGTCATCATCGTCGTTATCGTCACCAACATCGTTACCCATTTCGGCACACCAGTCACACGTTTCGTTGCCCCATAGGGAGCACCACCGAAGACTTCCGTGGCGGCGCTCGCATGTGTCCCCGCGGCCCATTTCGGAACACTCCTCACGTTTCGTGGCCCCATAAGGAGCTCCACAGAAGGCCCCAGTGGCGGTGTTCGCATGCGTCCCCGCCACCGATTTCGCCACCCCTCACATGCATCGTGGCCCCATAGGGAGCTCCAACGAAAACCTCAGCGGCGATGTTCGCATGCGTCCCCGCCACTCATGTCGGCACACCCCATCACACGTTTCGTGGCCCCATAGGCGCGTTCCGGTGGAGACCCCTGTGGCGATGTTCGCATGCGTATAGAAGATGAGGTGGAATACCCTGACGATGGGGTAGATCCACTCGTGGAGGTTACGCTGCACCACGTACCCGTCGCCGCACTGGAGGCGGTGCTGGGTCATGAAGCCGTCCTTCAAGTCCGCTTCCAATGATACTAACGCCCATCTCACAGATGGCCCTCAGCATGGTAGCTCTTCTTATGTTTGACGCGGGTTCGGCCGCGTACGTGATCCACCCACTTTTGGCCGACACCCTCGGGAGGCTGGACCAGAACATGGGTGGTAAGTCGTATTTCGTAGTAAGATCAGCTCGCAGCCCGCTCCACTGCGGGCATTCCACAACCTGATGGCGTACAGATGGCCACAAGTGGCCGCAGTGTGGGCATGGTAGCCCTGTCTGTCGACGTGTCTCCGAGGAAGCCGCCCCAGAACGAAATACGGAGAGGCTGAACTTCTCGGCTATACTCAAAGAATGAAACCACTTTGTGAACACTTTATTGCTGCAGGCGTCGACATCCACTGACTCGACTTCCTCCGAATCTTTCCTGCGGGTCTCAACGATTTGAAGGCACCTGATCCTGGCAATGACCCGAAGGACATGATGAGCTCTCTTTGAGTGAGTCCAGAATCGGTGTTGAGCATCCGCCAAACCTTCCACAATCTGCAATACTCTGAAGTCGTCCATCTGTGAGACTTCCAGTAGCACTCCACGTTCTTCCGAAAATCTTATATACTCCAAGCCCAAGGTTCGGGCATGTACTTGGATAGAATTCTCTAAGAAAGATGACCACACCAGCTTTTCGTCATGTAGACGTCTGAAGGCAAAGAGGCTGCACGAATATACTGGGTGGAGCATAATATTCTGGCACCACCACCTGCCCAGGCACCACCATGTACTCTGGGTTCGCCATATTGCTCTCGCCAATAACTTTGCCGTCTCTGTCGGTGGAGGTGTCGCAATAGGGGCTCCCCACGTCCACAGAGGTCTGAGGTATGTATAAGCCAACCGCAATCTCACCATGCAAGATCCAGGCACAGACTGAAGAATAGAAATCCCAGTGAGTAGCTTGGCCCATTTATCTTTTGGTATGATGGCCCGCGTCACATCAGTAGGGCAAGCGAGAAGACCAAGGTGTTCGATCTGCTGCGGCTCCACGTCCGTGGTGGACCATATCTGCGTCTTCTTGTTGTTTGCTTTGAAACCCACGTCACTGTCGAAGGTTGATGTTTGAGCCATATCGTCCAGCAGCCCCTGCGGGCTATCCCCAACGATGTAGCGGTCGTCCATGAAGCATCCCGAGGGGCCCGACGTAATCCAAGGAACCAGAGTACTGATCATAGTCCCAGGTGCTGTACTGTCTCCTTGTGGCAATCCTCGTTCTGCATATATTGCCTTCTCTGCAAGTTCCCCGTTGAGGCTGCACCAACGAGGGCCTTTCCATGCCGATTTGCATACATATCGTACTGCCAGCGGGTAACGTGAACGCTCCATTGCAGCACTCGCAATTTCATGAAGAATATTATCATAGGCACGGCTGAGATCCAATTCACATCCATCCGTGCTCAATTCGCAATGTCGCAACCACTGACTGATCGCATGAGTGACTGAAATATGCTTTCGATTAGCCCATTGGCCTTCTGGAGGCTCAGGAGCCGCAAATGCCAATGCTCTGAGCCAAATACGTAGTAACACACTGCCCACGCTGATGGGCCTCGTGTCATCCTCACCCTTGGGCAAGCCTGCCACTCTCCAGGAGAATACCAGATCGTGAAGTTCTCCTGGTGGGCAACCTTCATGTTCGATGCAATACCTTGAAGTATCACACCACAGCGTGTAGAGCTCTGCGATGATCTCTGGGTACAGATCTGCCAGGATACGAATCTCTCTGAAAGACCACCCATCCAATCCCGCACAGCCCTTGGAGCTTCGCAGCGCTTCGTCGAACTGTTCCTTCGTTGGCAACCACATCTCATGTAAAGTCGACTTCGGAAATTCAACTTGATCAGCACGATGTTGCCAGGCTCGAAGGTGTGCTTGTTTGTCAACGTTCCCAGGCTTCCACTGTGCCTCCCACTCTTCGGCAAACTGCGAGACATGACAAGATGAAGCTGGGGGTGCTTGCTTGAACATAGGCGCGGCTACCTTGTACACCTCGGTGGACCACGCTGCAAACTTTTCTTTCCAAGATCTCTGGGCTTCGCGTTGTAGTTTGATATTCTCCAATGATATAGCTGCCGTCAACCACTGGAGACAATCCGCATAACAAGGAATACCTTCTGCTTTCATGTTGACGATACCCTCGAAGGCTGCTCTGGCAATGTCCATGAAGTGTCGTGGGGATACCTCTGCCATCGCTGACGTTCCCTGCCTGAGCACCTCCGAGAAGCGACGGTGTAGGCGAAGAAGACGTCTGTGTGCAATGCTTTGTTCTGGCCGAAACCGAGGTCCATGTGCTGCTGGCCTCTGCGTGGGTCGGGAGCCCTTGCTCCTCTCAGGTAGACGGTCAATCTCCACCAGCTTTTTGTCAACTGCGATGTTGAGTGCCGCCTCCGCTCGTTCGTGCCAGTAGCGCCACCTCGTGACCAGCGGGACAGCCGTGTCGTTGTTGAGATCCAGGTCGATGTCCCCATTGATATGCGGGGCCGCGCACACTGCATCTAACGATTCCTTCAAGAGGCTCTTGTACTCGGCCGTAACCGTCCTGGTGTTGACCACCGGTAAGAAGGACGCCGTGTGGTGTAGTCGGTACCGTGGGATAGCAACGTATGGTATCTCCAATTGGTACTTGACCATTGCGTGGTGTGGGATCCCTGGCAAGAGCTTGGCCCCCATGTACTTGGGTGGAGCATCCTGCGGGTTTCCCCAAGATAACGCCCTTGTCGGGGCCGTACCTGTCGCTGTGGTCACCTGAGCAGATTGATCGTGCGATACGTCCAGCTGCCATCCAATATCCAATAACGTGTTATACGAAGCTTTCCAATTGAGGTCCCCTATGATGTAAAGGGGGTGGCCCAGATGGCCCAATGACTTGGCATAATCCAGAGCTGTCAAAAACCATGGTCGATCATACCACTGAGGTCCGTACATGCTCAAGATTGTCGCTTTGGTAGTTCTGATCCCAACCATGCGATGGTCGAGTCTGTCGTCCCTGATGACGCTGATCTTGCCCATGGCCCGTCGCCACAGGATCGCACAGCCGCCCTGTGTCGTTGCTACTCTTGCTCCAGGAGGAGGGGGCTTCGAACACGCTGCACCCCACCCTCGTCGAGCACAGAAGTTGATCAGCCACCTCGGCCTCATGTCAGGGAGTCGTATCTCCTGTAGACATAGTACGCCGACGTCGTCCGCGACATTGTCCAGGATCTCCGACAATCTGGCCTTTGAGATGCTGGTGACGTTGATTGTAGCTACCTGCAGGCGATCGATGTTCTCGCCTTGGTCGTTGTCTGAGCCCTGGGGCTCGGTCCCGTTGACGTGATGCTCAGCTTGGTCAACCCCATGGTCAGGGTATTCCGCTCCATCTTCTATACTTGTCTTCAAGCGTTTGGAGGATCTCGGACTCCGCGTCGATGATCTCCTCAATGGTGTTGGTGTCGTCGTCGGTCTCGTCGCAGCCCTCGAAGTTGTTGCCCTCGCGTCCCGAGCCTGGGGTGTTCCCTCGCATTCGGGGCTTCCCCAGGCTTGCAAAACGTGGCGACGCTGCCTGGGGTCTTCCCTCGCATTCGGGGCTTCCCCAGGACTTGCGTCCTGACGCCGCTCAGCCGATCCGCACCGCTGTCTTTTGGCCTCCCTGTGCACGTCGAGGCAATGATCTGCAAATACAGTCTTTGAATTCGAAGAACTAGAAAAACCAGTCTTTGGAGCAAGTTCAGAAACTGCTTGGTCTGCAAATACAGCCTTTGAATTCTGGGACGGGTCCTCGGCACTTATGTCCATGACCCTTGCTTTCTTTGAAGCCGTGGTGGCCCTCGAAGATGAGGCCCTCGGTACTTTCGTATTTGTCGGAGCTTTCTTCTGCCGCTTGGGTGGTGGTTGCCCCTGGGAGTGATCGTGACCTTCTGCGTGATGGCCTCCTCCTCCCAGGAGCGGGTCCCGTCACGACGATGCTGAGGCCGCGGCTACCCCATCCTGCTCGGGCACCTCGCTGGGAGCCACTGCCGCAGGTCTGCGTAGCATCCGCATCAGCTTCCTCCTCTTGTAGTACTCTTGGCGCTTGGCCTTCATCTCTGGTGTACGTCGTCTGCATTTCTGCTTTTCCCGTGTCCTCTTCTGTGCCGCCTCGATCTGGTCCGCATAGTCCCGATTGACCATCCTGATCCAGACGTCGCGCGTGGCCTCCTTGATTAAACGTGGGTCCCCTGGTCGCCTGGAACAGGCTGTCCATCGGGTATTACCTTTCTTCAGGATATGTTTGGCGAGCACCTTGCGTCTGCCGCATCTCGTGCAAATGTATACTGTGTTGCCCTGCTTGCCGTCCCTGACCGTCTCGACGTTGTCCTCCGTGATCTGGCAAACGCTGGGCTTCACATCTTCAGGTAGAGACTGGTACCATGCAGTGTACCTTCTCCAAGCTTTGTCCCGCTTTCCTTTGTCCATGTATGATAAGCTGGTCACCGCCCTCAGCCGTGCTGCCCTGTTCTCGGGTGGCTCCTTGGGCGGTGGTGTGCCCTTGCAGGCACGCCAGTGTACTCGTGCTTGTTGTAGAACGTGACAGGGTGCATGCGCTCCATCGGGTTTCCACCCACAGTCACAAAAGTAATAGTTGTAGCGCTCAGGACGGCATGCTGGTAGATCATGATCAGGGAGTGGATCGTCGACATCCTCTTCACCCACTGATAGTCCCAGGACACTCCTAGCGCGTGCCAGTCGTTTAGCCGTTGGCTTTGAAGATGCCTTGGCCGTCACCTTCGAGGTCGTAGAACGCCCCGACTGGCTGAGGCCCAGCATACTCCTGGCTGCGTTCAAGGCTCTCGTGGTCTTCTTGGTCGAAGCTGGACTGAGGCCCAGCATGCTGCGTGCTCCTCTGGTCGACGGAGCTCGCACTGACGGTGTATGTGGTTCACTGCCCGTCCCTCCCCCCGTGAATCTCGCTGGGTATGGGAATGCCGCAGTTGTCCATCTTGTCAAAATCTCCTGGGGTAGGTCAACACCCGCCTTTGGGAGAAGAAGTTTGTAGTGCTTGTCCACCAACGTAGCCCACACTACCTGCTTGGTCTTGATGTCCGCTGGGGCGGTGTACAAAGTCCAAGTTCCAGTGCGAGACTTTTTCCAGATAGCGAAGTTCGTCTTCGTGGTGACCGCTGCTGCTCTCACCATGGCCGAAGTGGCCCATTCCCCAGTCTTGGCTGCCTTGCGTGCCTCGTCCTGGGGATAGCGTTTGTTGTCCGTCATGGAGGCGGACACGATCATGCGCAGGTTGGCTTGGAGTGCACCACCTGGGCCCATCTCCTTCTCTGCCATCTGCTTTGGCTTGGATTGATTCGCTCGTATGCCGTGGGAGGCCATCAGGAAAAAACAATCTCCATCTCCCCCGCAGCACTTCTCAGTAAAGTATGCCTCCCATGGAGGCTTCGTAGGCGCCTGTGGAGCTTGGGTTGGAGCTGCTGCTGCTGCTGCTGAGGCTGCTGCTGCTGAGCCTGGCTGCGGTGGTCGCTGCTGGTCGCCCTCCTCAGCGTTCTCCATGCCCACGTCGCCATCCTTGTCCTGTGCTTCTGCTTTCACCTCGGCTGTCGCCTCCTGCATCGGAGCTCTTGCCGGCGCTGGAGTCCCCCACGCTGATGCTCCTTTGGCCTGCGGTGGCGGTCTTGATGATGTCCTACGAGGTACAGCTAGGCTAGCTATGATCCCCGACTTGAATGTGCATACTTGATCCTTGACCAATCCGTCAAGATCAGCTCGTAGAAACCAGGCCCTTTTACTCGATCGTGTGATACCGTCGATGTTCTGAAAACCTCTGGCTTTGGCCCACTCCTCGACCTCCTGTGGTGATGACCAGTGCTCTGGGCACTTCTGCAAATACCATCGAGGTTGGATGTCGGCTGCCATTGACTTCTGAGATAGAATTCCCAAAGATGCGTTATCTGACGGGCGGTACACCAATCTGCCCTCAACCTGTGCTGCCGCAGCTGTCACCCTGGTGAGGTACGTCATCGTGTTCTCGCCGTCCCGTAGTTTGTGCCAGACTGGCACCAGCTTACTCGCTTGTCGATTCAAAAATACCCCTGACGGGGCAGTCCACTTCAAAAATGCCTCCGTGTCGTTCTCTCGCACAAGGATAATCGCCGTCGACTCCGTCTGGTAGTTGACTGCACCCTTTACTTTCAAAATCTTGGCCGCCAGCACTTGAGGGAATAGTACTGTCGCCATTGCCACTGGTTTTTCCTTGACCGTTGCGTACGTAGCGTCGTCGGCGAACGCCTCTGCAATGGTAAGCCGCAGGGCTGCCGTGGCCAAGGGTGGTGCTGTCGAGGCCTCATCGTCCTTCAAGCCAGTAGGTAGCCCTTGGCGTGTCGGTGGTGATGCCCCCGTCGTGATCATCTGGGCTGTGTGTGGTCTGACCCCAACAGATGTCTCACACATAACCTCGGTAGTGGTAGCTCCAGTCAAAATCGACGGCGCATTGAAGACAATGAACGTCATCCCACTGGGCTGTTCTTTGATGGATCCGAGCCACTGTGTTGCCTGCTCGTACTCCGTGGCCGACTGACACGTGATGACAGCAGGGCCATCTAGTGTCGTCGTCCTGATGTTCGCGGCCTTGACGATCTTAGCCGTTCCCCACGGCTGAGAATGTACGACCAACTTCGTGTCCTGTGCCTTCTCGGCGGCAGGTCCCCCATTCAACCACGTCGATGCTGCCGTGGTACGCGTGAGTAAGCTGCGCAGCTTGTCCTGCACTTGCTCCTCTGTGACCTTCACTTTGTTGACCCTCATGTACTTCAGATACTCGCGGATCTTCTGAAGTGTCGGGGGTGCTTGTGTACTGGTACTCTTGGGTGTGCTTCTCTTTGGCGGCTTCCCCACAGCGACCTGAGACTCCACTCCCATCTTCTCCGTCAATTTGTTCAAAACTGTGGTGATCTGAGTCACCTGGTTGGCAAGGTCCGCGACGTCACGACGCCCCTTCGTCGCCTTGGCCGCGCTCTTGCCCCCACGTCGATAGACTCCCCCTCCAAGCAATATGTCGTCGGAGTCGTCCTCAAGCCATATGTCTTCCGAGTCGTCCACTACCTTGCCACCAGGGACCAGTAGTGTCACTTCTTCCCAAGAAATTTGATGTTCGTCACCATGACTGCGGGGTGCAGTCTTCGCCTCGGACAAGGGGTCCGACCCGACGGTCCCGAGCACAGAGTGCAGGAGGGTGGTGACAATACCGTCGATGTTCGCATGCGCCCCCGCCACCCATTTCGGCACACCCGTCACACTTTTCGTGGCCCCGCAGGGAGCTTCACCGAATGCCCCAGTGGCGGAGTTTGTATGCGTCCCCGCCACCGATTTCGGCACACCCCTCACACGTTTCGTGACCGCGCAAGAAGCTCCACCGAAGGCCCCAGTGGCGGTGCGCATGCGTCCCCACCACCCATTTCGGCACACCCGTCACACGTTCTGTTGCCCCACAGGGAGCTGCACAGAAGGCCCCAGTGGCGGTGTTCGCATGCGTCCCCGCCACCGATTTGATCACCCCTCACACGTTTCGTGCCCCCATGCGGAGCTCCATCGGGGGCCCCACTGGCGGTACTCGCATGCGCCCCCGCCACCAATTTCGGCACATCCCTCACACGTGTCGTGGCCCCATTGGGAGCTCCACCGAAGGCTCCAGTGGTGGTGTTCGCATGCGTCCCCGCCACCCATTTCGGCACACCCCTCCGTCTCCTCCGAAGGCCCCAGTGGCGGTGATCGCATGCGTCCCCGCCACTGATGCCGGCATACCTTCTCACAGGCTCTGTGGCCCCATAGGGAGCTCCACCGAAACACTCAGCGGCGGTGTTCGCATGCGCCCCCGCCATTCATTCCGGCACACCCCGCACACGTTTCGTGGCCCCAGAGGAAGTTCCATCGAAGGCCCCAGTGGCGGTGTTCGCATGCGCCCCCGCCACCGATTTCGACATACCCCTCCCACGCTTGTGGCCCCATAGGGAACTCCACCGGAGGCCCCAATGGCGGTGTTCGCATGCGTCCCCGCCACCCATTCCAGCACACCCTTTCACGTTTTGTGGCCCCATAGGGGCGTTCCGGTGGAGGCCCCTGTGACGGTATTCGCATGCGTCCCCGCCACCGATTTCGGCACATCCCTCACACGTTTCGTGGCTCCATGCGGAGCTCCACCGAAGGCGATACCCCCAACTGCGTTATTCACAAGCTCGCCAGGCGATTTTTTTACATGCGTTGTGGTGCGCGCAGTGGTCATGGCGTGCGTGGGCGTCGTGAGCTCAAAGTGCAGGAGTGCACGCAGGGGCAACGAAAGTTATCTTGGCGAAGGACCCAACCATTTGCAGTTGTGAGTAACCCCAAACAGCCGATAATAAACACCCTGGGAGAATAAGGTTCGGCGGTTACGGTGCGATAATAAAAGTATCCACCAGAGGCCAGCATAAAGATGTTAACAGAGGAGCCAAAACCGAGGATATCTTGAGACATCCTTGGTTTTTTTGCCCTCTCTGAGACATCCTCAACAATGGCTTGTCTTGCTTGAGACATCCTCGACAAATCTCTCGTTTCGCTTGAGACATCCTCGAAATGTTTGTTTGCTTCGCTTGAGAGTTCCTTTTTACTGCTCGTTTCGCTTGAGACGTCTTCACAGAACGTGTTTGTTTCGTTTGGACGGTCCTCGACGAGCGTGCTCGTCGAGGACCGTCCAAACGAAACCTATTAGATTTTATTTGTAAGCGCTTAACGGAAATTAAGATGTTCATCTGCTCGTGTAGGGTAGCTCATCTGCCTCGTTTTCCCAGGATAGTCAACCACAGCGATAAAAAAGTTCAGGGGGCACGGAAAGAAGGAGAAAGGTTGAGAGAGAGAGAGAGAGAGAGAGAAAGAAATAGAAAGAGAAAGAGAGACAGAGGACAGATAGGGAGATAGAGAGAAAGAGAGAAAGAGGTTGAGAAAGAAAGAGAACAATATATATAGAGAGAGAGAGAGAGAGACGGAAAGAGAGAGAGAGAGAGGAGAGAGAGGAATATGAGAAGGAGGAAGAACAAATCCAAAGTTCAAAACTTATTAGATTTTGCTTGTAAGCGCTTAATGGGAATTAAGGTTTTCATCTGCTCGTGTAGGGTGGCTCATCTGCCTCGTTTTCCCAGGATAATCAACCACAGCTATAAACAAGTTCAGGGCGAGAGGGGGAGGAGGAGGAGGAGGAGGAGGAGGAGGAGGAGGAGGAGGAGGAGGAGGAGGAGGAGGAGAGGAGAAGGAGACATCCTTAAGAAACGTACTGTTTCGCTCGAGACGTCCTTCAGTGTATGCTTGTTTCGCTTGAGACATCCTCGAGTATATGCTTGTTCCGCTAGAGATATCCTCGACAAGTTTCTCGCTTCGTTTGAGACATCCTCGAAGAATTACTGGTTCCGCTTGAGACATCCTTGAAACATTGATCGTTTCGTTTGAGTCTGCCTCCCAAAATTGCTGGTTTCGCTTGAGACATTCTGAAAAAGCGTGTTCGCTTCGCTTGATGTTGCTATCTCAACATAAGAAGGAAATAACCTCGATGGCGAACTTTTCAGGTGATAATGAAGTTCGGCCTCCGCGCCCCCGCGCCCCCGACCAAACTCTTATTGGCCGTGGATAATCAACTCTTATGTGTATAGGGGGGGAGTACATTATTATCGTGGGCACTTGTGGGGATGGTCTTCGGTGGAGATCCTGATGGGGCCACGAAGCGTGTGAGGGGTGTGCCGACATGGGCGGCGGGTACGCATGCGAGCACCGCCACTGGGGCCTCCGGTGGGGCTCCCAATGGGGCCACGAAGCGTGCGAGGGGTGTGCTGGAATTGGTGGCGGGGGCGCATGCGAACATCGCCACTGGGGCCCTGCGGGGCCACGAAAAGTGTGACGGGTGTGCCGAAATCGGTGGCCGGGACGCATGCGAACATCGCCACAGGGGCCTTCCTTCCTATGGGGCCACGAAACGCGTGCGGGGTGTGCCAGAATGGGTGGCGGGGACGCATGCGAACATGGCCATTGGGGCCTTCGTTGGAGATTCCTATGCGGCCACGGAGCCTGTGAGGGTGGCGGGGACGCATGCGAACACCGCCTTCGGGCCCGTCGGTGGAGTTCCCCCATGGGGCCACGACACGTGCGAGGGGCGTACGATTGTGAACGCCGCCATTGGGGCATTCTGTGGAGCTCCCTATGTGGCAACGAAACATGTGAGGTGTTTTCCGGAATTTGTGGCGGGGACGATTGCGAACGCCGTGCCGAAATTGGTGGCGGGGACGCATGCGAAAACCGCCACTGGGCCTTCGGTGGAGCTCCTATGGGTCCACGAAGCGTGTACGGGGTGTGCCGGAATGACTGGCGGGGACGCCTGCGAACACCGTCTTTTGGGCCTTCGGTGGTGCTCCCCACGCAGCGTGCGCGGCGTGTCCTGAAATGGGTGGTGGGGACGCATGCGAACGCCGCCACTGGAGCCTTCGGTGGGGCTCCCTAGGGGGCCACGGAACGTGTGAGGGGTGTGCCGAAATGGGTGGCGGGGACGCATTCGAACACCGTCACTGGAGCCTTCTCTTCGGTGGAGCTTCCTCTGGGGCAACGAAACGTGTGAGGGATGTGCCGAAATTGGTGGCGGGGACGCATGCGAACACCGCCACTTGGTTTGTGGAGCTCCTTATGGGGCCACGAAACGTGTGAAGGGTGTGCCGACACGGGTGATGATGCTGATGATGATGTTGATGATGAGGATGAGGAAGAGGAGGAGGAGGAGGAGGAGGAGGAGAAGGAGGAGGAGTATGGAGAGGGCAGCGGGAGGAAGAGGAGGAGGAGGAGGAAGAGGAGGAGTGAACGCGGGGACCGTCTTCTCAAAACGAGGACCCAACACTTCAGGATGGTTGGGAACAGTTAGCCTGGTGAAGAACCCAACCAGATGCAGGTGTGAGCACCGCAGTTGTAGGAATCGTCTTTCGTGGAGTTTCCCATGGGCCACGAAACGTTATATACGGCGGGGGAGACGCATGCGAACTGTGCCACTGGGACCTTCGGTGGATCTCCGTCAATCGCATCTTCTGGAGGCCGTTATTTAGGTCCAGGGCTATGAGCAAAAGTACCCAGAATTTCAAGAATCTTGTCCCTGGGATCTGGGATGGGGTCGAGAGGTCCAGGGGCCTTGCGCCGTGAAGAATCTAGGGCCCTCGCGCAAGCGTCGCTTCCTCGAAGTGAGTCGCGGGGACGCATGCAAACCTTGCCACTGAGGCATTGGGTGGAGCTCCCTATGGGGCCCCGAACCGTGTGAGGGGCGCGCTGGAATGAATCGCGGGGACGCATGTGGGCCCTGCCATTGGGGCCTAGCGTGGAGCTCCCTATGAGGCCACGAACCGTGTGAGGGTGGGCCGAAATGAGTCGCGAGAGCGCACGTAGTAAACCCTGCCACTGGGGCCTTCGGTGGAGCTTCCTCTGGGGCCACGCACCGTGTGAAGGGTGTGCCGAAATGAGTCGCGAGGACGCATGTAACCCTGGCAGTTGGGCCTCTGGTGGAGCTCCCTATGGGGCGGTGGAGCTCCCCATGGGGCCACGAACCTTGTGAGGGGCGTGCCGGAATTAACCGCGGGGACGCATGTCAACCCTGCCACTGCGGCCTTCAGTGGAGTTTCTCTGGTGCTACGAGTCTTCTGAGGAGCGTGGCGTAATGAGTCGTGGGGACGCGTGCGAACATCGCCATTGGGGCCTTCGGTGGAGTTCCCTATGGTGCCACGAGCCGTGTGAGGGGTGTGCCGAAATGAGTCGCGGGGGCGCATGTAAACCCTGGCACTTGGGCTTTCGGTGGAGCTTCCTTTGGGGCCACGAACCGTGTGAGGGGTGTGCCGAAATGAGTCGCAGGGACGCGCGTAAACCTTGCCACTGAGGCATTGGGTGGAGCTCCCTATGGGGCCACGAGCCGTGTGAGGGGTGTGCCGAATCGAGTCGAGGGGATGCATGTACACCCTGGCACTTGGGCCTTCGGTGGAGCTCCCTGTGAGGCCACGAACAGTGTGAGGGGTGGGCCGAACTGAGTCGCGAGAGCGTATGTAAACCCTGCCATTGGGGCCTTCGGTGGAGTGAGTTCCCTTTGGTGCCACGAACCGTGTGAGGGGCGTGCCGAAATGAATCGCGTGGGCGCATGTAGACCCTGCCACTGCGGCCTTCGGTGGAGCTTCCTTTGGGGCCACGAACCGTGTGAGGGGTGTGCCGAAATGAGTCGCAGGGACGCACGTGAACCTTGCCACTGAGGCATTGGGTGGAGTTCCCCATGGGGCCACGAGCCGTGTGAGGGGTGTGCCGAATCGAGTCGCGGGGATGCATGTAAACCCTGGCACTTGGGCCTTTGGTGGAGCACCCTATGGGGCCACGAACAGTGTGAGTGGTGTGCCGAATCAAGTCACAAGGATGCACTAGAGGCACGACGCTGACGATGGCGATGTTGATGACGCCGATGATGGCGATGGTGACCGCGATTACGATACTGATGGTGATGACGGCATGCGGAGAGGCGAGGCAGGGGTGGGAGGAGGGAGGAGGGGGGGAAGGAAGCGGGAGGAGGAGAACGCGGGGCGCTGTCTCTTCAAAACGAGGACCCAACACCACAAGATGATTGGAAATAATTACAATCAACTCACATAGCGAATCTGATAATATCGGCCACCCCTCACGATTTCTTGCATTTGGTCCCGTCGGACCCCACAGGGTTCCAGAGGTGCACGCATGCCTTGTGGTGAGTGAGCACAGGCACTGTGGTGCACGCAGATGGTGCTGAACTGGTGGTGGCTCGTGGCCCCTGGTCATGGCTCGAGCGCACAAGCGCTGTGGTGCACGCGGAAGTGCTACCATTTTACTTACCCCTCTCGTCGTTTCCGTCGTCGTCGTGGTCGTCGTGGTCGTCGTGGTCGTCGTCGTCGCTCGTCGCTCATCGCTCGTCGCTCATCGTCGTGCGCGCGGACGCGGCTGGGGTGCCGGAGCCACACAAGGGGGGGAGGGAGGTGTTACCGTATACCCCCCCCGCCCCATAACGCCCCGTTATCACCGAGATTAAAAAAAACGCGCTCCTGCACTCTCATCTGCCGGCCACTCGGTTTCATCCTCCCCATCCCCTTGCAGGAGGCCGGAAAGCATGAGGGGGACGACGGGGAAGAGAATGATGAGGAGGAGGGGGAAGGCCCAGGATGATCGGATTCGATTGGGCCCATCGGTAACGGTAGCCAGCAGCGCCTATCTTGCAAACCCCAGCGCGATGCCGCAAGGAAATCATCAACCCCTCTTGGCCTGCTGTCCGGAGCGGTGCGCGGCGAAGGGCATGATATAGCCTCTTTGGCCTACCCCTGCTTTGCGGGGGTGTGCACGTGTTCCGCAACCTTTTCCAGCGAGATCTGGCCACAGGCGACTCGAAGGCAGCAGAGGAAAAGGGAGGGAGGGAAGGAGAGGGAAGGAGGGAGGGGAGGAGCAAGAGGTGGAGGTGGTGGAGGAGGAGAAGGAGAACGAGGAGGAGGAAGAAGATGAGGACCTCCCTCCTCCCTCCCCTGCCCGTCGATTGTTCTCCTCCCCTCCTCCTGCACCCTGCCTCCTTCTGCTCCTCCTTTCTCGGGGAGGCGACGGGGATCCCCCCTGCAGGAGGAGGCGGAGCTCAGGGAGGCGCTTCGGCGATCCATGCTGGGCGACGATGCAAGCAGCGAGGCCATATGTCCTGTCCTTCCTCCTCCTCCTTCTCCTCCTCCTCCTCCTCCCTCCTCCTCCTCCTCCTCCTCCTCCTCCTTCTCCTTCTCATCATCATCATCATCATCATCATCATCATCATCATCATCATCGTCATCATCATCATCACCACCACCATCATCATCATCATCATCGTCATCATCACCATCATCATCATCATCATTATCATCATCATCATCATCATCATCAGCAGCATCATCATCATCATCCTGTCTTCTCCTACCAAAATCTCTGTGTATTTTCTTTTCCTCCACGTCCTCCATTACGTGTTTTCTAAAGCTTTTCTCCTCATCTCCTCATTTCCTCATCTCCTCTTCCTGCTCCTCCTCCTCGTCCTCCTCCTCCCGCTCCTCCTGCTCCGGCTCTTCCTCCTCCTCCTCCTCGTCCTCCCCCACCCCCCTCCACGCGCGCCCCGTCGGGCGGCCTGGCGGGATCACGGCGCTTGCGCTGCTGACGCTGATGCGCATAGTGGTCTGGAACCCGCTGAGTTTGGCTGACCGCGACGATGGCCTACGAGTACCACGCAGCCGACGCCATCATCCTGATCGGCAGTCAGCGCAAGACAGAGACAGCGTACAAAGTGAATGACCTCCCGCAAGTCCGATCAGTACACCTTGGCTGGGACAAGGACGCCAGGCTGAGCAACAGAGCCTGCGGCATCTCAATATTCCTCACCATGGCTACGATCAGAGGCAAGCGGATTATACGCATATGGCATATGGACACCACCGACGGCAATCTCAGGACAAGCTGGAAACTTCTGATTACGCATCAGCTCACCCTGATTGCTATGTACTTTTTGCCCGGGAAGCTGAGACGGACGCGAACAACATCGCATTGAGAACACCGCGAAAGCGCTGGAGGATTTCACATCATCGTTGCTGGCAACATTGCCAGGGAGAACGGCATCGATCATCGGCACAGATACGAACGACGGGATCGGCATCACGAGTACACCGACGGGACCACAGCACATCGAGAGCGACAGCGTTGGACCACATGCGCAACAGCTCGAGCACCACGCAGTCACAAACATCAGGGACATCGCGGAGAGCAGCGACATTGTAGCATTCGGCGCCTACTACCCGAGCGGCCTAAGCTTCTACGGAGCGCAGGCCCGAGGCAAGCAACGCGCCTCCTGGATCGACCACGTCATGATGCCGAGTGCTATGGTGGACAGGGTCACCAAGTTTGGGGAGGCGTATCGCTCGACACGGTGACTGCAAGCGACCCCTGACTCGCGGCTCAGGGACCAGATGGCTTTCATGCTGGACATCAACGTGGACCTAGGCTATACGACGGTGACACAGACAACGCTGGGATTATGTCAAGATGGCAGAGACACTTACTAATGAGCAGAAGGCCACCCCGTTCCGCGAGAAGGCAGAGCGAGCCATCAACGGCTACGTGGCGGCGGCAGGTTACAACAACGTCCAGGACATGCTAGCTGCGCACGGCTCGACGGAAGGAGCCTGGCGGGACCTTGTTCTACTACTGCGACGCGAAGGGCAGGCGATGTTTCAAGCGACGACGAAGGCCGTGCCACAGGCAGACCAAGACCTCGCAGCTGAACGGGCACGGCCCCTACGACAGCGGGGTTCTGCACGTGAAGCAGTCGCAGAGGACGCTGAGACGATGCTTCAGCTACGCAGGCTCACAAAGCAGCGCAATCAGATCAGGAAGCGACTGCGGGAACAACGCGAACAACTGTTGGGCGAAGCATTGGGCGAGGCGCAACGGCGAGGGCGAGCGCGGAGAGAGCGGCGCATGTGCAGATTAAACGCAGGGGGCGGCATTGGACCGCGGCGACGTAATTTCAAAATGTTTGCACCGACAGGAGAACAGTGGGGGCCGACATGGCGAAGATGGCAAAGGACGGAAGGAGGGGCGCACGCGACATCAATGAGCACGATTTCTTTACCATCGCCGACGCACGAGAAACACGCGGACAACCTACGCATCGGGACCTGGAAGAGGGGACCGAGGACTACCAGGGGATTTGTTTCGGCGTGCGCAGCGCCAAGCGACGACGGGCGCCAGTGCCGTGGTCAGCGCCTGTGGAAATTTGGTTAATTGTGCTTTTGGCGAGGCCAGCGAGAACGGAGCGCGCGACGGGGCTTGGAGCAGGAGCGCCGCTACAAGATCTACCGCGTCTACGCCGCTGGCTGGTGAGGGCACTTGCATGGGCACGGCGACATCAGCGTCTCATCGCGCGCTGGAGCGTCTTGCGGACCTACCAGATAAGCAAGCCGAGCGGCACAGAGGGCGCCATGTCCATGAGGTTTCTGCACGGCCCCCGATCCTTCGGCAAGCTCTGGGTCAAGGCGGCGCAGCGCAATGGGTGTAGAGTACGCAGCCGCGGCTGCGGATGCCTCCCTGCGCGATCGAGGACAGGATCGATGCGCACGACGGCATGCGAGATCATCGCGGTGAAAAGTGAGGGGGGCAACTGCATGGAACACTCCAACGCGGCCATCGTGCTCCGAGGGGCCTTCACGGTGCCAGTCCGCCACTGGCAGCAACTGCGCCGCGAGAAGTATTCTAACGTGCTGATGGCGCGCCAGCCGCTCTCCGACGAGTTGGCGGGCCTCTCCCTGCGAGTTTTCGCCGACGGGGCCCGCCGCGCCGTCGACCCGAGGCGCGCGCGCGAAGTCACCGTGTATTCCGACAAGAAATTCGACGCAGCACTGCGAGGACAGGGAGTGGCACAGAGCCAAGGCAAGAAGGCAGTGGTCTCGCACTGCGCAGGCCCAGGAGCGAACGCATACAACCGACTCGACTTTTACGGCATGATGGGCGGCCACGTTCCAGGCAAGACCATGAAGGAGGCCGCCTTCCTCGGTACCGTATTTTCCTGCAGCGACGTCTTCCGGCCCGAGATCGAAGCGCGGCGTGCCGCGGCGCGCGGGGGGTGGTGCTATGCCCCAATCAAAACTTTCATTTGCATGGGGTCCTAGCGGATTCATATGGATAGGTCTGATTTGCCTCCGATTTCCGCGGCCCGCCCGGGTGCCGAGGTGCCCAGATGCTCGAGTGCCCGGGTGCCTGGGTGCGCTATAGCCCTATAGCCCCGTGGCGCTATAGGCCTATAGGCCTATAGGCTTATGGCCCTACATCCTTATAGCAATATAGCGCTATAGCCATATAGCTCTATAGCCGTATAGCCCTACAGCCCTATAGCCCAATGCCCCTACAACGCTATTTCCTCAAGGCCTCATAGCCCTATCGCCCTAGAGCGTTCGAACCGTAGAGCCCTGGAGCCCTATCGCCCTATAGCCTAGTAGACCGATAGGCCAATAGCTCTGTAGCCCTATAGCCTTATAGCCCTACATCCCTATAGCTTTATAGCGCTACAGCCCCATGGCCCTATAGCCGTCTGGCCCTATACCTTTCTAGCTCTATAGCCCTATAGTCCCATAGCCCACTAGCCTTATAGCCCAATAGCCTTATAACCCCATGGTCCTCCAGCCCTATTGCCTCATTGACACGTAGCCCCATGGTCTGATAGCCCTGTGGCCCCAGAGCCCCATGGTTCTATAGCCCTAGAACCCCATGGCCCTATGGCCTTATAGCCCATATAGCCCCATGGCCGTATAGACCCATTGCCCCATGTCCATATAGCCTTTGCAGTTCCATAGCCCTATAGCCGCATCGCCCTATGGCCCAATAGCCTCAGAGCTCTTGAGCCCTAGAAGGATTTTGATTGGTGCTTGTCTCCGGTATCACATTAAGAATACCTGGCCGGAATTCACGCAGTGGAAGATCAACGAGGTCGCGTTCAGGAGCATGGTGACGGACGCCGCCGCCGCAGGGCTCGCGGGGCAGGTTCTCAGCGCGGCGCAGACGGTCAAGCTGGACAGGCAACGCCTAAAGTTCGGACGACTACTACCTGGTGGGGTCGCAGTCCGGGCAACGGTTGATGGGCGAGAAGGAGATGCGAGGCCGTGCGCGTGCCATTTGCTTTGCATATGGTTGCGACTGGGACTGGCATTGACGGCAGTGGAGCCACACGCGCAGCGGCTGAGGGTGTGGCAGGCCATCTCTCGACGCCCACACTGGCACAGGCAACAGATGGTGGTGGCCTTCGGAGACATGGAGATGGAAACTGCGAAGGTCTCCGAGCACAACTGGTTCCCAGCGGAGGCGATGGCGCCGCTAAGCACGGGGGCCACTAACCCGCGGGCCACGCAGTTCAGGGATGACATCGACTACGCGCGCGCTGCAGAGGGGGGGGGGCGCAACTACTCGACCTGCTCGACGGGTGCTACATGAGATTGTTCGACGCCGAGAGCGACGCCAACGCAGCCCTCAACTTGCTGGACGCACGCCAGTTTCACTCAGTGCTGCTCACGAGAATGCGGGGCGCCCCACCATCGCCCCTGCAGGAAGCACCTGGACAGGGCGATCGCACAGACGGCAACTACGAATGCGGGCTGCGCGATGTGGACGGTCTACCGTGCCAAACGCGCTCCCTCACCAAAAGAGCCCTTCTCGTCCATCGAAGGAAGGCGGAGGGGGGACAGCATGAGAAATAGAAAACGGCGGTGTGGCATGTAGAAGCACCTTCAAAGACAGACAAGAATGCAGCCAGACACCTCCTGCACACACGCGAGCACGGACGATGCCGAGCCGACGCCTCTACACAAAAGCACGCAGTGATCGAGCCCCTGGAAAGGTCATGCCCCGCGTGCCCTGATCTGGAGACATTTGAAGGGTTCGAGGAGCGCAAGCGCATTCGGTCGGCCACGCGCCATCCAAGGCCGCTTCCAGAGTTCAAGTGTGACATCCGATTGCCCGCCCACGCGCGCGGTCATGGCAGGCCTCTTCGACTGGATCCCAGAGGCAAACAAGGGCGCCGCGATGGAAGGGGGCCTCCGGCAGGAGGCGCCAGCGAGAAGACGGAGGAGATGCAACAGGAGCAAAGCGGAGGGGCAATACGGGAGGTCAAAAGCGAAACAATTGCGTGGTGACGCAGGAGCGGATCGACGGCTCGGAGGAGATGGACATAGAGCAGCTCCGCACTCTCTTGCCAGTCCTGGCGAAGATGGCGCTCAGCCCGGCGATGCGGACGCGGCAGGTGGAGGCTGTCACGCTCGCGACGATGATAACGGGCGCGAACGCGGAACCCGCGGCGAAAGCGCGCGGGGGGACAGGGGCCTGGATCGAGGAGGCGCTGGAGATGAGGCAGCCAAACAAGGAGGGCAAGATCGAGAGCGAGCTGAAAACGAGCAGCCGCGCTGCCATGGTGGGCATCATCGAGGGATGCGAGGCGCAGGGCCGCGCAGCTGGCCAGAGGAACGCGAGGGACCTGGGGGCATTGACGGCGAGGATCGCAGACATGACGCATAGCAGAGACGCAGGTTGCAGCTGACATTCAGCAGGACAGCAATGCCAGAAGGGACGGCGGCCGCACCAACGCTGACGGCAAGAGCGGCCAGGGCAGATGCGACAGCCAGGGCCGCAGTGAGATGAGCCGCCACCGCCTGTCCGCCGCAGAGATCGATGCCGACCGCGGCGTCGCGCAGGTCAACCCCCCATCCGGGGAAATTCAGGGGCAGATTCGGAATGTTGGGTGGGTGGGTGGGGGGGGGGGGGGGGGCGCGCTGAGCAACTCTATCGCACATCTTGATGCCCGCCGCCGTAGTAGTAGAAGTAGTAGTCGTAGAGTAGTAGTAGTAGTAGTAGTAGTAGTAGTAGTAGTAGTAGTAGTAGTAGTAGTAGTAATAGTAGTAGCAGTAGTAGTAGTAGTAGTAGTCGTCGTATTAGTAGTAGTAGTGATAATAATCAATGTGGTGATAGTGGTAGTAGCAGTAGTACGAGTAGTAGTAGTAGTAGTAGTAGTAGTAGTAGTAGTAGTAGCAGTAGTAGTAGTCGTAGTCGTAGTCGTAGTATCAGTAGTGGCAGCCGTAGTCGTAGTCGTGGTCGTAGTCGTAGTCGTAGCCGTAGTCGTAGTCGTAGTAGTAGTAGTAGTAATAGTAGTAGTAGTAGTCGTAGTAGTAGTAGTAGTAGTAGTAGTAGTAGTAGTAGCAGTAGTAGTAGTAGTAGTCGTAGTAGTAGTAGTAGTAGTAGTAGTAGTAGTCGCAGTAGTAGGTTAAGTGAGATACGCGTGCACTCAACGGAGGGAGAGGAGGAGAGGAGGGGACGAGAGAGGGACCAGGACAGGGCGATGGTATTTTCATGGCAGCGTGGCGACGCGCATCTCCACCTGGGCGTGGGCCCTGACGGCCCACGCCCGACGCGAGCGCGTGGGCCCTGACGGCCCGCGCGCTCGCGCTCTGGCACGCCTGCGGCCGCTTGGCCCGCGCAGGCGTCTGGGAGCAAAGCGGGGTGGGTGGGCACCCGCGCGTCGGCCAGAGCCGAACGCTACGGACCCAAAATGGCTACCTGAGCCCACACCCCCTCCCACTTAACCTGCAGTCTACAACCAATCAGACTATACAAGTTAAGTGAGATACGCGTGCACTCAACGGAGGGAGAGGAGGAGAGGAGGGGACGAGAGAGGGACCAGGACAGGGCGATGGTATTTTCATGGCAGCGTGGCGACGCGCATCTCCACCTGGGCGTGGGCCCTGACGGCCCACGCCCGACGCGAGCGCGTGGGCCCTGACGGCCCGCGCGCTCGCGCTCTGGCACGCCTGCGGCCGCTTGGCCATGAGAAAAGAGAAAGCGCAGCCGCGCGCGCGGGGACGCCCAGCCCGAAGTGCGAGGGCGGATCCTGAGGCCGCAAGAGCCTCGCGCGCGCGGCCACTTGCCTGCAACCCCGAGGCCTTCCGCGCCCCGCGCACCCAGAGCGCGGGCGCGGCGCGTGCGCGAAGCGCGCAAAAGAACAGAAAAGAGCGGCGCATGATGCGCCGGGCGCAGAGCGCAAGCGTGGCCCCGACCGCACGGCGCGCAGGACGCGCGGCGCGGCCGGGTCCAGGAAGCGCGCGACGTGCGCGCAACGTTCAAACTCCTCAAAGAAAGAGGATCGCAGGCGCCACCTGCGTACCGTAGGCTAAAAGAAAGAGGATCGCAGGCGCCACCTGCGTACCGTAGGCTGAAAGGATCGCAGGCGCCACCTGCGCACGGTAGGCTGAGAGGAAAGCCGGCTCACTCACGGGCCGCCGCCTTCAGCCCGCAGCCCGCGATGCCGCGGGCGCTGGCATCGGGATATGGGGTGCTCCACGCCTAGATGGATGGCGTGTTCCCCTGGCGATCGCGGCTCTCGTCGCCGCTGCGGTCTCCGCCGCGCTCACTGTGGTCCCGGGGGCTGCCGCCATCGCCGCCCCTCGACGCGCGACCGCCCGCGCTGGGCCGGTCACGCTCACTCCGGCCGCGGCTGCCCTGGTCGCCCTTGGAGTGGCCGCCCTTGCCGCTCTTGTCGCCCTTGCCGCCGCTCTTGGTGCCCTTGGCGGCCTTGCCGGAGTACTTGCCCTTGACCTTGCCGCCCTTGCCGCCCGTGTCGCCCGCGCCCTTGCCACGCCAGGCTGGGATCCCACTCCCGCCCGCGGCAGCCTCCGCAGCGGCAGCACGCCGCCGCTTTTTCTCCTGCTCGTACCAGCCGCCGCGAGGAGCGCGAAGCTGCCCAGCGTGCTTCCCGGTCTTACGCCGCGTGCGGCCGGGAGGGGTGTCGCCGCGCCGCGCCCACGCTGGGTCCCGCGCCAGACTGCGGCTGGGCGACCTCTCGCGCTTGGGCCGGTTGCGGCTGGGCGACCTCTCATGCTTGGGCCAGCTGAGGTCGCCTGGCGGGCGGTCCCCCTCAGCCCCCGCACCCGTGGCACCCGTGCTGGGGCGCTCTCCGCGGCCGGCACTGGGGCCCGGCGCCTCCCGCACGGTGTGGCCGCTCTGCCGGGCCTTCTCCACCGCCGTCTTGGGTTTGCCGAAGGCGACGCGGCAAGCCTCGCAGTAGCTCACGTCGCACCCCTTACAGTGCCACCGCAGGGCTCCGCTGTTAGCTCCGCCCGCGGGGCACATTTCGCAACCCCAACCGTCTCCCGGGTCAAAGGAGCTCCAGCGCATCTTGAGAGCGCACGTCGGGCAGGCAGGCGGCTGGATGGTCGGGCCATCCTCCCCGTCGCTGCCTGGGTCAGGGCCGCGAGGTCGACTCGCCCACTCCGTGACCACTGTGCACGGGTCCGTCTTGTAGAACCGATAGTTCGACCTCATGCACTCCCGCGCGCGCTTTGCATCAGCGCGGCGCTGGAACTCCACGAGCACACACGGCTCCCGCTTGTGGCGGTGGTCGTACAGGAAGGCGATGTGTTTGACGACCCCAAAGGGCACGACCACCTGCCTGACCACCTCGGCGTCGACGTGGTGCGGTACCCGCTCGATGCGGATGATGGACTCGCCCTCGTCGTGCTGGTCACTGGGCTGCTGCTGGGCGCCCTGGCGCTGCTCCTCTTTGCGCCTACGGCGGCTCCTCGAGCGCGGCTGGCGCTGGGGCGGACCGTCCCCCGCGCCTGGCGCCGCCGTCTCCTCCACCTCAGTCTTCACCTCGAAGGACCGCGGCGGCGCCCCCCCGCTCTTGGGCTTCAGGGCGGCCTCACGCTTCACGATGTCGGCCTTCGGGGGGGCGCCGCCCGTCTTGGGCTTCAAGACGGCCTCCTCCTCCCGTCCCCTGCGCCCGCGATCGCGAGGCTCATCGCGCTCGCGATCGCGGCGCCTCGCGCGCGAGGGCGAGCGCAAGGGCGCAGGGCGCCTCTCACGCTTGCGGACCTCCTCGGCGAGGCGCTCCTGGCCCGGGGACCGCGGGGGCCGCGGGCGCTCCGCTGGAGCGCCTTTGCTCTGGCGCCGCGCTGCAGCCTGGATGGCCGCACGCGCCAGCGCCGCGGTCACGGCGTCCTCGCCCGGCTCGAGGACCGGGGCTGGGGTCGACCTCCCCTCGCCCCTGCTCGAGGCGTCGTCCACGTCGGTGAGCTCCACGACCGCCTCCGCGTCCACCGTGCGCATCATGTCGAGCAGCCCCCTGTTGTGCTTGCAGAGCTCGCGGAGCTCCGGCATGGGCTGCCCCTGGAACTGGGCCAGGGCGAGCGCCAGCTTGGCCGCCTGGCGCTGGACCTTGATATTCGGCCCCGCGCCCACTCCCCACGCGCCCCGCTTGCCGTCGACGATCACCAGCTGGCCGTGGTCCTCGCTCGCCCCCGCGGCCAGGCAAGCCGCCGCGATGCACGGGGCTGCTTCGTGGTCGTGGTTGACCACCTCAACGAGGTCCTCGCTGTCCAGCTCGTCCACCACCGTGTACAGGATGTTGCGGGCGGCACTCCGGAGCTCGTCCGACAGTGCGGCCCCCGAGACGACGACGCCGAGGGGGTTCACCGCCATGACGCTGTAGTCATGGCCGCGCGCCTTGCTCTGGTCCGGGGCCACCAGGCCCACCAGGAATCCCATGATGCACGCTGCCGGAGCGCGGGGCGGAGGCGCGGCTGGCGCGCGAGGCTGGGGTGCGCGCGCTGCTCGCGTGCCTCGCTCTGGAGTGGGAGATGGCTGCGGATGAGAGGACCAAGAGGAGGTGGGCGTGCCTGGGGCGATCGGGGGCGGTAGCGAAAGGGGGGTCGAGGGCGAGAGGTCCACCGGGATACCCCCGCAACGCGAAGCCCCCGCCCCGACATGAACACCCGTGGGGCCCGCCTGCTGCTTCCCAACACGCCCGTTAACTCCTCGCCCTGGCTCGTATCTCACCGGCTCCTCCTCTCCTTCCCCCTCCATATTTGACCCTGCTCGCGCCGAAGGGCGCGCCCAGGGGGGGCGCCCGGGCGCCCAGGCCGGGCGCTCCGAGGGCCTCAGGTCGCTCCCAAACGGGGGCGGGTCGCTCCCGGCCAACCGGTCGGGGCGGGCGCCGGCCGCGACGCCGTCATCACCGCGGGCGTCCGGGGCCAGTAAGGCGTGGCCCTCCGCCATGCCTCGGGCGAATGGAGCCTGACGCCGATGGTCCTCCCAGAGGTATCCGTGGAAGGCGTCCGTGGACCACCTCCCGAACCTCTTGACCGCTTCCAGGTCGCGACAGGCGTGGTACAACGCCGTCGCGCCCCCGATGCGCAGGGAGTGGGATCCCATCTGGCCTGCGTCCACGCCGCAGGCGGCAGCCGCGAGTTGGAGGAGCCCCTGCACCTCCTCCCGCATAATCGGGTGGCCATCGGGCCGGCGGAACAGGGGGAGCCCCGCCTCGGTTCCTCGTCCAAACCGGTCCGGCAGCTCCCTCTGGAGGTCGGCAAGTGCGTCCACGACACACAACTCCACCCCCGAACGGTAATGGTTGCGTACACAACCTGCGTTAAACTGGTCCGTCTTGGACGACGTGATCGTCAGCACTACCTCGTCGCAGTCGCTGAGCCATGCGCTGGGTGTACCCCCGCGCAGCCCCTGCACGTCCTGCCCACGCACCACCCGTCCCATGCTCCAGGAGCGGCCCTCTTGGACCAAATACTCCGACGCGCGGAGCATGAAGAAGTACCCCGTCATAAGCGCCGCCCATAGGATGGTCGCCTCTCGGCGCGCGGCCGTTCCGTGGGCGAACAAGTACTCGCGGAGCCGCGCAACATCCGGGGCGTGGCCGGGAGCTTCCGTTTCGCCTTTCCGTCCCAGCGGCGGAGTCCCTCGATCGTGGTCCAGAGCCGGCGCCGATCGGAGGTCACATCCCCAAACCCTGCCAGGGTGTGGGCATATCGAATGGCGAACAGGCGCTGGCGGATGGTCGTGGCCCGCCTCTTCATCACCTTGTACAGGTACACGACATACCGGATGAGGTCATCCTCATCCGTAAGGCGGGCGTCCCGAGTCTCCCCCTGCAGGTACGGGCTCCGGCCTCGGAGCCTCCGCCAGAGTACCCAGTTACGCCACCCGGCGCTGTAGTTGGCCCGCGTCCCTTCGGCAAGCTTGGCCAGCATCGCCTCGGTGGCGGTCGCATCCAGCTCGCGAGGGTCGGTGAGTTCACCCTGAACCCCTTTCGGGGCGCCCCCGCCGGCGCACCGCCAGGCGGCGGGCTTCACCAGCGCGGGGGCAGGGGCACTGCGGGTACGCCGGCGGGTCTTGCGCGGGGGGCGCGCCTCGCCGCCCGCGCCGTCCGTGGCGCTTGGCCTGGGCATCCCCGCGCCTTCCGGAACAGCGAAGGTCACCGCCCCGACCCGCTCCCCGCCTGCCCCGTCCTCCCCTGCTGCGGTGGACCGCGCGGTAGCAGGGGGGTCGAGCTGGTCCGCCAACCGAGCGGCGTCGTCCGTCGTCTTCCCCGCCTCCAGCGCAGCCTCGAATGGCCCGCTTGGGCGGTCGGGGGCCTGAAGCCAGGCCTTTAGCCACAGCTTAACCATCTCGTCGTTAGCGAGTCGGTCGTGGTCGGGTCCGACGCCAGCGCGCGCCCCGGGTGCCTCGCCTGCGCTTGCTGCCTCTACGGCCTGCCTCAGCAGACGCTCCGCCCACTGGAGCACCCAGCGGGCCGTGCGGCGCGGGAGTGCACGGGCGGCCTGCCGCATGCGCTCGGCGATCGGCATACCTCCAAGGCCCAGGACATCCCACAGCTCCGCCGTGCCCCCCTGGGCGCACCAGATTTCTTTCGGGTGCAGGGCTCGCGCGGTCCAGCCGCCCTCGGACCCTTCCAGGATCAGGGTGTTCGCATAGCCCTTCAACGGGTCGGGCTTCGCCCGTGCCGTATGGCAGGGCCCGCGCGGATCATGAATCACCACGCGCTGGGCCCGCCCGCCTCCCGCGGGCTGCCATGTGCCGCGCGGCCAGGGCATCATGCGATCCCCCGTCGTCGAGATCCGAGGGTCCACGAGCAAGGTGCCGTTGTTGAGGTCCAGGCGGAGCTCGTCCAGCGGTGGCCGCCCTGCCTCTTTCCAGAGCTGGCAGAGGCCGCGTGGCTCCACGCAGGGCTGCCCCAGGGGGGGTATGAGGCTCGGCGCCCGAACCCGTTCTCCGCAACCCCAAACCTGGACCGCCCGCGCGCGTGCCGTGACGTCGCCGAAGTGTGTGCACAGAAGGCGCGTCTCCGGGGAGAGTACCACATAGCCGAGGCGCCGCAAGCGCGCCCCTAGCCGCACTGCGGCGTAGTTGACGGGGGCGTCGAGCAACACGGCCAGTGGCCGAGTGGTGATCAGTAGCCGCTCCAGGCCCGTCGCCTCGCGGCCACCGGGGTCCTCCGATAGTGACGCGCACAGCCAGCGGATCCGCGGAGCCCCAGTGGGGTCCTTGGGGTGGTCGCCGTCGTCCGGGTCCCATCGGTCACCGACATCCCACGGCGCCAGCAGCGCCGACCCGCCGAGGCTCTCCCATGCCTCCCCGAAGGGGGGCCACGCGGTTCCCACCTCCAGCAGCCGCGCCCCCTCGACCTGCAGGGGGGCGTAGCGTGGTAGGGCCTCCCGGGCTCCCTTAACTTGGAGTGCAGCCGCGCGCCAGGGCCCGTCGTCTCCTGGCATCCGCAGCTCGCGCTGGGCGGCCTCCTCCACCAGCTCGCCCCACGGTGCTGCCGGCGACAGCTCGGTCCATCCGGCCTCCGTCATCCGCTGGCGTACCTCCTCCACCGTGGCACGAGTCACGAAGTCGGCCAGCTCGTTGTGGTAAGTCCGTAAGTAAAGTCCGTCCAGGACCCGGAACTTGTACCGTAGCTCCAGCATGGCCAGGACTCGAAGCAGGTGGCGCGCCACCGCGTTCCGTGCCCGGCGGCGTCGCAGCCAGCGGCTGACATTACTGTTGTCAGTGACGTACGGCAATAGAAGCTGGAACCAGTCCGGGCCCTTCTCGGCCGCCAAGGCTATCAGGCAGAGGAGTTCGACCACCGCGATGATCTCCCCCTCCCCCTGCCAGGTGACCCCGGGGGCGGAGCGGAGCGTCTCCAGGTAGGGAGCCGCCTCCGCCACGATGTACTCGCGCGAGGACCAGTCCAGCGCACCGATCCGATCCAGGGTGGCATCGCCTCCCAGCCAGCGCAGCTTGCCGAGCGCCCCCGGGAGTGCGAGGGCCTCGCGAAGGCCTAGCAGGCCCTCGAAGGAGGTCTCGAAGTTACCCTCGACAGGCATCTCAAAGCAGACGCGCAGCCAATCCAGGGTCTGGTGCCAATCGTCCCACGCAGCCTCTACCATCTCGGGGTCGCCCGGCGGGTGGACGTAGGCCTGGCCTGGGTCACCCGACAGCATCCGGTGGACCGCTGGGAGCTCCAGGCTCAGGGCTGGAGCTGCGCAGGCGCAGAACTGGCCGAGCCCACTTAGCTCCCTCGCGGTTCGCAGCCGTACCATGCGGCAGCCGAAGCTCAGCTCCGGCTCCGCCAGTAGGAAGCGCATCTTCATGGCCTTGGGCTCCGGGAGTCCAACTCGCTCGCGCTCGAAGTCCATGCTGAGCCCCCAGATAATCTGAGTGGTGGAGGGCTCCCCCTCGGCGTCCCTCTTGCTGACGTTCACTGCTTCGGACCCGAATACCTCCCGTATGGATGCATCCAATGCGTCGCAGGCCATCCACGGCCGGACCCCAATGTCGGGCTCCACCACCACAGGGTCATCCATAAGCCACTCCGAGTGGAAGTGGGTGGTGTCGTGCCAGTGCGGCTCCCCAGGCCGATAGCTCTCGTGGAGCTCCCTCGCCGCCAGGGCGAGCATCATGTAATTGCCTGGGGCTCCCGTCCACCCAAACACCATGGCTAGGTAAACGACTCTGACGTCCCCCTCGATGCCAGCGTGGGCCCCCGGTAATGAAGTGCCAAAGTCCCCGACGTCCGCCGGGGCGATGTCCAGCCACTTGAAGGCCCGCGAGACGTCCCGCTTGGCGCAGAGGAGGCGCGCTCCGGGATGGCGCGCGCGATGCCATACCGCCGTCCTCGCCACCTGCCGATGGCGTGGCTGGACGGCAGGCGGGTGGTCGCGCTTGTGTGTGGCGGCGTTGGCCGAGAGCATCGCGTGGATCATACGCCCTTCGGACGATAGGGTTCTGTCCGGTAGCTGCTTGGGACCCTCCCCAGGGGGGCTTCCACCAGCTCCGTCAAAAAACCCTCTGCCGCCTGGGAAGCCACCAAGACGATCCCCCAGGTCACATCCGCCCATACCTTCTGGTAGGCCTCGTCGATGTGGGCTCGCACGCTGGGGTACGGCTGAGCTCGCTCGCGCCTCCGCGGCGCGCCCCGCCGCGCGGATGCTCCCCCTTCCGCCAGCTCCCGGACGTACTCGAAGTGCTCTCGGCTTAAACACCGTCGCACCTTGTCCCCCCAGGACACCCCGAAGGGGGTTGCCCAGGCGCTCGTGGCGCGCGCGCCTAAGCAGCGCGGCCGCTTCCTTCAGGGACCCCGTCCGCTGGAGGAGCTGATCCCCCAGCCCCACCAGGGTCCGCATGGCTTCGGGGTCGTACTCAGGGTGCTCCGTGCAAAAGGTCAGGTAGACCGTGGCCAGCTCCGCCGGGCTGCACCCGTCGAGGTCCTCCGCGATATCTCTGGCCGGGTCCTCGCAAGGGGGTCGAGGCTTGCCCGCGCTCACCTCCCCCTGTGTCTCGCCCAACGGGGGCTTAGGAAGCCCCGCCAATGCTCGGTGCATGGCTGGGCTAAGCCTACCGCATTTTGAGCCGTCCCCTGAAGCCTGTAGGCGCTCGATTCCAGTGAAGTCGACGCCCTGCAGGCGCCCGGGCGCCTCCGCCCGGGCGATTTTGGGGGACGCCCCCGGGCCATCCTCCCATATAGGCGCCAACTGCCGACGCAGTTGGCTCACCGACCAGCGGTGATAGGCCCCTTTCAACACCTTTGCCCACGCAGCGCAAAGACGGGGGGCCCAAACCTGCGCCTCCTTGGTGCGCTTAATGCCCGAGCCAGGCACGTGATCTTTCAGCTCGACGTGGTGGTGGTCACGGGGGCAACGTCGCGCCAGCAACAGAGCGTGCAGGTACAGCCGGGGGCTGACGAGCCACCAGCTGCCCTTGCGATAGCGGCTCTCTGGCGCGTCGGACGGGGCCTTACCCCAGGCGCACATGTGGATCGGGACGATCATGGCCCCCGTCGCTCGACGCAGCTCGTGCATTGGGGCCTGGTCCCAAATCTTGGGGTAGCGGCCCGAGGGGCAGGAGGACTCGATGAGAAACTCCTTGCCGGCGTCGTGTAGGATGCGGCAGGTGTCGCACGTGAACCGAGTGTGGCTGTTACCAACGCGCTCGAACTCTTTGGAGCCGTCCCCCTCGGGGTGCTCCCACGTGCGGGTGCCCTGCGGGGTCCCACCAGGCTGGGTCATGAGCCCGAGGTCGGTGCACGAGCCACACGGGGTACCCCAGCACCAAACGTTGGCCACATCGGGGCCCATGGGGGTCCGTGCGGCCTCCTGTAGGCGCGCGCGAACTGCCGGGTCGAGGGTGTCGTGATCCGGCCGTGGGCCGGACTCTCGGAGAGGGTCGTCGTAGTATTCGATCGGCTCCAGCACCCGGATGCCCTCGGCGCGAAGCGCAGCCGACCAATTTCCCGAACCGGCGTACACCTCCTGGGCGATCAAACCGTACGCGAACGCGGGGTCGTGTCGAATTGGCATCGCGTTCGCCTCCAGGAGGCGTGCCTGGACGTCGGCTGGATGTTCCCCGAACGAGGCTGGCGCGCGTCCCACTGCGCGGCCCGCCCGACCTTCCGCTGCCTTGCAGTGGGTGCAGGGCGCGCTCTTGCCCGGGACGGTGGGTTCAACGTCTGGGCCTTCATCGAGCATCTCGCGCCAGCCGACACTCACGATCTCGCGGGACAGGCGTCCTGCGTGCCCCCAGCGCTGGCCTAGGGCCGCCGCCTCCGTGTGGGAGCGTGGGCGCAAGACGCGCATATGGCCACGCCAGATCAGGAGCGGAATTACTTGATCCTCCGCGCCGACACCCGTCCCCATTAGGTGGTCCACGCATAGGCGCCCACTGCCGTTGACACGGTGCACCTGGAGCGTGACGGCGTCGAGGTCGGTGACGGGGCATGCTGCCAGGCAGCGATAGTCCTTGTCGTGGTGCGGGTGCACC
This sequence comes from Prorocentrum cordatum, assembly GCA_963575745.1. NCBI lineage: Eukaryota > Dinophyceae > Prorocentrales > Prorocentraceae > Prorocentrum > Prorocentrum cordatum. The sequence continues at coordinate 496,888 of CAUYUJ010017615.1, read as the reverse complement.
GCATCATGGACGTAGGAACGGACATCGGCCTCCAGGGCCGTGATCCACGGTGGGGAGTCGCCCAGGGCACGAAGGGCCTCATGGGCCTCCTCCCATAGTGCATGGCGATACGTCGCGGCCAACTGCTGCACCGCGTCCGAGCTGGGCTCGCCCGCGCCCTCGCCCGCGCGTAGCAGGAGCACCCCAGCAGCTACGTGCAGTAGCAGGCACTGCCGCTCCTCGGCGTCGCCCACCTCCAGGCCCATCGCCTGGCCCATCTCCTCTGTAGGGCTGAGGCGGTCCCGGTAGTCGAGGAAGTCCCACTGGATGCGGGTGTCCCCGTCCCAGAAGGTATAGGACCCGCGGCCTATCAGCCCGTCGGCGTCCCAAGCAACCGGGCCGACCTCGGCCCCGCCCTCGGTGACGTATCCTGCGGCGCAGCTAAGCGCCTCATGCAGGTCGGCTGCCTCACTGCTGAGTCCCCGATGGCCTCGGTCCACGGCTTCCTCGAGGGCCCGCTCCACGGTGAGCCGCTCCCCGCGCAGGCGCGCCCCCAAGACGCGCCCGCGCACGTGGCTCTGCAAGTACTCGCTGGCCCCCTTCAGAGGCGCGAAGATGCCCTCGGATTCGAGCTCCTGCATGAGCTTGAGGCGAAGCTCCGGCCCATCACCCGCGGGCTGGGCGTCCCAAGTGGCCGCCGCGCGCGGGCGGTCGTGGTCTTCGAGCCATCCGAAGTCGGGGCCCTTAACCGCTTCCCGGAGGTCGGATTCCATCGCGGTAAGCTGGAGCGCGGTGTAGTCGTCCGGGGCCTGCCCCGGGCCCGGGTCGCCCGCCGCTCGCGAGCCGCTACCACGGCCACGGCCCTTTTCCTTCTGGGAGTCAGGGGCAGCAGGGGGGGACGTGTCCTCGCCAACCTTCTCGGCCTCGGCTGCCTTGGCTTGCGAGCGTAGCTGCGCAATCATCCCATCCACCTGCTTGGGGTCAATCCGGGGCGTCCCAAGGAGCCCCCCGCGCCTCGTGAGCTGCATGACTACCGAGTAGTCCAATCCGCGCGTTGACTTGATGGGGTCATGGGAGTTAGGGCAGTCGCAAGCCTTCCGCGAGCAGCCCATGTGCGTGGTGGCCCCCCAGCAGATAGGGACGTTGTCCTTATTGCGGGGCGCATGCGCCACGGATCGCGTACGCTCCGGGCGTGTTAGTTCCTTGCCCGCTGGGTACGCCCTCTTGGGGGCTGTCCCCGCTGGGGCTCCGGTGCCCGCCTTGGGTCCCGCCTTCGGCTGGGGCCCAGCCCCCGCCTTGGGCCTGTCATCACCCTGCGCCGTGGGCCGGGGCTCGCCCATTTCCTCGCCCCCTCCCGCCTTTGGCGGTCGCTTCGTGAGGTGGGCGTTCAGCTGCCCATTGAGGAGGCGCGTGAGTGCGGCCTTACGCCGGGGCACGACTACCTGCTGGTAGTAGGCATTCGGGTCCCCGAGGTCGAACGTTCGGGGCAAGTCGTAGCCGTTCTCCGGCATGAGCAGGATGTACTTGATGTCCTCCCTCCTCGGGTTCTCGGTGTCGAGCTCTCGGCAGAGCCGTCGCCTCAGCTCCCGTAGCTCCTCGACCCAGGTGCTTCGGAGCTCTTCCCACAGATCCTTGACCCAATGGTCTGGGAACTCCGAGGGGTCCCTCTCGAAGGCCGCCTCCAAGAACCCTAGCGACCGCCGACGCTCTGCCCCGTGTGCGACCCCTACGATGGACTCGAACATCTGGATCTCGCACCGGGCCCTCTTGAACCAGGTCGCCATGTGGGTGGCGGGCCGCTGGCGGGGCTCCAGCTTGTCGTCCACAGGGAGCCGGTAGCCATCGAAGTCCTCGTCACGCGCGGGGACGCAGTCGTCCACTGCCAGGTCGTGTGGACCCGTCCCGAAGGCGAGCGCCGCGTAGCCGTGCGCCACACGGTTGGTAACCAGGCAGGGAAACCCGATCGTCTTGAGCGTGCTCTTGGAGTGCGCACACATGCGCTTGAGGGAGTCGAACAAGTCCTTCCCCGTGATCCCCTCGCAGGCCTCAACCACGAAGGTGTTGCATCCCCTGGCTATGTAAAGATCCAGTTCCTCGTCCCGACCGATCCCCGCCCTGGTGCCCCGGGCCTTCTTGTCGCCCTCGGTGGCCCGCGCCTGCCGCTCGGCGGCGAGGACGTGGCGTTCGGTGAGGCGGTTCTGGCGATCCAGGCGCTCGATGATCTGGGCTTCGGCCTCGGCTGTAAGCCCGCCCAGGGCGCCCGCCGCCCCGGCGTCGTCTGGACCCCCGGCTCGCTCCCCACCCAGGCCACCCCCGTGGGGCGTCTGGCCAGTGAGGTGGCCAAGGACCGAGGCTCCGTCGAGGAGCGGGTTGGCCCCACGAGCGGGCCCCCCGCGTCCATCGCGTGCCAGTAGGTCCCGATCGCCCAGCAAGCCCCGGCGTGGGCCCGTGGGTTGGACGGGGGGCATGGCCCCGAAGAGCTCGCGTCGGGGTCCCTGCCTCGGGCTGGGATCCCGTCCCCGCGCCGAGCGGCTCCGCGACCCCTCGCGTGAGAGGCTGCCCTGCAGGGGAACCTTGTCGGCGGCCGCAGCACGCTCCCGCGCGCGCGCTTCCAGCTGCGCATCCTCCAAATCCGCGAGGGCGCGCTCCAGATCGGACCCCAGTGGGCCCGCCGCTGCCACCTGTGCGACTCTCCGCCGCAGCTGCCGTTCCGCCTGATCAAGCGGAACCCCGAGCAGGTCCGCGGTCATACCTAATGCGCTGAGGGCCGCCGCTTGGCCCCCCCGTCCCTTGAGATCCTCGGCTCGCAAGGAATCCATGAATATTTCGAGGGGGTCGGGCTCCTCAGCATCCTCGCTCACGCCGGCGGCGGCCGCTGCCAAGCGCGACGGTGCCGCCACGGGGGCAGGGCGGGGCAAGCCCTCCATCCCGGGCGCAGGTTGCGCCCCCTGCGCGCCGCCCCGCCGATGGTGGCCGAGTGTGCGCACCGGGTCGTGCTGCAGCTGCTGGCGCTCCGTGCTCGTCAGGTAGCGCCGCCTCCAGCCGCTCGCGCTTTCCACGTCCACACCGCCCCATTGCTCCTGGCGTAACATCGCCAGCAGATCCTGCGGGATGTGGTGGGCGATGACACGCAACCCCACTTCCCGCGCGCCTTGGGGGACCTCGTACAGCAGCCGATTGATCCAATCTATCGGGTAGCGCCCGTCCTCCAGCGGAGGGGGATGCCGTACGACCTCGCTGGCTGGGACCTCCACCCTGACGCCCTCGAGGCTAGTCCCGATGATAAGTCGGGCGTCCCCGCCAGTGCCCCGTGCGTCGAGCCCCTCGCATTCTCCCAATAGAATATACCAAGGACTCGCCGGGGGCGCGCCGTACGCCTCCTCGACTCCCCGAGGGTCGCCCGGGAGTATCGGGCAGACCTTCACGAGTAAGGGCTCCTGAAGCCACCCGTGATGGGCGATCCGATCGCCCGGGGCTCCGCGGTCGGCAGACCGTGAGCGTCCGCTGGCCCTTGCTTCCGCGGAGCGCGAACGACGCGGCTGCGGCCCAGAAGCTAGGGCCTGCACCCCCGAGGGCTCAACATCGACGGATGGGGCCACGGCGGGCGGTGGCGGTGCAGCGGGCGGGGGGTAGACCGGCCCGGGCGCTAAGCCAACTCCATCGGCGGCATGCGCGGTCCAATCGCGCGCCCTGGCGGGGCTTGGGGCCCGCACTCGCATGCGACGGCGCAGGCCCCCGAGGATCCCAGGTTGGACCGTCGCTTCGACGCGCACGGTGTGACCCTCGTCCCGTCGGAGGTGTTCCCCGCACATCGGGGCCCCCCCACAGCTACCCTTCGCCATGCGGAGGCAAGTGGGGAGGCTGCATTTGCGGCCGATCAGGGTAGACCGGTACTTCTGCGCATGGTGGGCGCAGAGGTGCACCTGCGCATTGAGGCAATGCCCCGGCCGGGGGACGTCCGACACCTCTGCGTCCTCCTGTAGCAGAACAGTCGCCTCCTGCATCCCTCGGTCGCCGCACCCCTCCGGCTGGAGGGGGCGTGCGCCACCTGCGAGCTGCACCCCAACTTGTGCGGCTTGGCAGGGGCGCTCCTCCGCCTCCACCTCGCTCTCCGAATCGATGTCCAGGCGGCGATAGCCCGTGGCGTCGGTGATGTAGCGGGGCTCCGGCCGGCCCCGGCACAGCCATCCAAGTACCGACCAGGGTGAGCAAAGCAGCCACTTGGCGACCCCGAATACCTTCCGGAGTCCCACGCCGACTGCCCGGCAGGCTGTGGCCTTTCCGTGCTCAGCCAAGTCCACGATCTGTGTGTGGTCAATGGCCGCGTACTGGTCGACATGCATGGGGTGCGCCACTGGACAGGAGGCGCACTCGACGGCACGGCATAGATGCACGTTCCCTGTCTCCTCGAGGTTCAGCCGCCACTTACGACTGGTGCACCCCAGAACCTGCCCGATCTTGATGTTGAGCCCGTGGCGGTCCAGTCGGTACCGGTCCGCGAAGTTGCAGCTGATGCGGGCCACCTGCCCGTGCTTGCGCAGAAGCACGTGGTTGTACGCCCGATTGGTTCCCCGGCCGCGGACCCCCTTTGTGTAGAACTCCGTTTCCACCACGCCGCCCAAGCCCGGCCCGCGCCAGCGCACCAGCAAGGGGGTCGGAGGGGGCGGGGGGAGATGGGCGCCGGGCCCATCGCCTCCGCGTCGCTGGCAGCACCGGGTAATCTGGTACCACGCCCAGCGGAGTCCCCCGGCTGCCCACAGCATAGGCTGGGCTGCGGTGTTGACGATGAAGGCCAGGGCACCCAACACGAACGTGAAGATGCCTAAGGCGAAGCAAAGGACCGCGGTCTCCCACCAGTACCCGAGCATCTTAACGCCCAGGCGGTCGATGGCGGATCCAATCCATCCGCCGCTCGTGCGGATCGTGCCAGTGTGGTCGGGGGAGCTCACCCACGCTCCGTAGCCCACGAACTCGAAGACCCAGGCTGCGAATCCCCAACCGGGACCTGGCCCCGCCTCCGGGGGCGGGGTAGGTGGCGGCGGTGGCGGTGGGGGTACGTTCCGGCCAGCCCACCAATGGGGCAGGTGCGGGACCCAACCACTCCACCCCCAATACCCGTCCAGCCCGCGCGGCGGGTCAGGCTCGCCATCGCCCGTCCGGTTTCCCGGGGCGGACGGCTGCCCAGGCGCGCCCGTGGGCTCGTCGTTCCCTCCGTATGCCGGCGTAGCTGGGCTACCCGTGGGCTCGCCCTTGCCTACGCGCCCGATGCCCGCGGGTGTGGTCGTTGTAGTCGACCCTGACCGCGGCGGCGCAGGGACGCCCGGCGTCCCCGGGGGCTTGGCCTGCGGCCCTCGCCCCTTTCCCCCTGCAGGCGCGGGCTTGGCGGGCGGTCCTCGCCCCTTGCCTTGCCCCCCACCGCCTGGCGGCAGCGCTGTCGGCCCGGGCAGGGCTGACGGCGTCGGCGCTGGGACCTCATTTCCCCCGCGCCCGAACGGCAGCCAGCCAAGTGCCCCTTGGACCGTGAAAGCACCGCCCGTAACCAAGATCATCAGGTGCGCTCCCAGGAAGCCCACAGCCATGGCACCACAGACGCGCTACCTAGTCCGCGGACTAGCACGGCTGTGGTTGTGGCCGCCCCGCGGCCCCCCGGAACACCCGCGCGTCGGCCAGAGCCGAACGCTACGGACCCAAAATGGCTACCTGAGCCCACACCCCCTCCCACTTAACCTGCAGTCTACAACCAATCAGACTATACAAGAGGAGGAGGAGGAGGAGGAGGAGGAGGCTACGAACAAATCACGATGGGAAATGTTTGGCCATGATCGGATTCTGGAGGCCCTCGCCGGCCCGAAGACCGTGAACAAAAACTGCCCCGGGACGAAAGACGGCTCCCAGAGAAGGGGCCTGTGCAGACTTCCAGGGCTCCACGTTGTGAACCAACCACGATGTCGGGGCCCTAGGGAAGGCAAGAGGAGGAGGAGGAGGAGGAGGAGGAGGAGGAGGAGGAGGAGGAGGAGGAGGAGGAGGGAAAAACAGGATAAGGACACATGTTGGTTACTATAACTTGCGATTCTAAAATATTCAGCGGTTTTTTAACGTTTTCCCTGCAACGGTCGCTACCGGGGGTGCGGGGGCGCGGGCACGTCGGGGCAGGGGCCAGGGGCGCGATGCGATCGCCAAACTATGAAAGGGGGGGGGGAGTCCAGCCGTTACACGGGGGGGGTTAGGCCGGGGTAGCGACCGCTTCGCGCCAGAGGATAAACAAACCAATATCCGTGCTGATCTGCATGCGGAAGGCACCGCGGCCCTCCGGAGCTCGGAGCTGTCTGGCGCTGCTCGGCCGAAGGGCAAGCGAGATGCAGGCCGCGGCGGGAGGCGGCGCGGAGCTGCGCCAAACCTTCTTCCCCTTCGTTCCTCGCTCCTCGTTCCTCGCTCCTCCCCCTCCGCCACCTCCATCCGTTCTGGCCCTCTTGGGTGCTGTAGTCGCCTAAAGGCTCGGGCGTTCACGACGTGCCGGAGGATCTGGCGGTGGATCCTCGGCCCCGGCATCGGAGCGCTTCGGGATGAGACTTGGTTGCGCACATGCACCCGCGCGTTGCCGTGCTGGTTCCCTTGGGCGCGTCCGCTCTTCAGTGGGTCTTGGTTTGACCTTGGCGCGATGGATCTTCAGGCGGTGGTCATCAGTCAACGCATCGAAATCGCGATTGGTCTGTGCCGCGTCCACCCGCGAGTAACGAACAACATCTTCGATTCGAGATGCTGGACCATCCACTCCGTCGCCGTGCCCTTCCAAGGAGTAGCACCCCTGTTAGGGCTTCTTGACTCGGTGCCTATAGGACAGCCTGGCCTGTGATTCATATGGGGCTTACGCGAGCAGATGCGATGCATCTTGCGGTCGTCGATGACTGCCCATCTGCTACGACGTCTCCGGTCTGCCTCCTCCGCGCGGTTGAATGGGGCGCGGATGATCCGGGCATCCGTGCCTCTCCACGCCCGCGCAGTGTGATTCCAATATCGGCCGTCTTCGTGCTCGTACCACGGGGAGCCCGCCGACGAGCTGCCACTGAAGCTGCCGCCTGCCAGCCAACTGTCGACGTCGGAGCCAGAATCGTCTCCAGCGCCTCTGAGCCGTGGGAGCATACTGCGTGTACGGTACCTCTCCCGATTCCACGGACCACTTGTCCTGGCCCTGCTTCTCCTGGATGGCAACGTAGTGGTTGTCTTTCAAAAACACGGGTGAAGGAGGCCGCTGCTGCGCCGTCGCCCTGAGTTTGCCGAGTTTGGTGGAGCTGTCCGCCGCACAGGAAGCCTCTGGCGGAGAGGTGACCCAGCCCTTCACCCAGCCTCGTTATCAAAGACGAACATCACGATGCGGCGACTCAGCCGAGCTGCCAGAGCCGATGCCGCATGCGACGACGACGACGACGACCACGATAGCGACCACGAGGCGGAGCAGGAGGACGAGGAGGAGGAGGAGGAGCAGGAGGAGGAGGAGGACCAGTGGAAACCCAAGAGTCATCAACGATGTTGGAATAAACCCTCCCTCCAAGCTCCCTCTTCATAGGCCCCATACAACGGTTCATCCACTGAAGGAACTGCCTCGTTGGAAAACAACCGTTTGAAGACCCTGAAGGATGCCAAAATAATCTTCTCGGGATTCCAGCGCCACGGATCAACCTGACTGTTGCGTCTTGACGATCTTGAAGCGCTTCAGAACGCCATTCCTGACACTTCAACACAGCGAATCAACTTACCTGTTGCGCCCTCATAATCCAAAACCCTTCCCGATCATTGGAACCCGCGAAACTTGTGTATTTCTCTTAATGCTATATTCATATTTAAGGATGCGCGCAGCGCAAAAGCGAGAACCACATGTTGAAAACGACCCGCCCTCAATCCGTGAATCTCTTGCAAAGTTCGAGTATAAAAATGCTCAGCGCCAAGGCGAGAGCCACGTTTTGAAAACGACCCGCCCTCAATCCGTGCAACTCTTGCAAAGGTTGACATTCTTGCAAAGTTTGAAAACGAATGTGCGCGGCTCTCAGGCGAGACCACATTTTGAAAACCGCCCGCCCTCAATCCGCTAAGCTCTTGCACAAATTGAAAACGAATGTGTGCGACGCTAAAACGAGAACCACATATTGAAAACGGCCCGCCCTCAATCCGTGAAGCTCTTGCAAATGTTGAAAGCGAATGTGCGCGGCGCTAAGGCGAGACCACATTTCGAAAACCACCCGCCCTCCATTTGTGAAACTGCTGTCATCTTTAAAGCTTCACGGTCGCATATGGTGAGGAGGTCCTAAGCGAAACGCCCAGCCCACCCTAAAAACTGGCCTCGGGGTGCCACAGGGAGAAGTTACTTATAAGGAATGGAGGAGGAGGAGGAGGAGGAGGAGGAGGAGGAGGAGGAGGAGGAGGAGGAGAGGCGAGTTTGCTCCACGCCGAGAGAAACAGGGAGGGGTGAACAACTAAAGACATCCCAGGTTTAGGCTCTCCTCTTCTGTTGATATGTTTGTTTGTCTTTTTTGTTCTCTCTCTCTCTCTCTGTTCCCTCGTCTCCCTGGCTGTTTTGCCAAAGGCCTCCCAGAGGCCAGACTCTTTTTGAGGCCCCATCCACCCGCACCAAAAATCTAGAGGTGGTGTGGGACCCAGCCGAATTTGCTCGGCAAGCACGCACAGTGGAGCGTGATGGTAGGGGATGGGTAATTCCTGGCCTGTTTTTCCTTTTTCTTTTCCCTCCTTGCCGCCATTCCCCCTCGCCCGATGCGCCTGTGCGCCCGCATACGTGGCCGTGGGCGACGTACACGCCCTCTGTCAGTGTAGACAAACCTTGATGACATCACAGTTGTGTGCGTTCTTGCAAATGAGCTGTGGGCCCTCATGAGGCCCACGCCCAGGGGCCCCTAGTGGGCCAACTTCGGCCGGCGCTTCTCTCTTGAGGCGGCAACTGCATGGCAGCTGCAAGGTTGACTCGCGCCTTCGAGGAGGATCGAACCAAACCTTCTCCTCCTCCTCCTCCTCGTCCTCGTCCTCCTCCTCCTCGTCCTCCCCCTCCTTCTCCACAAGAACATGGCAGGCGGGGACGGCCCACGATGCCCCGGGCGGGCCTCGTCGATGACGACCATGGCTGCCCGCTGCCCGCCCGCCCGGCACTGGAAGGAAGGCGAGCAGCGCTCTCTCTCCTCCCGGCGCCGCGGGCGCGGGGCATCGTGCCCAGATGTCCGATGGCACGTTTCTTCCGATCTGAGCGCGTGTCCTCGATTTCGGCCTCTGTGGCCGGTGATCGGGCCCCGTGACCATGAGATGCGAAAGACGACCCCTTGTGAAGGCGTCGGGACCACTGGGGCCACGTATGGAACAAATAGTATGGGCGGATGCCCAAGATGGCGCGAGAGGTGGCGTGAGGCTTGGGGCACCAGGAGGAGCTCCTCGCCCCTCCTCCTGCTCATCCTCCTCGTCCCGTTCCTCCACCTCCTCCTCGCCCCGCCTTGCCCCCGTCCTCCTCGCCCCTCCTCGTCCCTCCTCCTCCTCGCCCCTACTTGCTCCTCCTCCTCCTCGCCCCTCCTCCTCCTCCTCCTCCGCTTCCTGCTCCACCTCATCCCAATCGGCCTCCTCACCCATCATCCATCCGCTTTCCTTATGTACAACTCCTCTGTGTCGCGCCACTGGGGTGGATCTACTGATACATTACCCACCCCGTGTGATCCTGAAGCTTGAGATTTCCAGCAGCTACAAAGATGCATCGAGAGCGTTTTCAGAATTGGCCTCTTTCCTGGGCGCCTCGCACATTAGTCTTGTCACAAGGATGGAGGACGGTGCCTATCCAGAATGGGCCTCTCGCTGCAGACTTCCTTAACCGAAACTTGAACATGTGCTGCACGGTTGCGCGACGGTTCCTTTACAAAATGGCGCTTTCGCTTGCGACCTCGTGAAATCGACCGACCAGAAGTGTAAACTCGCTCAACAATTACACTGATAGGGGAACGGCTTCTTTTTCAAAGTGGCCCTCGCTGGACACCTCGTCGAACTTTACGAGCCTGCCTTTTCGCATTCCTTGCTATTCGCTAGAAGGACACAAGCGTTTCAAAAAGGGGTCGTCGCTTGAATGGCAGGCCCCTGGGATGCTCGTCCTTCAAGGGGGGAGCCTCTTGCAGTGCGAAGGAGGCTTGCAGGGACTTCTGAAGAGGGGCCTTGGGACGGGAGGGTGTGCTAAAGCATCGTTGATGCATCCTGGGCTCACTCTGGTCCTCCCCTGTCCTGTCCCCCCTCCTGTGGAGATCGGGGCCCCGCACAGACAGGCACCCGAGGTAGCCCCAGATGACCCTCACCGGGCCCAACGAGAAACCCAGGTCGGCCTCAACACCCCAACCCTGGGGGCGCGAAACGCCTCCGGGGCGCCGTCAAAAGCGACGCTCGGGTGTTGAGAGCGTTCAAGACTTCCGGGCAATGCACGAAGAGGAGGACGACGACGAGGGGCGGAGCGGCGATAACTTCCAAGATTGAGGCTTCTGTTTTGTTGCTTTGGGGGATCGGGATCCGGGGGGGGGCAGCTCTCGTGGCCATGGCTGGATCCGCCTCGAAATTCTGGCCGAAACGCATATTCAGCGAGGTCCTGGGGCCGACTCTTCAGGAGCGGAGCGGAGGAGTAGTTATGACCAGAATCAAACATGGTAAGGTGTAGACCTGATTCATACTTGTTCGTCGAGGACGTCTCGGCATCAGCGCCCCGAGCCTCCTCCTCCCCCCAAGGACAGGGGTTGCGGGCTATTTTCCCGCGAAGAACGCGGGAGGACACGCCAGAATGAGAGCAGAGTTGCATAAACATCATCTGGAAACATCTGCACATATGTGCGCAGGCATACATTCTCGACGTCGGCGTTGTTCGAACGGAGGACACTCGGTTTTGGGCCCCCAACGGAGCCCTATTGTTGGCCAGAGTCGGCGCGTTCCCCAAAAACGCCGACCATGGCATCCCATATGTGATTGCAACTGACTACCCTGCACCGCGATTGGCCAACTCCACTGCTCGCGCAAACATCCCACCCACCCACCCGCAACTTGGTTTGCAAAATCTCTTAAGACCGTGACGGTGGGTACCAAATGGCACTTGGCAACGGCAGCGACGCCGACGACGACAGCGACAACGACGACGACGCCGCCGACAACGACTACGACGACACCGACGACGTCTCCAACGACTTCGACGACGCCGACAACGACGACGACGACGACGACGACGACGACGACACCGACGACGACGACGCCGACGCCGCGACGACGACGACGACGACGATGACAACGACGACGACGATGACGACGCCGACGACGACGACAACGACGACACCGACGACGACGACGACGTCAACGACGCCGACGACGACGACGACGACGACTACGACGACGACGACGACGGCGGCGACGACGACGCCGACGACGACGACGAAGACGACGACGACGCCGACGCAGACGACGACGACGACGACGTCGCCAACGAAGACGACGACGAGGAGGAGGGAGGACGGCGACGGCGACAACGACGACAAAGACGACAACGACGAGGGAGGAGGGAGGACGGCGACGACGCGAACGACGAAGAAGGAGGAAGGACGGCGACGCCGACGACGACAACGACGAGGGAGGAGGGAAGACGACGACGACGACGACGACAACGACGACGACGACGACGACGACGGCGACGAAATAGGAGGGACGACGACGAGACGCCGACGACGGACGACGACGACGAGGGAGGAGAGGAAACGGACAACGACCACGACGCCAAAGAGGACGACGACGACGACGAACACGAGGAAAGACAGAGGACGACGTAGGCGACGACGACGACGACGACGACGACGTGGGAAGAGGGAGGACGGCGACGACGACGACGACGACGCAAGAGCGCGCGCGCACGCTTTTGTTGAAAATCCGTGTTGCGAAACCTTATGTTTTTGTAGGTTTTTGGGATACACGATGTTGAAATCCTTCCGAAACCGATGGGTTTTGAAGGATTTAGGCGTATGCGCGCGACGACGCGCGCGTCTGCACTTCGTCACATTTTTTGCAAGAGATTCTCGCGACGGCACACGCGCAAGGGCGTTCGACTGATTTCGACATGCGCGCGCGAAGCCCGTTTGGTAGCATTGTGTGAAAACCGTGAAAAACCTGTGGTTTTCTTAAGATTTCGCAAGAGCTCGCGCGCAAGTTGTTTAAGCAAATCAGTGTTGCGAAACCCTGTGTTTTTGTATGTTTTTTGGAAACTCGATTGTGACATCCTTCCGACACCGAAGGTTTTTGAAGGATTTCGGCATGCGCGCGCGACGACGCGCGCATGTGCACTTCGTCCCATTTTTTGCAAGGGATTCGTGAACAAGTCTTATGTAGAGCAGAAAATGTCCCCGCGTATCGTTTTTTACAAGGGAACCTCAGGGGACTCGATAAAGGTTCCCCTGGGATAATGCAAATTCATATTTAGGATGGACATGTGGTCAGAATCATATATGATTTAATATGATTTACATACCCGAAAGGGGGGCGGATAACGCCGGGGGTGGGGTAGAGTCTAATTCTCTTTTTAGGAAGGAGAATACATTGAAATTTCGATTGGCTCACATATGACTATGTCGGCGGCCCCCAGTGCGGAATGAAATCACGCCCCCGGGATGCACGAACCCCCACGGGAACTGGCACCGCAGGTGCAGGCCGGTACAACCCCCCTGGTGACGCACAGAACCCCCGGGGACGCACCGCTGGTGCGGCCCGGTACGAAAACCCGTGGGATGCGAGCGCCCCGAAGCGCGCACGTGGGAGCTCCTGGGGAGCGTGTGCGAACATCTGAGGGTGTCTGGGGGCCCTGGGGGGGAGCCCTGCGACGGCGGTGGCGTCGGCGGCGGCGAAGGCGGCGAAAGCGACGGCGACGGCGACAGCGACCTCCCCAGAAGTCTCCCCTCCCCCCACACTTCTACAGAGAACCCCTGCCCCGCTCCCACAAGAGCCCCTCGCCCCACTACCACAAGGAAGGGGGGCTCAGGTATGCCTGGTACGAAGCCGCCTGGGAAGGGGTGGAGGGGGGAGCCTGCCAGCCCCTGCACGAAGCCCCCTTGGGCAGGGGGGGAGATGGGGGAGGGGCCCAGGTCGTCGGCGGCAACCGGCGCGCCCGGCACGAACCCCCTGGGTTGCCCTGAGAAGAAAGGCGGGGGTTCGTGCCGCCGCGCCGCCGACATACATGCAAGACGGGACTGGCGTTTCGCGCCATGCGCCCTGGTGCTGGCGCGCAGGCGGAATGAAAGATTTCATGGCTGCCGCTTCCTAGCAAGTTTCCCCACTGCACTGATGTGAGACCCAACGGTGAAGGGCAACGCGCACTATTCTTTTGCTCGAACACACGCGGACCGATGCGTGGCCCTTGTCGTCGCGCGAGGGCACCTCCAAGCACGATTCCACGGGGCCCCGTGCAGAGCGCATGCAGCGGGCCCCCATGGACGCCCCGAGAGCAAGTCCAATGGCGAAGCCAAAAGAACCAGCGAAAACATCGATCCAAATCTACAGCTCAAGCTAATCGCATCCCGCCGAGAAAAACAATAATGACAACTTAGATCGGCGAGCAAGGCGCCACATGACGGAACGCAGTTGCTCGGCCATGGCAAGGGGGTGCCGGCCCCGAGCAACTGGGCGCCAATGCCAACGTCGTCCTCGTCGCAACCGAGCAAGGCGCGCGTCTGGGCGTCTCCCGCGCGCGCGCCGCGCGCGACTGGGAAGATGCGCCGAGGCGCGAAATCGCAACCCCAACGCTGAGCGCTTGCCCGCTAACGAACGCCCTTCTCCAATTACCATTAATCGCTATGGTCTGGATCGCGGCCCGCGAGGCACAGCCTGTTTCTGCGGCCCCCGCGAAGGCACCTCTCGCGATCCCGCCTAGAAATCTTTCCACAGGAGAGTCGGAACCGTTTTGGCGGGCCCTGTCAGGCAGCATCAACGCAAAGAGGATTGGGCATCGAGCGACGATGGCATCTGGGATTTTCGCATTTCCCAGCCCGGCGGCTATTGGACACGCGCGTCCAGGAGGGCGACCAGGCTCTGGGATACGCTCGCGGGGGCGAACGCAAGAAAAGGCCCGGTCAATGGCCTTTCCCGCACCAATGCGTCAGCTCTTTCGCCAAATCTACCGTGGACTGTGCCGGTCAGCCGGCCACGGAAAATTGCCGCAAGGGTCAATAGTTCTAAGACATCGGCATTCACGCCAGCGCCTCAACCGCTGGCAATACACGCAAGCCCACGTCGCCGCTCATGAGGATGGTACAGAATTTCTGGACTACGTGATCGGCTTAGGTATTGCCTCAGACACGTTCGCGAGAGGCATGTAGATCAGGGGCTCCCAGTCCACCAACCCATGAGCGGGGCAAAGCATCCATCGTGCCGCACTATCATCCCGCAGCAATCGCACATTGCATTCGTCGTGCACTAATGTTGCCAGAGCCTTACACTAATTCTACAATAATCGAGCACTAATCGCGCACTGATCGCGCACTAACCGTAAACTAATCGCGCACTCATCGCGCACTAATCGCGCATTAATCGCGCACTAATTGTGCACCGATCGCGCACTGATCGCGCACTGATCGCGCACTGATCGCGCACTTGTCGCGCACTAGTGGCAGGCCGAGCGGGAGCGGGGGCCCACACCGCAAGCGCAATAAGTAATGCGCGAATGTCAAGGTTCTACACGAAATTTACGCACTAATTGTGCGGAATTGACAAATTAAGTCCTATTGCCTTGAAATTCGTGCCAGGCGAGGCGCTCCGCCGAAATTAATGCCGGGCCTCCTTTCCCCTGAAGCGTCAAAGCATTACGCCGCTCAGCGGGGCGCCCTGGGGCAGCGCTGGGGGGGGGTCAGAACGGCCGGCCCGCTTGGCCCGCGGGCGGACCAGTCTGGGCCGTCCTTCAGCACCCCCTTCGGCTAGGGGCGGACCAGCCTGCCCCACCTGCGGGGCTCGCAAGGGAGGGGCCCCCTGGCCTCGGGGCCGCGCAGGGCCAAGCGGAATCCAGGGAAGGTCCGCGGGAGCCTCGGGAAGCCTCTGGATGGCCTTTGGGGCCCTCTGGGGCGCCTCTAGGGAGCTTCGGGGGAGTCTAGAAGAGGCCGCTGGGGAGCAAACGTCTGCTCGACCAAACTCTACTCTACCTAATCTACTGTACCGTGTGCTGGTCCACGTCACGCGGCGTTGCTCTCCCATCTGCCCTGCCCTAGTCTGCCTTCTGCTGCAGTCGACTTTTCTCCACTCGATTCGGCCCTGCTCTACGCTACTCAACTCTACACTTCCTCTGCTCCGCTCTACTCGACTGAAGTCGACCCTGTGTCATTATACTCCCACTCCGATGTACTTCGATTCTGTCTTGCTCCACTCTACTGTGCCCTGCTCAAACTTACTCCTGCATTTGACTTTTGCTCTACGATAATCCAGGCGCAACTGGGACAGCCAGAGGAGACCATTGCAATCGCAAAGGAGGCCGCTGCAACAGCAGAGGAGGCCATTGAAATAGCAGGGAAAACAAGTGCAATGATCTGGGGCAACATAGAAGGAGTGGGACTCTCAGGAGGGCAATGAATTGTTTGAGCGCCGCGCCCTGAGCCAAGGTTCCGGCAGGCGGGAACAAAATAGCCTCGCGTGAAATAGCAGCCGCAATGGTGGTAGTGGTAGCAATTGCAAAACAAAACATCAAAAACGTGAGTAGCAGTGGCAAAATCAAAAGTAGTAGCCTGAGCCGTAGCATTCGTCGCCGCACGAATCGCAACAATAATAGCCGCCACCGTCGCGGTAATAACAATATTAAGAGTAGTAGATGTAGTGGCAATCGTTCCGTTCAGGGTAGCAGTAGTCGCAATACCACCATTAAACAAGTCAAATAATTCAAGCAGCACCAGCGGCCCTAGCAGGACAATCAGCGACAACAGCAACAGTGGCACTGGTAGTACTAGTAGTAGTAATAGTAGTAGTAGTAGTAGCAGCAGCAGCAGTAGTAGTAGTAGTAGTAGTAGTAGTAGTAGTAGTAGTAGTAGTAGTAGTAGTAGTAGTAGTAGTAGTAGTAGTAGTAGTAGTAGTAGTAGTAGTAGTAGTAGTAGTAGTAGTAGTAGTAGTAGTAGTATAAGTAAGAGTAGTAGTAGTAGTAGTAGTAGTAGTAGTAGTAGTAGTAGTAGTAGTAGTAGTAGTAGTAGTAGTAGTAGTAGTAGTAGTAGTAGTAGTAGTAGTAGTAGTAGTAGTAGTAGTAGTAGTAGTAGTAGTAGTAGTAGTAGTAGTAGTAGTAGTAGTAGTAGTAGTAGTAGTAGTAGTAGTAGTAGTAGTAGTAGTAGTAGTAGTAGTAGTAGTAGTAGTAGTAGTAGTAGCAGAAGTAGTACGAGTAGTAGAAATACCACGAGAAGAATAAGTATGAGTATAGGTAGTAGTCGCAGTAGTAGCAGTAGTAGTGATAGTAGTGGCAGTAGTAGTAGTAGTAGTGGTAGTAGTAGTAGTAGTCGTAGTCGTAGTAGTAGTAGTAGTAGTAGTAGTAGTAGTAGTAGTAGTAGTAGTAGTAGAAGTAGAAGTAGTAGAAGTAGTACGACTACTACTACTACTACTACTACTACTACTACCACGAATACTACCCCTAATATTACAATAGCATTGTAATCGCATTCGTACTGGTAAAAGAAAAAATAAAAGTAGCACTACATAGACTAGTTGTTATGCTAGTATTCGTCATGATGGTAGTTGCCGTCGTAGTAGTAGTAGTAGTAGTCGTCGTAGTCGTAGTCGTGGTCGTAGTCGTAGTAGTAGTGGTAGTAGTAGTAGTAGTAGTAGTAGTAGTCGTCGTAGTAGTAGTAGTAGTAGTGGTGGTGGTGGTGGTGGTAGTAGTAGTAGTAGTAGCAGTAGTAGTAGTAGTAGTAGTAGTAGCGGTGGCCGAGGTAGTAATATGGCGCCAGCCAATATGGCGAGTCCAACAGCCGTGCAGTGGTAACAGTCGCGTTAGAACTAGAGGGGTAGAGGCATCGTCGTGGCCGCATGATAGAAATATAACATATGCGAATCCAGAAAACATCGTTCCCATAAAAGTATGAAGGGAATACTGTTATGTGTAGTCAGTCGTGTAAACATTCGTGGAACTGGCATTGTTAGGAACAGAAGCAGGCCACGCGGCACCAATACAGCAAAGCCACGCGCCCGCCATCGCACTCAACAAAACACTCTCTAGAAACAACAAAGAATACAAGATGGCCCTTGTGTTTGCCACGCAGGGCGTCAGTGAGAGATCGGTAACCAGTGAACAAGTAAACACAAGGATCACTCCTAGCTGCCTTTGTCGCCACCGTCTCATGTGTTCTCTTCCTCTTCTTCATTCTCGCACTACCCTGCGAACCTTACGCTTTTGTTGCGGAAGCCCCTCTTGGGAGAGCTTCTTGGGGGGCTTCGCGCAGCTTTTAAGGGGCTTTTTGGAAGCGTCTGGAAGCCTCCTGGGCGCCGCCCGGGGGCCTGTCGGGGCTTCTTCAGGCCACTTCGCTGCGATCCACAGTGTCTCAACGACTGGGCCACGATTTGGAACGCTGTGGGGGGAATCATGGGGCCAAGTTGGGCAGTCATGGGGCTCTCTTCGGGCAATCGTTGGGACTTGTTGGGCCGTCTTCGTGCTCTCTTGGGCTGCCTGGGGACCCTTTTGGGCCGTTTTGGGGCGATTCTGGGGCCTCTTAAGCGGTCTCGGACGCAGGAAGACCGAGGAGCGAGTATAATAAATCATACCAAAACCCAGGTACATACATTATATCTATACGACCACCCTTCGGGTGATAAGGAGGTTCGGGAAGGGGGAGGAACCAACGTCTCATTCGATCGGTCTCGCTATCGATCTCACTATCGATCTCACTATCGGTCTCGCTCGATCGATCTCACCCGATCGATCTCACGATCGATCTCACCCGATCTATTTCATTCGATCGATCTCACAATCGATCTGACTATCGATCTCACAATCGATCCCACTACCGATCTCACAATCGATCTCACATTCGGTCTCACTATCGATCGCACTATCGATATCACAATCGGTCTCACAATCAACGTCATCATCATCATCATCGTCATCATCCACATCATCGTCATCAACAACATCATCATCATAGGGACACCATCATCATCACCTCACCACCATCATCAACATCATCATCATCAGCATCATCATCACCAGCCTCATCAGCATCATCGGGACACCATTATCGTCACCATCATCATCATCAACATCATCATCATCATCACCATCATCACCATCGGGGCAACAACATCATCAGCATCATCATCGGAACACCTTCCAACATCGTCATCATGAGCGACAACACCAACATCACCAACATCGGGACACCATCATCATCATCATCATCATCAGCATCATCATCATCAACATCATCATCATCGGGACACCATCATCATCGTCACCATCATCATCACCATCATCATCACCATCATCGGGACACCATCATCATCATCCTCATCATCATCGTCATCATCAATATCAGCATCATCATCACCATCATCGGGCACCATCATCAAAATCATCATTATCACCTCATTATCATCCTCACCATCAACGTCATCAGCATCATCTGGACACATCATCGTCATCATCATCAACAAAATCATCGACATAATCATCATCATCATCATCAGCATCATCATCATCATCATCATCATCATCATCGGGACACCATCATCATCACCATCATCAACAGTATCATCATAATCAACCTCATCATCACCACCATCATCGGGACACTATCATCAGCATTTTTAATCATCATCATCAAATCAACATCATCTCATCATCATCTACACCATCCAGATCATCAACATCATCATCATCATCATCATCATCGTCATCATCATCACCGGGACACCATCATCACCACCATCACCATCATCATCACCATCATCATCATCATCAACATCGTCAACATCATCACCATCACCATCACCATCACCATCACCATCACCATCATCATCATCACCACCACCATCATCATCATCATCATCATCATCATCATCATCATCATCATCATCATCATCATCATCATCATCATCATCATCATCATCATCATCATCATCATCATCATCATCATCATCATCATCATCATCATCGGGACACCGTCATCATCACCACCATCACCATCATCATCATCGTCAACATCATCGACATCATCATCACCGTCATCATCGGGACACCGACGGGGCACCGGCGGGACACCGGCGGGACACCGCGCGCCACCGGTTGCCGGAAGGGAATCATTTGGTCCGGCCGCGCCTCAGCCACAACGGGACACCAGCGGGACACCGCGCGCCACCGGTTGCCTGAAGGAAACCATTTGGTCCGGCCGCGCCTCAGCCGCAGGAGACTTTCCTCTCGCCCGCCCACGCAGCTTCGCCTCGCCCGCACGCACAGCACGCACGAACACGAAACCGAAATCGATTTCCCGGTAGGAGGGCTTTCCGTTTCACTTCGATCTCACCCCCTCAATTCCGATATAAACATACACACACATATATGTGTATGTATGTGTGCATATATGTAAGAAAATGGGAAATTTCGGAAACCCTGAACCCACAATGTTTTCATCTCTTGGGGACACATCTTTTACTTCCGCCGCCTTCCGCCGAGCTTCCGCTGGCGGAGGCGGCCTCGTTTTACTTCCGCCGGCCTTCCGCCGCCTTCCGCGGCGG
This sequence comes from Prorocentrum cordatum, assembly GCA_963575745.1. NCBI lineage: Eukaryota > Dinophyceae > Prorocentrales > Prorocentraceae > Prorocentrum > Prorocentrum cordatum. The sequence goes on along the minus strand of CAUYUJ010017615.1, from coordinate 477,175 downwards.
AAGAGATGATAACTCCTTCGGTCCTTGACGGCAAGGCTTTTTGTGGAACGCCCCATATGGTTTTGCGGTTTGAGGGCATTTGGGTCTTGTTATTTTTGCCGTCTTCGGGCACCTAGTGGGTGTCTGGGGCCGCATGAGGCTCTCGCAGGGCCGTATTGCTAAACCTCCCGTCCCCTTTGAGCCCGCTGGTTAGGCCTGGCAGAGACGTTCAGGAGGCCTGGGAGTTCCGGGGGGCCCTAAGCAGGGGCGTCCAGGGGGTACCCAGGGCCGTGGATCCCAGGGGTCAGTCTTTTTCGCGGAAGGGCTTTCCCATCCCTTCGGCTTGCGAAAAACAGCTAGGAATAGGAATCCAACCAGCCCTCTGGGCGTCGGTGGTTTAGGGCGTTTCCTCTTCCACCCCTCCTTCTTCCCCTTCGGGGAGGGGTTTATCCCTCCCCCTCCCCATGGACCTGGAGGGGGGGTGCCGCGAGGTGTCAGGGCGTCCAAAACGGCCTCGGCGAGGAAGCCAACATCATTGATTTTACGATGGCTTTGGCCCCATTTTGGCCTCCTGGGGGGGACCTTCATTGAGGGACCCCCCTTCGTTGACCGATCTCCTCCAAGATGGCCCCAAGAAGCACCCAGGAGGCCCCAAGAGGTCCCAAGATGGCCCCACGAGGCCCCCAAGAGGCTCCCAGGAGGCCCCCAAGAAGACCCTAAGCGGCCCCAAGAGGCCCCCCCCGAGGCACCCAAGACCTCCGAAGAGCCCCCCAGGATGGCCAAGAGACCCCCAAGACGTCCCAATAGGCCACCAAGAATCGCCCAAGAGATACCCCAAGAGGCTCCGAGAGGCATCCAAGAGACCTCTGGCCCTTGTGCTTGCCCTCCTCCTCCTCCTGCTCCTCCTTCCTGCTCCTACTCCTTCTCTTCCTCCTCCTCCTCCTCCGCCTCCTCCTCATCCTATTCATCCTCCTTCTTCCCACTCCCTCATCCATCCATCCATCCACCTCCTCCTTCTCCTCCTCACTCCTTTGCACGGTTCGGCCGTCCTCATCTTTGCTGCCGCACTTCCCTGATCACCTCAACTCGCCTGGGCATCGTTTCTGGATGGGCTGGTGGGGATACTTTTTTTTTGATCTGCGGCCCAAAGGAAGAGTCCAGAGGGCGGGTCAATCGGGCTGACTGGGGTACAGAGCCAGATAATTTGCGAACCCAGCCGTCACTGTCGACAGCCATGGTGGGAGTGGGGATACTTCTTTTTTTTTACAGCCGCAGACGGAAGCGCCAGCGGCGGAAGGTCGCGAACGGGCCGCGGACGCGACTAAATTACCTAACGCGCGCAGGGCCGCGGATCAGGCGGCTCACGGCAGCGTCCGGGGTGGGGATACGCGAGGCGTCTAGAATTAACCAGGAACGGACCGTGCGGATTTCCTGGATCGGCGAAAGAGCTCCCTGGCGGCGCCTTCGGCGCCGCCCGTGGCGCGCTACGCGGGCCAAGGAGGGGGGTCCAGGACAGGTCAAAGAAATCCGCGTGGACCTCGGAGAGGTCGCCCTCCTGGAACGCTCCCCCGCTGGCGCCCTCCTTGTGACAGGCCCGCCGGCTAGCTGGAAGGCATCGCTTCGGCGCCCCGCAGCCCCCAGCCCTCCAAGCTTGGGCCAGAGGGGTGCGCGCCGCATCTGCCGCCGCCCTCATCATCGTCGTCGTCGTTGTCTTCGCCGCCGCCGCCGCCGCCGCCGTCGTCGTCGTCGTCGTCGTCGTCGTCGTCGTCGTCGTCGTCGTCGTCGTCGCCCTCGAACTCACCCTCGTCGTCGTCTGCGCCGTCGTCGTCGTCGTCGTTGTCGTCGTCCCCCCCCTCCTCCTCCTCCTCGTCTGCCTCCTCCTCCTCCTCCTCATCATCTTCCTCCTCATCCTCCACTTCCCCCGCGTCGTGGTGGTGGTCGTGGTGGTCGTCGTAGTCGTCGTGGTCCACGTCCTCGTCGTCGTCGTCGCTCCCCTGCTCCTCCTCCTGGTCCTCCTCCTCGTCCTCGTCGTCGTCGTCTCCCTCGTCGTCGTCGTCGTCGTCCTCGTCGTCATCGTTTCCCGCGTCGTCGTCGTCGCCATCGTCAACGTAGTCGTCGTCGTCGTCGCCGTCGTCGTCGTCGTCGCCGTCGTCATCGTCGTCATCGTTTCCCGCGTCGTCGTCGTCGCCATCGTCGACGTCGTCGTCGTCATCGTCGTTGAAGTCGTCCTCGTCGTCGTCGTCGCCGTCCTCCTCCTCGTCGTCCTCGTCGTCATCGTCCTCCTCGTCCTCCTCCTCGTCGTCGTTGACGTCGTCCTCGCCCTCGTCCCCGTACTCGTTGTCGTCGTCGTCCTCGTCCTCGCCCTCGTCCTCGTGGTCGTAGTCCTCGTCGTCATCGTCGTTACCCTCGTCGTCGTCGTTTCCTGGTTGACGTCGTCGTCGTCGTCGCTTCCCTCGTGGTCGTGCTCGCCGTCCGCGTCGTCGCCGACGCCCTTGTCGTCGTCATCGCCCTCGTCGTCCTTGTCGTCGTAGTCGTCGTCGTCGTCGTTGCCCTCGTCGTCGTTGTCATCGTTGCCCTCGTCGTCGCTTGTCGTCGTCCTCGTCGTCGTCCTCGTAATTGTCATTGTCCTCGTCGTCGTCGTCGTTGCCCTCGTCCTCCTCGTCGTCCTCATGGTCGTCGTCGCTTCCCCCTTCGTCGACGTCGTCCCCGCCGTCGTCCTCATCCTCATCCTCGTCGTCGCCGTCGTCGTCGTCATCGTCGTCGTCGTCGTCGCTTCCCTGTCGTCGTCGTCGTCCTCGTCCTCGTCGTCGTCGTCCTCCTCCTTCCTCCTCACAAATGTCGTCGTCGTCGTTTCCGTCCTCGTCGTCGTCGTCTTTGTCCCGGTCGTCGTCGTCCTCGTCGTCGTCCTCGTCGTTGTCGCAGTCGTCGTCGTCCTCGTCGTGGTCGTCCTCGCCGTCCGCGTCGTCGCCGCCGCCCTTGTCGTCGTCATCGCCCTCATCGTCCTTGTCGTCGTAGTCGTCGTCGTCGTCGTTGCCCTCGTCGTCGTCGTCATCGTTGCCCTCGTCGTCGCTTGTCGTCGTCCTCGTCGTCGTCCTCGTAATTGTCATTGTCCTCGTCGTCGTCGTCGTTGCCCTCGTCCTCCTCGTCGTCCTCATGGTCGTCGTCGCTTCCCCCTTCGTCGACGTCGTCCTCGCCGTCGTCCTCATCCTCATCCTCGTCGTCGCCGTCGTCGTCGTCATCGTCGTCGTCGTCGTCGCTTCCCTGTCGTCGTCGTCGTCCTTATTGTCGTCGTCGTCCTCCTCCTCCTTCCTCCTCACAAATGTCGTCGTCGTCGTCGTTTCCGTCCTCGTCGTCGTCGTCTTTGTCCCGGTCGTCGTCGTCCTCGTCGTCGTCCTCGTCGTCGTCGCAGTCGTCGTCGTCCTCGTCGTCGCCGTCGTCGTCCTCCTTGTCGTCGTCGTTTCCCTCGTCATCGTCGTCCTGGTCGTCGACGTCGTTTCACTGGTTGTCGTCGTCGACGTCCTCGTCGTCTTCCTCCTTGTCGTCGTCGATTCCCTCGTGATAGTCGTTGTTAACGTCGACGTCGTCGTCAAAAACAGCGTCGTCGTCGTCCTCCTCCTCCAACTCGCCGTCGTTGTCGTTCTCGCCGTCGTCGTTGCCCTGGTCGTCGTCAGCCTCCTCATCGTCGCCGTCGCCGTCGTCGGCGTAATCCACCTTCTCTAAGTCGTCGTCGTCGACCTTCTCATTCTCGTCGTCGTCGTCGTCGTCCTATTCCTGCTTTCTGTCCTCCTCGTCGTCGTGGTGCCCCTCGTCGTCGTCGTCCTCGTCGTCGTCGTCATCGCCCTCGTCCTCGCCCTCGTCGTCGTCTTCCCCGTCGTCGTCATCTTCGTCGTCGTCGTCGTCCTCGTCGACGTCGTCCTCGTCCTCGTCGTCCTCGTCGTCGTCGTCGTTGCCCTCATCGTCGTCGTTGTCGTCGTCGTCCTCGTTGCCGTCGTCATTGCCCTCGTCATCCTCATCGTCGTCGTCGTCGCCCTCGTCGTCATCATCGTCATTGTCGTGGTCCTACTCCTGGTCGTCGTCGTCGTCTTCGACGTAGTTGTCATCTCCCTCGTCGTCGTCGTCATCGTCGTCCTCGTCGTAGTAGTTCTCTTCGTCCTAGTCGTCCTCGTCGTCGTTGTCGTCAGCGTCCTCGGCGTCTTCGTCATCGTCGCCGCCTACGTCGTCGTCGTCAACGTCGTCGTCCTCCTCATCGTCGTCCTCCTCCTCGTCGTCGTGATTGCCAACGTGGTCCTGGCCGTCGCTGTCGTCGTCCTCCTCGTCACCCTCGTAGTTTTCCTCGTCGTCGTCGCCTTTGTCGCCTTCGACGATGTCCTTGTCGTCCTCGTCGTCGTCGTCGTCGTTGTCGCCCTCCTCGGTGTCGTTGTCGATTCCCTCGTCGCCGTCGTCTTCGTCGTCGTTGACGTCCTCGTAGACGTCGTCGTCATCGTCGTGCTCATCGTCGTCGTCCTCCTCCTCGTCGTCGACGTCGTCCTCGCCGTCGCCGTCGCTTCCATCGTCGTCGTCGTCGTCGTCGTCGTCGTCGCCCTCGTCGTCGTCGTCGTCATCGCCCTCGTCCTCCTCGTCGTCGTCGTTTCCCTCGTCGTCCTCGTCGTCGTCGTCGTCGTCGTCGACGACTTCGTTGTCCTCATCTTTCGTCGTCATTGACCTTGACAACAACGTTGTCCTCGTCGTCGCCGTCGCTGCCCTCGTCGTCCTCGTCGTTTTAGTCGTCGTCGTTGACCTCGTCGTCGCCGTCGTCGTCGTCGTCCTCGTCATCGCCATCGTTGCCCACGTCATCGTCGTCGTCGTCCTCGTCGCCGTCGCCGTGGTCGTCGCAACCGCCGCCGGCGTCGTCGTCGTAACCGTCGTCCTCATCCTCCTCCTCGTCGTCGTCTCCCTCGTCGTTGACGTCGCCGTCGCCGTCGCCGTCATCGTTGTCGTCGTCGTCGCCGCCGTCGTCGCCCTTGTCGTCGTCGTCGTCCTCCTCCTCCTCGACGTCGCCGTAGACGTGTCGCAGTGGTCGTCGTCGTCGTCGCCGTCGACGTCGTCTCCATCGTCTTCGTCTTCGTCCTCTTCGTCGTCTTCGTCGTCGTCGTCATCGCCGTCGCACTCGTAGTCGTCGTCGTCGTCGTCGTCGTCGTCGTCGTCGGCGTCGTCGTCGTTTCAGTTGTCCTCCTCGTCGTCGTTTCAGTCGTCGTCTTCCTCGTCGTCGTCGTCATCGTCATCGGCATCGTCGTCATCCTCGTCGTCCTCATCGTCCGCGTCGTCGCCGTCCTCGTTGTCGTCGTCGTCGTCGTCGTCATCGCCGTCGCCGTCGACGTCGTCGCCCTTGTCGCGGTCGCCGCCGGCGTCATCGTCGTCGTCGCTGTCGTCGTCGTCGTCGCAGCCGTCGTCGTCAACGCCCTCGTCGCCGTCGTCGTCTTCTCCTCCTCAACATCAACGTCACCGTCGTCGTCGTAGTCATCGTCATCGACGTGGTTGTTGTTGTCTGCGTCCCCCTTGTCGTCGATGTCATTGTCGCCGCCGTCGTCGTCGCAGCCGACATCGTCTTTATCGTAGTCGTCGTCGTCGTCCTCGTCATCATCGTCGTGGTGGTCGTCGTCGTCGCCCTTGTCGTCATCGTCCTCGTCGCCATTCTCGTCGTCGTCGTAATCGCCGCCGCCGTCGTCATCGTCGACATCGTCATCGTCGTCGTCGTCGTCGCCATCGTCCTCGGCGTTGCCGTCTTTGTCGTCGTCGTCACCCTCGTCGTCGTCGTCCTCGTCGCCGTTGTCGTTGCACTCGTCGTCGTCGTCGTCATCGTCCTCGCGTCGTCGTGTCAGTTATAGCCGTCGCCGTCGTCGTCGACGTTGCCCTCGTCGTCCTCGTCGTCGTCGTCGCCATCGTCGTCGTCCTCGTCGTCATCGTAGTCGTCGCCATCGTCGTCGCCTTCCGTCGTCGCCGTCGTCGTCGTGGTCGTCGTCGTCCGACGCCATCGTCGTTGTTGTTATCCTCGTTGCCATCGCCGTCGTCGTAATCGCCGCCGCCACCGTCATCATCGTTGTCATCGTCGTCCTTGTCATCGTCGTTGTCGACGTCTTCGTTGTCGTCGACGTTGCCCTCGTCGTCGTCGTCGTCGTTGTCGTCATCGTCGTTGTCGTCGTCGTCCTCGTCGTCGTCGTCGTAGTCGTCGTCGTCGCCCTCGTCGTCCTCTTCGCCGTCCTCGTCATCGACGTCGTCACCATCGTCGTCGACGTCGACACTGCCCTCGTCGTCGCCGTCGTCGTCTTGGTCATCGTCGTCGTTGCTCTCGTTGTCCTCGTCGTCCCCGGCGACGTTGTCCTCGTCGTCGCCGTCGACGTTGCCCTCGTCGTCCTCGTAGTCGTCGTCGCCGCCGCCAGCGGCGTCGTCGTCGCGGTTGTCCTCATCGTCGTCGTCGTCGTCGTTCTCGTCCTGAACGTCATCGTCTTCGCCGTCCTCGTCGTCCTCGTCATTCTCGTCCCCGTCGTCGTCGCTCTCGGCGCCCTCCTCGTCGTCGTCGTCGTCACCGTCGCCGTCGTCGTCGTCGTCGTCGTCGTCGCCGCCGTCGTCGTCGTCGTCGTCGTCGTCGTCGTCGTCGTCGTCGTCGTCGTCGTCGTCCTCGTCGTCGTCGTCGTCGTCGTCGTCGTCGTCGTAAGGTCCGTGGCCCCTCGAATGGGGCAGTCGCTCCTGGAGGGGAGCGGGCAGCGGGCCAGGCGGGGGAGAGATGGCGAGGAGACCCTGATCTCGGATCCGCCGTACTTTGGTTCATTTGGTTGCTTCTCGGGCCCGAGCGACCGAGGGGCGGCAGACGAGCCTGGGGCGACCAGTGCAGCCGACGGACAAGCGCCAACAAGCAAAAACACAAACAAAACCAGCCAAGGACGGGGGCCAGGCGAGGGGCCGGGCGACCGAGGGGCGGCCGACGAGCCTGGGGCAACCGACGGAACAGCGAAAACAAGCCAAAACAACCGAAAGCAGCCAGACAAACCAAAACAACAGACGGGCAAACCAAAACCACCATAAACAACCAACGTCGCCCATGAAGGAGGTGACAACCAAGCCCTAGAAATAGATTGGGTTTGCCCCAGTCCCCCCAAAAACATCTAACTATAGCCGTTCTTGAAGTAGGAAGGCGCTTAAAGTAGATTGGGATTCGGGGATCCAAACATACCCTACTTTCAACGACGGGTGTGTATAAGCGTGTCGGAAATGCAGCCCGAACGGTGCGAAAAGGCAGGGCGGAGATTTCCACCTCAGAAAACCAAGGCGAAGATGTCCGCAAGGGGATGGCGGAAACAACGAGGGCAAAGTGAGGCGGAAATCGACATCGACGGAGCTCGAACAATTCGGTGAGGGGATTGTATCAGGAATCCTCAGAGAAGGAATCCAGGGTCTGGGTACCGCTGTGAATTGGCCATGGATACCACCGCCGCCCTCATCACGTAAGGAACCCTCCAGGGTCTGAAGCCTCCTGGGCACATTCCTTAACCAACGCCCCCACCGTAGAGTGGAAACCTCAGCCCTGCTCACGAAGCCTTCAAAATTACAGCGGATCTGGAGTCAGGGCTGGGGGTTGGCGGGCATCGGGCAAGGCGGGGGAGACAAGGCGAGGGGAGTGGCGGGATGCATCGGGCTTCAAGGAAGTGCCTGGGATGCCGCCTGGTACTTGTTCGCTGGGCCTGCCGGGTGGCCTACGACCCGCGCAGCATCGCGAAACGTGGCTGGCCCGAGAGCTTGGCGTCTGATGTGGAGCAGGTGCCTGGCTGTCCGAAGAAGGTAATCACTGAGCGCCTACACTCGAGGAACAAACAACTGGATAAACACAAACTGTCGAGTAACCGCGCGGACTTCTTGGATCGGCGCTGGGCCCCCCTCCCTGGCGCGCGGAGCGTGCCATTGGCGCTGGAGGCACCACCAGGGGGCTCCAGCGCCGATCCAAGAGATCCGCGCGGAGCGCAGAAAACATGTGTTTACGACATTTTTGCTTATTGGATGCACGGGCCCAGACATGCGATATTTTGCGTGGTTCAATGCGCGGTCCGACCTTTTCCCCAGGTCCGCATTTTTTCATCATTGCTTGTTTTCGGCGGTCCCGAGGCCTGACGAAGGCCCCTGGAGGCAAAAAATTGACCAACAAACTCCCGTCGCGTTTTTCGACGCGAGCACGGAGAAGGAGGAGGAGGTACGAAGACTCGGGTACCCCCTCCCCTGTTCCCCTCTCGCGGGCAGGCTGCGTGCGTGAAGCGGCGGGAGGTGGGCGCGCGTGGAGCGGCGGCGCGGTGCGGCGCGCCGCCGTCTTCGCGCGAGGCGGGGCGGCATGCCGCGCGAAGGAGGGCGTCTCCGAGTGATGCCCAGCACTGCCCAGAAGTTACGGTGCAGCACTGCTCCGGACCGTTCCCTGGCAGCGCTTCGCTGGACCGCAGGGAGAGCTCCACGAAGGGGAACGGGGAGCCCGAGGCCGCCCAGTCCGGCAGCCGCCTCGCCGGAGACTTCCCCACCAGTCATGCCGGAGTCCCCCAGCTGCCCTGTTCCTCCTCTTCCTCCTCTTCCCGCCCTCTTCCTCCTCCCTCTTCCCCCAGCTGCCCTCCTCCTCCTCTCCCCGCCCTCCCTCTGAGAGCTGTGGTGCGTGTCTCTTTTGGTGGTGCGGTGCCGTGTCGGAATTCACGCCAACGCCGGAGTGCCGACTACACTTTTGGTCTGGACGGCCACGACCCCTTGTAAACAGTTCGTCGACCCTTTGGCGCGTGTGAGATGCTTTTCCGTTTTCGTCATCGTCGTCGTCAGACCCAAGGGAATGAAGGAACAAGGGAATTGAAGAACGTAGCGGTTAAGTCGAAAGGAATCCCTTCCTTTTGATCCCTTCCCTGCCCGGGGGAGATCACGGGGGGGGGTCCCCGGAGAGGGGTTAACGAGGGGGGTCCTGGGTCAGAATACCATCCCTCTGGGGGTCCCAGACCCACAGCCCCAAGACGGGACAAGGGTGCCTCGAATCGTCGAATCATCGGTCCAAGACGCCCAAGACAGCCCAAGAGGCCTCCAAGAGGCCTCCAAGAGCACTCCCAGGGCCCCACGAGGCACACTTCGTTGATTTTCAATCGATTTTTGTCAGATTTTGGCGTTCTCGCCTTTTCGATTTCCCGGCGCTGCAAGACGGCCCAAGACGCACCTAAGATCGCCCCGCGACGGACAAAAAGGCCCCCAAGACGGCCCCTTGAAGGCCCCAAAAGGCCCCCAAGAGGCTCCCGGAAGGCCCCGAAGTGGCTACCAAGAGGCTCCCAAACTGCCCCCCAGAGGCCCCCGAGAGCGTTCCGAAGAGACCCGAAGAAGCATCCCTGAGAACTCTGATTACGTTAGCGTCGTAGTCGTCGTCGTCGTCGCCGTCGCCGTCGCCGTCGCCGCCGCCGTCGCCGTCGCCGTCGCCGTCGCCGTCGCCGTCTTCGTCGCCGTCGCCGTCGCCGTCGCCGTCGTCGTCGTCGTCGTCGTCGTCGTCGTCCCTCTTCAGGGTCGGCGGCACCAGCCGCAAGGCCTTCGCAATCTAAGGTGGTGCACATGACCATGCATGTCCTAGGAATCCTGGGAATACCTAGGAATGCGCGTTTCACTCGCCGACCTCACTCCTTGACCCGCCTCTTCACCTTTACTCCTATTAGGGTGATTTGCTGGGGCAATGCGGCTGTTGGCATTGTGATGATTTGGTCGACATGCGCAGGTGTCAGGCTCAATGAGAGCCCTGAAGACGCCGAAAGGCAGGCATACCTGCGACAGCACAGCTTTGCCTTTTCACCAGCAGGAGGCCAGATCTCACACACACAGGCCGAAGATACCCCAGAAGTGGAAGCACGATATCTATACAGGAAGCTGGGATGCAACGCCTGGGAGATCTTCGAAAGAACAAGCGATTAAGGGCTACTAAACCCGATTAAAGGGCCATGACGCCTGATTGAACCAAATAAACCCGGGATGAGCCGGATTAAGTGGGATTGAACAGGACTCGGTAAAATGTATGCTGGTTTTCGACCGCGGATATACCAGCGCCGATGCTCGTTTTAATCGTCCAGGAGTTGCATCCTGACGTAAGTCAAGACGATGAGGAATGGACAGTCGGCGCCTTTTATCCCCCAGAGGGGCCAGCAAACCAAGCACACGAGCACACACATTCACACAAAGGTCAGGGTGAAACCTTGTCGGCCACCGGCGGGGAGCAGGGAACTGCAAGGACAGTGCGCGCCTGACAAATGCCATGCGGCCTGCAACATCGCCTAACCAACTCGGCATGCAAACAAGTCTGACACTTGCTGCACGGTCCCGATATGCTCAACGAGCTCTTCGTCTACGACCGGTAAAAATATTAGGTGCTCTAATATTCGACGTTCTGGGATACAAGTTGCGGCCGCGTACCATCCCGCCCATTTTGCCCAAAGAACAAAAAACGTGTTCGAATCCACTTCCCCGCCGCCCACCGTCGCACACAGACAAAAAACCCTCGCCAGTCTCCCTGCACTTCCCTTTTCGGTGCTCCTTGGTCAGTGTTCTCTTCCTGCCATGTTTTCACCCATCCCTCCCCAGCCCTCGGCCAAATAAACCCGAGACAAGTGCGTCACTAATCAGGGCGATGCTTTGTTCATGCCCCGATATAAAGAGAACAGCAGGCCTCGAGTGAAACCAACACGAACAGGGCGGAGACGCCGCTGGCGAACGACCACCACCGTGCCGTTGACGAGGGCACCGACGAGGCGGCTGGTGCCAGGCACTCAGCGTGAGTCCACAGGGAGCCTTGTCCTTGAGACTCGCGACTCTCCGAGCCGACTCGACGGCCCTCCGAGCCGACCCACGAGCCTGAGCACGCGCAAGCCTTGAGCACGGCACGGATCCGGAGGAGGAGCACACGGCAGCACCGGCGAGAGAGGGAGAGCGGATCTCTCGGAGGAGCGGCAGCTGCGAGAGAGGGAGCTGACAGGAGGCGCACGGCGGGCGAAAACGAGCGCCCGAGCCTCGTGCCCTGCCATGCACCAAGGCCGTCACGGCCGAGACCAAGAGCGGCGGCCAAACCAGGGCCCTGGTGCGGAAATGAACGCGCGCGCCCGCGCCAACCGAGGAGAAAGATGATGACGTGGACAAGGCATGTGGCGGACGGGTGGATGAATGGATAGCACGCTGAAAGAAGCGGTGGTTGGAAACAAGCTTGAAAGCCAGAGAAGCCGAGGCTGCGTGGGCTCTGTCGGTCGGGGCATCGGTGCAGAAGCAAGAGCCGGAGGAGGAGGAGCACGGGGAGGAAGGGAGGAGGAGGCGAAGGAGGACCAATGGAACCGAAGACGCATCAACGATATTAGTATACTCCCTCTCTCCAAGCTCCCTCTGCATAGGCCCCTACAAAGGGTTCACTTCCATTGAGGGAATTGCCCCGTTGGGGGGCCAACCGTGCAACAATCCTGAAGCGCGCCAAAAAACCGTTCTCAAAATTTCAACGCCACGAATTAACGTGATTATGAAGACTTGGCAATCATGAGTCGTGCCACAACACCGTTCTCGGGAAGTCAAAGCAGCGAATCAACGTAACCGGCGCGCCCTGACAATCATAGATCGGTCAATCTCGTATGTCAACCATGAGGATCAATGAAACTCTTGCGAATGTTTAGAGCAAGTGTGCGCGGCGCTAAGGCGAAAACCACATGTTAAAAAGGAACCGCCCTCAATCGGTGATGCTCTTGCGAACTTTAAGAACATATCTGAGCGGCGCTAAGGCGAGAGCCACATTTTGAAAAAGGACCGCCCTAAATTAGAGAAACTCTTGCGATTTTTTAACAGAACATGCGCGGCGCTAGAGCGAAATCTGATGTTAAAAACATCCGGCCCTCAATCCGTGAAGCCCTTGCAACCTTTTAAGACGAACGCGCGCGGCGCGGAAGCGAGAGCCACAGTTCGAAAACCACCCGCCCCCAATATCCGTGAAACCCTTGCAACTTTTTAAAGAAAAACGAGTGTGCGCGGCGGTGATGCGAGCGCCACATGTTGAAAACGACCCGCCCTCAATCCGCGAAATTATTGCTGCTCTTTCAAAAAATGCGCGCGGCGCTGGGGCGAGACCCACATTTTGAAAACCATTCGCCCTCCATGGTGAAACTGCAGTCAGTTTTTAAGCTTCAAGGTCGTAAGTGTCGAAGAACGCTCGGGCCAAACGCCCTGCCAGCCCGTTCGACCAACCTCGGGGCCCGACGAGGAGGAATTATCTATAAGGAGAAATGAACAGAGGAGGAGGAGGAGGAGGAGGAGGAGGAGGAGGAGGAGGAGGAGGAAGAGGAGCAGCTCAAACCAAAGACTCATCAACGATGTTGGAATACACCTTCCCTGCAAGTTCCCTGTTCAGAGGCCCCTACACATATTCATTTCCACTGGAGAAATTGGCCCGTTGGGGAACAAACGTGTGAAAACCCTGAGGCGTGCCAGAACACAATTCCAGGACTGCAGCGCCACGAATTAGACTGACTGGCAGGCCTTGGCGATCCTGAACCGTGTCAGAACACCACCCCTGTGACTTCATTACCCCGAATCAACGTGGCTGTTGCGCCCTGACAACCATGATTCGTTGCAAACCACGTCATTTCTTGCACGTAGACAATGAGAAGCAGTGGAACTCCTGCAATTTGTTCGAACGAATGTGCGCGGCGCGGCTCTAAGACGAAAGCCACATGTTGAAAACTACCCGTCCTCAATCCGTGAAGCTCTGGCAAATCATTAAAACGAATGCGCGCGGCGCTAATGCTAGAGCCACATTTTGAAAACGGTCCGCCCTTAAGGGCCCGCACTCAATCCGTGAAACTCTTGAAATTTCTTCAAACGAATGTGCGCGGCGCTGAGGCGAGAGCCACATGTTGAAAACGACCTGCCTTTACTCCGCGAAACTCTTGCACATGTTCAAGACGAATATGCACGGCGCTGAGGCGAGAGTTGCATCTTGAAAACGGAGGAGGAGGAGGAGGAGGAGGAGGAGGAGGAGGAGGAGGAGGTGGACTGGATTGGATTGGTAACGTCTGTGGTGCAAGTCAGGGCCCCAGGGGCTAGCAGGCGGCATGCATCAAACCAGAAACATCCACTGGCTGCCGCCGCCGGCCGGTTTAACGTCACCAGATCAGCTGGCGGTTAGCACTTCAACCCAGCAGCTGGGAGCCAAGGGTGAACTCATCGAGGACAATATTATTGCCCTTAGCGTACGAAGGATGCTTGCCCACCGCACCCGCTTTAGATTAGACTTGAGGTGGTCGCTGCTGCGCCGCCCAAGGCATTATTCTCCGAGCTTGTGAAGCCGTCTTGATCCGGTCTTGCACTCACAAGCCATGCAGATGAAGATCACTCCGTCCAGGGTATTGGGTCACGTACATGTGGTGGGAGCGCGGGTTCGCAAATAGAGCAGGGAGCTCGGGGTGAGCCTGCCTGCAAGCAGGGGTGGGCAGGGGAGGGCCCCGCAGGCTGCGCCTCAGGCAGACTCGACAGACCCGCCTGGACTGCGTCCACACCCAGCTGTGCTCTCCGATAGTGAGACCAGCGGGCACAGCAGGGCCGATGTCAGGACAAGGAACAGGGGGAGGGGCAGGGGGAGGGGCAGGGGCGGGCAGAGCCTCACAGAGCCACAGCCCTGGCGGCCTCTGGGGACGCTCCGCAATTGGACGTGGAACTGCTGGAGGTCTCCACAGGATGCCCGCAGCTCGTAGAGAACCGACTGCCTCTGGGCACCTCCCTCAATTGGGTACATTGCAGGGGGTGTTATCCGGCCGAAAAACTGAAGGGGGAGGGCCCTGCAACCGCGCCCAAAACCTCGTGTCCAGCTGCTGCACCAGCACGGACTCTCCCCGCAGCTGCCCCCCCCCCCCCTTGCCAACCGCTCCTTCGGTCGAGGGGGAGCCAGCGAACTCCAGCAGTGGCTTACATGAAGGTGCTGGGCCAATGCATCACGCTCACGAGAATACTCGTCAAGCTCAGCAGCCGAAGGGCGCGAACGCGAAAGCGCCGCCGATTTGGCAAGTAAATCGGCCCAGTGGTTTCCTTTAGCCTGGTACCACTCCTCCCTGTATGGAGTGAGGCTGTCCAGATCAACGTTGGCTTTCACTTTACAGACTCGTAGCTGCTAGCGCGGCCTGTCTGAGTAAGGTACCAACCCCAAGAAGCTTCACTCCGGCGCAGTGGGACCTTCGATCAACGACAGCCTCAGGAGCCTTCTCTGTAGTACCCACAAGACCCTCGCAATCGGTGCAACACTCGGTGGTATAAGGTGCATGCCTGCGCGAAGCCAAGAAAACTACATGCTCAGCGGCCAGGCTGGTCTGAGGAAGGAACCGACCTTACTTCACCATAGATCAAGGCATGCACCTCACCATGAGCCGCGATACACACACAAGCCCACTCAGCACAATGGTGTACCCGATGCCCTTGCTTGACACAAAACCCATCCCAGAAACAACATGTTTCCTTTAACGGCTTCACGGACAATAGCGCCAAGATCCACGCAGTGGAATTCGTACTGATCATGCCCGAAACCGTCAGGTGGACAACATATGCTCTCTGGCTGAAGTTGGAAGCATAACATCAAGAGGCACTTACCACCACCACTGATAACTACATCATTAAGCAAATCAGTGAACAAAAACTCATCTCGCAGCGCACCCGTGCAGGGGCAGGGGAACAGGCGGTGATGCAAACCATCAGATACAACACCGCACAGCGGACAAGACGAATCAGGAATAACGTGCCCCATTTGCACGAGACGCCACTTGGTGTGGACGCACTGCAGAAGAACACATTCCCAAATTCGCTTCTCGGCCGCACTTATGGCGTCAGAAGACAGAAGGCCCCTAGCAACAGACATGTCCACCCTGTCACCCTCCAGCCCGATTCTCCGGGCAGCTCCCTCGGAGAGCTGTCTCACCCAACCAGCCTTCAAACCCGAGAACAATTTGGCGGGTGTGGTGGTGAAGCAGATTTCGCCCCCGAGGTGATTGACCCAGACGAACGGGGTCTTGAAGGACCAGGAAACACGGGCCAGGGACAGCACATCAGCCACCAATGGCCCTTTCACCTGGCTCCAGGCCCTGAGCCCTTGATGGAGCACTGGCTCAGCAAGTCCACGCAGCCCAGCAAGAGAAGGCTCAAAATCTCTGGACGTAGTTGCCTCTCAAACCAAATTGGCCCACGTGAGCAGGTCCCAACGCCAGCATGTGGGTGGAGCCATCATGATGAAGCAGAGTCGAAGTTCGGGAGCGGGGGGGACAAATCGAACCCACCGTCTGCAGGACGAAGAATGGGTCAGAAAACGCTTCCATCCTATCCAAGCCCACCACCTCCACCCCGTAATCCCCATAACTCTGCAACCCACTGCTGTAGAGTCGCTGCATGTTGGCACATCCCTTCTTGGCAACCGCCAAACGCCGCTTTCAAACTCGAATATTCCTGATGCGATGTGTGAAGTTGACTCGGGCCCCCTTGCAACATCGAAACTGCCCGGCTGCAGTATCAATGCCGATATTCTTTGCGGAGCGCAAGTTGGAGGTGCCCGCGAACTTGCCCGTAGCCTTCGTTAGGTCACTGCGAAGGGAGCCAGAATTGGCCACAACGGCCGACTTCTTGGGGACAAGTTGGCAACCGAGGTCTTCTTCAATTAGCCAGGTAATCTTCTAACAATACTGGTCACAGTTCTGTTAATCAAGGCACTCCTATCAGGACCAATTTTCATGTTCATCCAATCAGCGATGAGAAGATGAAGATCAGACAACCTATGATTCTCAACAAAGATCGTCACGGGATCATGCGAATACACCTGGACAAGGAGGGTCGCCCAGGGA
This sequence comes from Prorocentrum cordatum, assembly GCA_963575745.1. Lineage (NCBI taxonomy): Eukaryota > Dinophyceae > Prorocentrales > Prorocentraceae > Prorocentrum > Prorocentrum cordatum. The sequence continues at coordinate 461,330 of CAUYUJ010017615.1, read as the reverse complement.
CCCCCAGCAATAATGCTTCCGCCTGGGAACAGTGATGGCGGGGCGTAGCCATTCATAATGAAGAACCTCTGCGAACGATACATGTTGCAAGTAGCCGTGAGACAGATCATGCTGAAACCAGTGGGCTGCACACACGTGCGGAGGAGCCTCACACACATGATCGTAGTAGGAGCTCATGTCATAAAAAAACGCCGAAGTATGTATCACTTGATCCCGATAGCTCGCCGATTCTGATGTGAGGTTCCGCAGGGACACAAACTCCATGATATACATGCCACGCTAATGATACAATGCGCTCAACCTGTGATGCCGCTTCCATTGCCGGGCCTCCACTAGCCTGAGTTTGCCCCATACGCGATACAGTCACACACACTAATCTGATGTCGCGCAATTAAACCTCTGCGTCGTGCAGGAGGAGGGGGAGCAGGAGGAGGAGGAGGAAAAGGAGGAGGAGGAGGAGGAGGAGGAGGAGGGGCAGCACCAAGGAGAGGAGGGGAGGAGGAGGAGGAGGAGGAGGAGGAGGAGGAGGAGGAGGAGGAGGAGAATGAGAATGATAATGCGCCATCACGGAGTGTGATCTGGAGGAGGAGGAGGAGGAGGAGGAGGAGAAGGAGAAGGAGGAGGTGGGGTGGAGGAGGAAGAGGAGGAGAAGGAGGGGGACGGGGGGGAGGAGGGGGAGGAGGACGAGGAGGAGGAGAAGCGAGCGAGCGAGCAGAAGCCGAGAGGCGGTCGGACGGGCCCGCGCACGGGCCGAGGGCTCGCAAGAGCCGAACCCGAGACCTCAGATGGCTGCAAGAACGGAGCCACAAGGGCCCAGAACCGCCTTGCAGCCTCCGAGGTCTCAAGTCCAACCCTTGCGGACGCCTGGGGAAGCGGGCCTCGCGCCCGCCAGGGAGCACGGAGCCTGCGCCAGGCCCGTGCTCACCAGCTCGCAGCCCTCCGACGGCGCTCCCAGGGCGCCGAGGGCTCCCAGCGAGTCCAGCACGGTGCCGAAGTCCAGCACGGTGCCGAGCTTCGCCTGGCCCAGCAACTCCAGCAGGAGGAAAAAGCCAAAAACGCCGAAGGTGTCGGCGGAAAAGCTAACCAAGTTCAGCCAGGCTGGATCAAACACCACGACGCCCGAGCTGCAATGTCCAGCAAAACCCCCCCCGCCCCTGCATGCACTGTTGCCCGCCCGCGACCAGGTCCAGCGTGCGGGTGCCCAAGCAGGGGCCAGAGGGGTGGCGACACGAACCTGGGCATACCAGGATTTTGATGGCAAACTCCAAGCCGTGTCGCTACACCATATCAGGGTCGACATCATCATCACTGTCGTCATCTCTTGGAGCTCCCAACTCCAAAGCTTCAGGGAAGGTGAGTCCGTGGTCGAGAAGTACAGCGGACGTGTCTAAATATCTCTGCGGCTCCGCTCGAAACTTGCCTTTCGGACGGAAGTCAATGTCAGGCTGGTCGCTCAGAGGGTCCTTCCAACCTTTGGCTCGACACATGATTGCACGAACCTTCGCAGAGGGCCTCCTGCCGCACATCAACTTGATATCTTTGTGCAGTGTCTGGGGGTGCCGCAGGTTCTCAAAGTGCCGAGTGTTCTCCTCAATCCTGCCGCTGCCCCCTTCTCTGCCACAACAAACGTGATCGAGCCCTCGATGAGTCAGGCTTCCAGTGTCGGCATACTTGCAACAGCTGGTGCAGAAAACCAATGACCGATCATGACCGACCACAGGGTACTCAAGTAACGCATGCTTCTGGACCAACCACGGCCACGGCAAACTTGCCTCTCGCGAGGCCGCGATCTGCTGCGGAGTGGCAAGCCCTTCATCCTCAGGATCAGGCTCTGGGAAAACGTAATCCCTGAACTGCTCATCCTGCTCGTGAAACCACACCTCAAACTGAGCAATGTAGCCCAATAACAGCTTGTGCAAGCGCATGGCCCCGCGCACGAGCCTCTCCTGCACGTCAGATGCCGCGTGGAAAGACGCCCCTGCCTTGGCCAAGTCATCGGCCTCAGCATTGCACTCCCTGTCGAACTGGCTGATCAGCCCGTTCCTGACGTCTGCCTCGGACGTGTGAGCCTTGACGTGAAAAACTGGCGCCCGACAGAAATCATCATTCAGAGCCGTCCTGCGCCACATGTGAGCTCGAAGGTTGCCAGGCCCACAAGCCGCGGCCAGACGGTGGCAGCAACCCACCGAGCCCTTGCAGTCGGATAAGACCACGTATGAGCCCATGACCAGCTCGCTGGCCTTCAGCAGCGCGTAGTCCTCCCCGTCGCGGGCTACCTGACTGGGCCCCTCGCGTCTAGGGACAGCTCCATGGTATCTGGCCACTCGTCTCCTCTCGGCGTCGTACACCACAACTGCCCATCCAGCTGATCTCAGCTCGGGCGTGCGAACCGAGAAAGCACTCCCGTCCACGAAGACGTAGCCCCCGTTGACCGAGGTGACCCCTCGCCGATCCACGTCAATCATATCATGCCGCGAAGATCGGCCTCCACCGTGAAAGGCCTGACCAGGGTGTGGGAGCAAGCCTCGCGCGAAGCGGTCCTGCCTGTCCTCAGGCTCCTTCAGCATCCTCTGGGCCGCTCGACGGACCTCTGGCGGGATCAGCATCTGGCGCTGGGCCGCGAACGCGTCGCACACAAAGAAGCGGTGAAAGAGGGTGCCAGGCGCCGACTGACAGCGCGTGCAGAGCGAGGAGTGCCCCACAAAGGCCCTGGCAATCCTGACCTGAGTCCAGTGACCTCCAGTGATCACCCCTCGCAGCGAGCGCCGCTGATGGGGCGACAACTGCTTTCCGTGGAGCGTCTCCGATATCGGCTGCCAGGAAATGGGGCCTGTTCTAGTCGAACCTGACCCCTGAAGGGTTGCCAACGCATCCCGATCAATCTGCCGACGCACCCCCAGCTTGACAACATGAGCAATCCAACTGGCCGAGTAAAACTTAAGATCCCAGGTCGTTCCCTCATCATCGACAAGCGTGACTGGGTCCAGCAACTTCCAACAGATCCTGTGCAAGCTGATCATCAGCGCTGCAATGGGGTTCCTGCATTTCAACCAAGCTTGAGGATCGTCCAGCAGAGGAAGCGCTGCCACCATTAATGCCGATACAACCGACGAGGTGATCGACCCAGTGGTCATAATAACAATGTACGTGTGTATGGCATCGGAGGTGGCTATCACCAGAGGGTCGTTGTGCCAACCGTTCTCCGCACACATAAGAGATAGGCCCGCTGAGGCCCCAGGCTTGAACCGAGCGCCCGCGTTGAGAAAGGACATTCGGAGCTGCTGTATCCTGCTATTGGGCACCCCTGCTATGGAGCATCCCCACAAGGCCTTGGAGAGAACACCTGACCGATGAACTGCTGAGCGCTGCCTCCCGAGACCCTTGAGCGCCAGTAATCTGACCCCTTTCTGCATAGCGTCACGAATACGAGTGAGCTGAGTGCCGATACGCCGATAACGACCATCGACTGCATCGCCCCCAAGATCTCGATGGAATTGACCCCGACCTGGAAAGGGAACTCCCACCGGCCACAAATCGGCAACCTCATCTTCGATCAGGCTGAAAGTCTCAGCGTCGTTACACAAGAAGCCCATCTTGTCCCAAGACAGCGGTAGCCCTCGGGCCTGCAGCAGGCCCACCGTCTCCTTAAAGGCCAAACTGAGCTCACGAGCAACTGTCTGGGGCCCCCCGACCGCGTGTAAGCTGATGTCGTCGATCAGGTTTTTGATCCGAATCGAGTTGCAGCGTGCCCCCACATGTCGAAGAACCGTCACCGTCATGAGCTTCGCGAGCCCAGTAGCACACGAACAGCCAGCGACAATTGTTCCGTTGGCAAAGATCTCGTGGGACGTGGAGTTCTGGTAGGAGGCCCTCCTGGGCCCTCTGTACAAAGCGCAAAGCGGCCTCAGAAGATTTTCTGGAAATCCAGTGTCCCGAGCCGCACAGAGCAGCTCAGCATGAGACACCATCTCATAAAATTTACGGAGGTCTATAAATGCACTCGCCGTTACGAAGTTAAACTCTGGAGCTGCGCTGGCTAGGACATTATGGATCCAGGCCGACTTGTCACACGAGGTCTCCGAGGAGCCACCCCAGAAAAAGGTATCTGGTAGGGTAGCTTCCCACTTGGCAACAACACGGTGGCGGAGCCTCGACCACAGACGCGCGAAGAAAGGGAGCAGGCCGATTGGCCTCACCCCTCCAGTGACCTTTGGTAAAAAGACAATAAGGGTCAGCCAGACGTCTGTGAGCTCAGGGTTACTTTCCCACGACAAGAGGAGGAGGGTGAGAGTCGAAACGAGGACCGACGGAAGTTTTTCAACCCACCTTGGATGGAAGCAGTCCCAGCCGAGCGCCGTCTTGCTCTTAAAAGAGCTGAGCACCGCCTTCACATCATCATCCGAAAACTGAGGCAGAGGCGCGGCCTGGGAAACATCCCAATCCAGAGGGTGGGGCTCATCAGACCTGGCAGAGACGACCCAAAGACTAGACCACTCCTTTAACATTTCCTGCAGAGCTTCATGACCGACAACAGGGAGCCCCTGGGCAATGTCCGCGGCCGTGGCCCCTTTGGGGCCCTTCGAAAAACGGTGGGCCAGGCTGGCCCCGTTGGAAAAAGCCAGCTCGGAATATTCCTTCCAGCTCTGCTTGGCGGCAGCAGCATCGGCGGCAGTGTGCGAAAGCACCTGGTCCTGGAGACACTTACAGACCTGGGCCCTCTTATCGGGATCCCTCAAGCCTTTCAAAAAGTCTCCAAGCGAATTGACAGTGACGCCGTCCTCCCCCGCCCAGTCCAACCCGTCCCAAACCTCAGAGTAACCAGATAGCATCCTGAGGGCACTGGCCTGTCGAGCAACCTGGGGTTCAGAAGTCTTACCCTCAGCTCTCAGCCATTGCATGGTGAGACGCCTGACAGAGAGCCACTTCTGGGTGGATGGGCTGGCTTTCCTACGGAGACTCTTCCCCCATTCGCAGGCAATCGGGACTTTTTCGAGCTTGCATCCAGCTGAGCGGCCACAAAACCTAGGCCTCTCGGCGATGGGGATAGCCAAAAAGAGGCTTAAATAGAGCTCAGCCGAAGAAAACCACCTGCGAGCGAGGCTGTCCAGAGACTCATTTTCTTCCAACTCGAAACCTGGCCAGGACGAGACATCACCAGGCACAAATGGCTGCCCAGAAGCTGGCATCAAAAACTTTTCTTGCTGCACTCTGCGATACACAAAGTTCGACCCGCCGAGACCAGCAAGCCTCAGCACCACGGCCCTGTGTGGGCCCACAGGGGTGTCGTCGATCACACCCACGCTCCTGATGAAGGGCAGCAGGATGTCGCTGACGATGTAGTAGTCGTAGTGCGACTCATTGCAAGTAGGGCGGCCGCCGTGAACAATCTCCGCATGGAGGTGACCAAGAAATCCAGCTCTGAGAAACGTGTCCCGCCCGAAACACTCTGACTCCACATTCCAGTCTCCAGCCACGATAAAGGGTAGACATGACTCGCGCAGGACTTGGATCAGAGAGGCGAAGAGCTCCAAGTTCCCAGACTGGCCAACACTGGTGATGCCATACACAGAGGCAAGTAGGATCTGCATGCTGCCAATCACCGTTCTTTGAAAAAACATGCGAGACTTGGCGTACTCCCCATGAGGCACATAGGGGACGCTCGGCAGACTGTTGAGGCTGAGCACACCCACGCCGCTCGAGGTCGACGTCGCCGTGCTTCCAGTGATCTGGCAGCCATTGGCGAGAAAACGATACCCACGAGCATGCGACCAAGATTGAGCACTCTTTAATTGGTCGCCTCCTCTGAGGCGATGCTCTTGCACGTGGAGTACATCTGGTTGCAAATACTTATCAAACACCAGCCATTCCAGGAAAGTCTGAACAGTGGTCCACGTGTTGCCATTGTAAGTAACGAGCGTGAACTCCGTCTGGTGCTGGTTCGACGAAGGAGCCTCAAAATCAGCTGCCCAACGAAGTGCCTGAGCCGCATCCTGAGCCGAACTCGAAGAAGGCTGCGACCACGGGGACGAAGACGAGTCCCCTACCACTCCAGTGGAAGATGGGGCAACTGTGCTCTCGGTCTCAATGTCCTGCTGGCGATACTCACACAACTTGAGCTCAGAATAGTCTGGAAAAGTTGCACCACCATACTTGCAGGCGTGAGCCGAGAGGCCTTGCAGAGGCTGTGATCCTGGCACACTGTTTTGTCGACCCTTGTCGGGCAAAGGCGATGAAGGAAAGAGGCCCCAGCTGGGGAGCCCACCCCGAGCGGCACCCAGGAGACCAGGGCCATGGGGTTTGGCGGAGCTGGAGCCTCCAGCGTTAGGCGCTCGCACTGTCGTTGACGAGCACCTCGAAACGAAGTTGACGCAGAAATTGACCTCGCCCCCGATGACCATGCCGTCGTCCAGCATGCGGGGGCAATCAATAGTTAGGATTGAGTAGGCGTGGGGGTCGGAAGCCGCCTGCTGCCAGCTGCTTCGCCTTCTCGCGCAGTATGGCCTCCTCCACACTCGCCTCCACGAAGTCAGCCACGTCCTTGCGCAGGGCCTCCACGTCCATGTCCTGATGGTTCCATTCGGCAGGCTTGTCAGGCTCAGCGCGGCCTGGAGTGGGCGGCGCCACCCCTGCCTCCTGCGTCTTCTGCTTCTTCTCGGGCGGCTGCGAGAAGAGCTCAGCTGCCCGCGACTTGAGCGCCTCCACCAGCATGGGTGCCAGCTTGCTGGCGTCGGCGACGCCGTCCATCGAGCCCAAGCACTCCACCAACTTGGACTCGCTGAGGTATATCTCGGGCCCCGTGAGATCCACCGCCATCGGAGCCTGAACAGGCTGCGACGATAGCTGGCGTAGCTCTTCGTCGAGGTCTTCAACAGCCTTCTTGCGCTCCTCCAGCGCCTGGATTGCTGAATCCACTTGGCTCTGAGCTGCTGCCAACGCCTTGTCTGCCTCCAGCTTGTGCGCCTCTGCCTTCTGAAGACGCTGACGGGCCTGCTCAGCTCGCCTCGAAAGAGCCGTAAGCTTCGCTGGAAGGGGCTTATTCTCGTATAACTTGCGGCGAGATGCCTCGAGCTGGTCACGAGCCGCCTGTAAAGGCTGAGCGGCCCATGGTAACTTGACCGACTCCAACCACTGCACATGCTTGACCAGGCCGTCAATCTCATCACGTAGCTCTTCTGACACGAGGTCTGATGCTTGCGCTTGCGACTGTTGTCCACCATCCTGCGGCGCACGCAAACGCTGGTTCTCGGCCTCCAGAGACTGCAGTCGCTTCTCCAGCTTGGCCAAGGCAGAGGATTCTCCCCCAATGGGAGGGGGCTTGCGCTTGGTGCTGCGGCTCGGGGAGTCGACGGGAACCACACACTTGAAGCTTTGCCCCTTGTGTACCTTACACTTGAAGCACTTCTCATTGCTGCCGTAATTGATGAGAGGGAGACCAGTACGCCGAAAAGTACAGAACTTGCACATCCAATCCGACTTGGCCTCCGGAGCCCACGGGGACGGCGCCATGGCTGCGCCGTGGGTGGTCGATAGGGGCCGCCAGGAAGCCCGTGCGGTACTGGCTGAAAGCTGTCGAGCGTAAACGCTCTGGCACTGCCGCGGTAACAGCGGTGTCCAGTCTTGCCAATGCGGGCTCGGCCCGCCAAAGCATCAGTCTTGAGCCAAAATGGCTACGGAAAGGGGAGGAGGAGAAGGAGAAGGAGGAGGAGGACGAGGAGGACGAGGAGGAAGAGGAGGAGGAGAGGGGGATGTGGAGGAGAGGAGGAGAGTAGTAGGAGGAGGAGGAGGAGAAGGAGGAGGAGAAGGATGAGGAGGAGGAGAAAGAAACAAATGAAGAGGAAGGGGAGGGCGAGGAGGAGGAAGAAGGTCCGTAGCCATTTGGCTCAAGCTGTTCTGGCGCAAGGCAAGGGCTCAAAGGGGACCACCTTTATGCAGCGCTCTGCCGACCACATCTCCGTTCGCGTTTCGGCTCCTCGGCATCAAGTCGTCGTTGGCCTTCCACTCACTGTTGCGAATTCCTCGCGGCGGCCCCAGCAGCTTCCGCAATGGCGTGGGGGCAATATTGGCAGCGTGGAGGCGGCAAGGGCCGAGATGACGAAGTGGTCGGGGGCGAGGGCAAGCCTAAGCCCGCAGGCAAGGGTGTCCACACGTGGCACTGCCAGCACTGCGGGTGCAAGAAGACGCCTTGGAACCAATGGCATTGCAAGCGTTGCAAGGCAGCATGGACGGAGCCCGCCAAGAACCAGGACGCGGATCTGGCCTTGGCCGTGCTCGACAGCCCGCCAGGCCTCGCCCCGAGGGTGCAGCCTCCACCTGGAGTCACCAACCAGGAGCTCGCACGGTCCGACGAGGAGATCAACAGCTTGGTCACGATGGCGGCAAAGATGGGGGATCAGGGGCTCGAGCATCACTACAAGGGCATCTGCGAGCATAAAAGAAGCGTCTCGCAATGGCACCGAAGACGCCCCCGCTGCAGTTGCAGGCCCAACAAGCACATCAGCGGGCTCAACAGCTCGAGGCAAAGCTCAAGCAGGAGGTCGACAAGTACGAAAACATCCAGAACGCGCTGGCCGAGCAGACGACCCTGGTCGGCCCCCTCACCGAGGAGCTCGAAGAGGCGGCGGAGGGCCAGCACAAAGCAGTTGATGGGGAGCCTGCGCAGCAACGTCGCTGGCACGCAGGCGGCCCCTCCGCCGCGCACTCCCCTGTCCAGGTTGCTGGAGGGCGACCTCTCGTGCTTCGACCTCGGGGAGCGCAACGCGCTCGTCGGCCTGGTGGACCCCGCCCTGTACGAGGCGTCGGACGAGGACCGAAAGCAGGCCACGGAGCGCCAGGGGAAGACGCAGAAGGGCATCCTTGACTTGGCGGAGGCCCTGTTCGGCTCGGCCCAGGAGTTCGCCAAGGGCCTGCGGTCCGAACGCAAGGGGCACGTCAGGCGGTTGGCCACGAAGAAGCGCAAGACCAATGAGGAACAGCCCACGACGGCGGCCGACAGCGGCGGCCAGGCTGGCGCAGCCGCTGTACCTCGTGCTGCTGCTGCTGGCCCTTCTGCCACTGCGGCCGGCGGCGCCGCAGCGGGTAGTCATGACGGATTCAAGGACTGTGATCGCCCGGGGGCCTTCTTGCCTCCCTAGCAGGGCGACGTGCGCCAGGCTGAACGCGCGGCCTTGGCGAAAGGAGCTGCGGGAGGGGGCAGGGGCTTCGCAGGCAGTGCTGGAGGCGCAGCCGCGAGTCAGGCAGCTCGAGGGGATAGGGGGTCGGCGGGGCAGCGGGCTTGGGTTGGGCGGGTGATGCAGGGACTTTAGGCATTGCGTGGGCAGGCCGCCTGGTCTCTTCTTTCTCCCCTCGCCGCCGTCCATGCCGCTGCCGCCTCTCAATCGCCCCCCCCTTCTTCTATCCTGTGCAGGGGCCTTCTTGCGCAGCATGGGAGCCTCAGCTGCATTCGCATCTCCGTTTAAGCAAAACCTAGGCCAAGAAGTTGGCACGCTTGCAGGCTCAGTCAGACCAGGCGGAGCCTGGAGCGTCTCAGTCTCGGCCTGGTCAGGGGGAGTTCTTCTCAATAGAAACTTGTAACGCGACCTGTTGGAAGTCGGTGAAGCAGTATCTTGATGGTGAATGTCCGTCTAGCATAGCTGTACTGCAGGAGATTGCTATGGAGCCCAGCGAACAGCAGGAGCGTGAGCAAACTCTACGGGGCCAGGGTTGGAATGCCAGCATTTCACCGTCTATAGTTACCGATGCAGGCGGCCCCTCGTCGGGAGTCAAAGTAGCATGCAAGAAACTTATCGGCACGGGGATGCCACCGACTTCTGTGCGAGACTTTCCGTTTCATCACCAGGCGTTGCGGTGAATCAAAGCCTTCGTGCCAGGCGGGTTCATCCTCGGTCGGTCCACTTGCCCGATTACGACCCATAGGACCAGAGGGCAGCCAAATTCTCAGTCGCCTCGGCGAGCGCCTCCACGGCTGGGGGCTACCGTTCATCTTGGGAGGGGACCAGAATGTGTCACCTGACAGGTTCAAAGAGATGGGGTGAGCTGGCAAGCTGGGGGGCCAAGTCATCTACCCGTCCGGCACCAATCCGAGAAATCCGAGCGGAGCCTCGAAAGCTTGAGTTTTTTACTCGATTGGAGGAGCTGGACCGTGAGCAGGAGGGAGCGGGAGGGCGCGCTGCCTTCGATGGGGGAGCAAAAACAATGTCAATGACACGCCGCCGTGGGGAACCCACCAGCGTGCTGCTGTTGACGACGTCCCAGGCCTCCCGCCCAAAACGGAGGAGCAAGTCGTTGGTGGGTTTCCAGCGGCAGCGAGCCAGAAGGCGGCGGGGCTCCTCAGAACCCCTCCGGCCCTGTGCGAAGCCATCTGTCGTTTCGGAGAAGGCTGCAGGCTTCGAAAAGGCCTCACAAGGCCTCAGGCCTTCTGAGACTTCCGAAACAGGGGAAGGAACAATGACATAAGCATAAGAACTCGGAGGTCCGCGTGGATTTCTCGGATCGGCGCTGGACCGCCCTGGCGGCGCCTCCGGCGCCGCCCCTGGCGCGCCAGGAAGGGGGGTCCAGCGCGGATCCAAGAAATCCGCGCGGACCTCCGAGTTCAATGTTTATGCCATTGTTCGTTCCCCATCTGAAAAGGCCTGCCCCGCGTCTGCCTTCCACCCTGGGAGCGCCGCCGAGTCTCGGGCCATAACTCGGACCTCGGGCGGCCGCTCGGAACGATGCGGGCACCCCAGGAACGCACCTGGCGAGGTGCAGCTGCTGGAGATCACTCCGAGGCTGGAGAAGCCTGGGAACCTACATACCAAATGTCGGACAACGTCGGCCTTCCCCCATGGGTGCGCGCCGAATGAGCGGGAGGGGCAAGGAGGGCACGCGCTCCCTTGGAGGAGCTGGGCCTTGAGCGGGAGGGCGCGCTCCACTGCCACTGCGAAGGGCCCGTGCCGCTTGCGCGGGCCCCTTTCCGGTGGTGGCTGCGGGCGCTCCTCCCTCCGCGGCCCCCGTCCCCGCACGGGGTTCCCTGCGCCTTGCCGGTGCTCTCCCCGCCGGTTTCTTGCTGGTGCGGCTTGTCCTCCTCCTCCTCCCCCTCCCCTCCTCCTCCTCCTCCTCCTCCTCCTCCTCCTCCTCCTCCTCCTCCTCCTCCTCCTCCTCCTCCTTCCCCCCTCCTCCTCCTCCCCTCCTCCTCCTCCTCCTCCTCCTCCTCCTCCTTTCCCTCTCCTCCTCCTCCTCCTCCTCCTCCTCCTCCTCCTCCTCGGACTCCTCCACCTCTCTCTCTCTTTCTCATTTTCGGCTTGCGGCTCCACCGGACGCGGCCATCCTCCTCCCCGAAGGGGCGGTCCCCCCCAAAGGGCCGGCCTCCCGTGGGGCGGGTTGATTCGACCAAGGGCCCCTTCGCCAGCGGCACCGTATGGTGCCCCCGGGGGGCCCTGGGCCCATGGGGGGCCTCGCTACTCCTCCCGGGAGCTTCGGGAGGCGAGGGTGTGGTGGTGGTGGTGGTGGTGGTGGTGGTGGTGGTGGTGGTGGTGGTGGTGGTGGTGGTGAGTCGTGAGGTGGGTGCCGGGAGGGCGTGGGTCGAGGCGATGCCAGGGTTGCGTCGGGGTGGGCGGAAGGGTGCTGCCGGCATGCCGCGCAGCCCTTGTGCCGCCCTGAGGGTGGTAGTCGCAGTCGTGGCATCGTGGTGCTGCTGGTGGTCGCAGTCTATCTAGGTTGTGATGCTGGGCTCGTGGTGCTGCTAGGGGTCGCGCCGCAGACGCGGCGCACGCTGCAGCGTTGCTGGTCGCAGTCCATATGGTACCTGATGCTGGTCCCCGCATTGGTGGCAGTGCTGCTGGTTGCAGTCATGGCGCTGCTGCTGGTCGGAGTCGTAGTGCATATGGTGCTGCTGCTGGTCGCGGGGTAGCCGGTCGGGTGGGAAGCGGAGGAGTAGGGCGTCGTGGTGGTGCTGATGCTGGTCGCAGCCGCGGTGGTAGTGGCGCCGCTGGTCACAATCGCGGTGCGGGTTGCGATTCTGCTGGTCGCGGTCGAGGTCTTGGTGGTGGTGTTGGTCGAGTTCTTCGCAGGTGGTGCTCTTCATCGCCGTCGTGGCGCTCGTCATGGCGGTGCAGGCCGGCGCCCCTGGCGCTGCTGCTCGTCCGTCGATGTGGAGCGTTGGGAGCCAGCAGTCGTGCCAGGCTCGGGGGCCACGTGGGCCTGTGGGGTGCGGGGTGGGGCGTGGCGCCGCTGCCAGCCGCAGTCGTTGCACTAGTGGCGAAGCTGTTGGTCGCTGAGTGGGCCGACGGGTGAAGCGTGGGATGGTGCGTCGGGGAGGGCGTCGGGGAGGGCGTCGGGGGGAACGTCGGGCGTGGCGTCGTGCGAATGGTCGGCGAAGCACACCCGTCGCAGTCGCGGTGTCTGTCGATGAGCGCGTAGGAGGGCTGGTTCCGATGCTGTCGTGAGGGTCGATGCGGAAGTCGATCCTGGCGTGGGTGGTGGCGTCGATGCTGGAGTCGATGCTGGTACTAGTGATGATGTAGGTGCTGGCTCTGCTGCTGGAGTCAGTGGCGTCTTCGATGATGGCGTCGATGCTGGGGTTGATGCTGGCGTCAGTGCTGGGGTCGATGCTAGGGTCGGTGCTGGTGTCGACGCTGACGTCGGTGCTGGCTGCAGCACTGGGGTCGCGACTGTCTTCGGTGCTGGTGCCGAAGCTGGCGTCGTTGGTCGCGTCGATGCTGGGGTCGATTCTGGCGTAGGTGCGGACGTCGATGCAGGCTCCTGTGCTGGAGTCGGTGCTGTCCTCGGTGCTTGTGTCGATTCTGGCGTCGATAACCGCGTGAGTGTCAGCGTCAATGCTGGAGTCGTGCAAGGCGCTGCTGTCGACGTCGTGGTCCTAGCTGCCGACGCATCTGCTCCCGGCTACGCTCTGACGCATGTTGACGTCGTGTTGGGTCCGCGTGATGCGGCGCAAGTGCCCGTCAATGTATGAATACTTCGGGATGTCGAGCGCCTGGGCGGCGACCTGCTCGCCGTGAAAGTCGACGTGCGCATATCCAGGATACCCGCGGGCGTTGCAGCCATGGCGTCGTCGGATTGAGGCGACTGGTCATATGAAGTTGAAGAAAGTGTGGATCTTTGTTTCGCTGACGTCGGGATGGAGATCGCAGACGAATATTGAAGCGGTGCCAGCGTCGTCGCTGCTGATGCTATCCCTGACAGTTCGGGCGCGGGGTTGGGCGTCAGAGTCGACGGCGCTTTCTGGTATATTTCCATACGGCTGGCTGGTCGTGCGGACGTCGGGCTCGGCGTCGGGCTCGGCACCAGGGAGGATTTCGCTCGGGGCGTCGGGGAGGGCTTCGCGCGGGGCGTCGGATGAAACGTCGGGAAGGGCGCCCGGGGAGGGCGGCGTCGTCGTGGGGAAGGGCGGCCGGCAGAGGGGGCGGGTGGGGAGGGCGTCGACCCCTCTGGGGAGGGCCTGGCCCGCCGCGAACGGGTTCGTCCGGGTGCACTTGGTGCGTCGACGTCGCTGGAGTCGCTGTCACAGCCAGGCGGAAGCACAGCCCCTCGTCCCGCTCCTCCCTCCTCTCCCCTGCCTCGCCCTCCTGGTCATCTCCCTCCCCACCCCACCCCCCCTTCTGGCTCGACACGTCTTCCCTTTGGCGCTCGGGATCCTCCTGCTGGCGCTCGGGGTCCCCCCCTCTCCTCCTCGCGACCCACGGTGGCGCCCAGTGTCGGAGACGTCGTGGGCGCGGACGTCGGGCTGGCCGGCGTCGGCGCCAGGTTCGGAGATGGCGCGGGTGCGGACGTCGGCCTCGTGTGGGGCGTCGGGAGGGGCGTCGGGCGGGGCTTCTCTCGTCGTAGAACTGCGCCGCGCATGGCATCCTGGCCCATGTCCTCGAACTCCGCACGCGTCGGGTAGCCGCGGAGAGGAAGGGAGGCCAGGCTGGGGTCGGGAAGGGCCCGGGGCTGGCCTCTGTCACGATGTACTGGATGTTGCTGCTGGTGCCGATGTCGGCGCTGGTGGTGGCGTCGACTTGGGTGCTGGCGTTGGTGCTGCGGTACTCCTTGCAGCTGGCGTCGGTGCTGGTGGCGGAGGCGTTGACGATATCGGCAACGATTGCGAAGCCGTTGGCCCTGATGTGCAGTTGTCTCGCTGCGTATGCCAGGCGCCGCTTGGCGGCGCGATCTAGCCTCCGCATGCCGCTGGTGAGGGTCTCCGTGGCCATGAACTCGGCGCGCTTGTCCGCGAAATCAGGGGGGATGTCACGGGCGCCTCGCCGCGTAACCATTGCGCAAAGCCCGCAGGCGCTGCACATGGCCATCCTCCGCTTAGGCCTATCGGAAGGGGCGGGGCGGAAGGGCCCCCCCGCGAGAGGCAGCGGCTTCCTCCTCCTCCTCCTCCTCCTCCTCCTCCTCCTCCTCCTCCTCCTCCTCCTCCTCCTCCTCCTCCTCCTCCCCTCCCCCTCCCCCTCAACTGCATGAGCCAATCCTCATAAAACTGCAGCCTGCATATCCACACCCCGCCTAAACTTCAAGCCAACTATCTCCACCCTTGCGGATAAAATTGCCATCGAACGACTCTGGCGATTCAGCTCGGTTGAATGTAGACCACTTCGCGAACATCCAATCACGGGCTGCTCCCGCAAACTCCACGTACTACGTCATAAGACCCGACGGGAGACGACACACCGTGTGACGACAACTTGATGGCCTGACTTGAACCGATCACCACGAAGGATTTACCCATGGCTACGCCGAGTGAGTAACACAGCGGGATGGTCAACACTTTTGTCGCTGGCCGCCAACACCGCTCGCGCGCCCTCATCGCACGCACCCGTTCCCGTCCGCAGACCCGCTCGCCGCGTCCTCACTCCTACGCTCCGACAGCACACTTTCCCGGTGCGCGGCCCCAGAAGACCCGGCTCCCTCCCTGGAGCTGGCTCTTCCTCCCGGATCCGTTCTCGATGGCCCCGCGGCCCGACAACGGGCCCCGAAGGCCGTAATAGGGACAACGCCGGGAGAACGGCAAACGCGGATCGTCGGAGGCCTGGGCCTCACCGCCTCGCCCCCTCGCCGTCCACTCTCCGACTCCCCTGCTCCGCCCGCCCTGCTGGGCAGCAACTCCGCCACGCCCCTGGAAGCACGTGCAGCTACTCAGCGACCTCAGGGAGAGCCTGGCAGCGGAAAGCGCGCAGGGCGACGGGGGGCGAGGGGACTTCGAGCAGCGGTAGAAGTAGAATAATAAGAATAATAATAATAGTAATACTAATAATAATACTAATAATAGTAATGATACCACTTCTAATACTGATTCTTATTAGTCCACGAATAAGAATGCGCAGAAGAAGAAGAAGAGGAATACGAATATGAATAAGAAACATCACGCCTGTCCAGAGGAGTGTGCGAGAGTGAAAAACAAGCATCAACAACACACACACACAGAGGAGAGATAAGCGAGACAAAACACAGAGAATCAGCCACGAGAACGGAGCAGCACGAGAAGGAAGGAGGGCCGCCAGAGGCAGACAGGAGTCCTGAGGCAGCCGCCTGGGGTTTCCCCTGTGCGCTCGCGCGGTGGCTGCCACCGCGGAGCCCCTGCTGCCAAGCGAAGGGGAGGTGACGAGTGATGTGGACGCGTGAATTGGCGCGCACTTGCGAGAAGTGGAGCAGAATAAGGCGGAATGGCCCCTCCTTCTCCTCCTCCTCGTCCTCCTCCTGCTCCTCCTCGTCCTCGTCCTCCTCCTCCTCCCCTTCTTTTTTTTCCTCCTCCTCCTCATCCTAGCGAACAAGTCGGCGGCAATGGCTGTAAGGCCTTCGCAATGGGGCGTGGCGGAAGAATGGAGTCGAAGACTGGAGAGGGGCGGATGAGGGTGAGAAGGCGTGGACTGGGAGGAGGGGCTTAGGAATCGAAGGAGATGCCGCGAATTCACATGAAATGGAGCGGAATAAACCGGAGGAAGGACGAAAGAGGAAGGACGAGGAGGAGGAAGGAATGCTCAAGGGATTTAGCTCGATATGATATCTACAATGAGGGGGAAGTCAGGAGTATTGAAACTTCTGTTTTCAGCGGCAATAATGTCAAACCTGATGCTCGACTACCTCGTGATCTCAATTACCCGCGCATGCAAACGGACTCGCGGAATAAGGAGGACGAGGTCGGAATAACAGAGAACGGAGGAGGAGCCTGGATGGGAAAGAGGGAAGAGGGAGCAATCGAAGTCAGGAGGGAGAGGAGCGGAGGGAGAAAACATGACGGAGAAGGGAGGAGGAAGAGGAGGGTGAACGAGAACGAGGAGGAGGAGGAGGAGGAGGAGGAGGAGGAGGAGGAGGAGGAGGAGAAGAGAGAAATCAACCTCCAGCTCACTCCAGTGGCGAGCTCTGAAATGCGAAGCGGATCCAGCAGGAAGACGAGGACCCACCCGAAGGCCCCCCAAAAGAGTGAACGAACGAGTAAAGACCTCCGTGCTCGAAGTTCCAACCTCGAAGGTCGAAGTCCAGAGTGGCCAAAGATCAACTCACCCGGCTTCCCGATCTACGAGCGGGCGAGCCGCCATTGGACCGTCCTGCGAAGTTACTGAAGGATCGGGCTAAGGGGAGAAACCTTTTGCATGCGGAGACCCCTAACTCTCAGCCCGTGCCTGGGGGGATGCTATCGAGGGCTCCAGGACTCCGACGCAGTGGTTTGCTCGCAGCGTGGGCCCCTGGAGGTCTGGACCCATCACAGGGGGGCCGCCATTTTTCCGCATGCATCGAAATAAATATCCAGACCATGAACAGCGATCCTCTGTCGCATGGACAGATTGTAAACAGGTCTGCGACAACACCGTGCGAACATCGAAGGCCGACAGGCATCGGCTACCAATTTCTGCCTGGTGGCCACATGGAAATTCATACTGAGTTCGCCGATGGCACATGGTAAGCGTGAAACGCTTCAGATTGGCAGGAGTCTAAGGCGACAGACTCTCGCGACAGCGTGGAGCGAGCACACCAGGAGACCGGCATCTCACCCAGATTAGCTTTTTTACTGCCCAGGGGCCTGGCCAGGGCCCTCCTGGAGGTCGAGAACTGCCAAAAACCTTCCCGCCGTGAGCTTCCCGCGACACACGAAGGCCTGGTCTCCGGGTCAGATCTCAGGCCTCGGGCGGCCGCTCTGGACGATACGAGCACGCCCAGAACCCCCTCGGGGGGCGCAGCTGCTGGAAAGCATTCCGAGGCAAAATCCGTCGACCCAGTCGGCGTGTGTGAGAGGCTCTTCGGCGCGAGGCCAGCCCAACCCAAACTGAAGTACGCCAGCCTCCTTTGATACGTCGTCGTCGCAAGGGAGATCGGACAAACAAGGGGGCCCGGGGGGGACCCAGGGGGTGGTCCTGGGGGGATCCTAAAAGGGGGGGTTCCCAGAAAAGGGGTCCCGTCCCCGGGGGAGTCCTGGGGGTCGTTGCCCACACCCTGGGCGGAGGGGGTGGGAGCTCAGGACCCCTCCCCCTGGGCACCCGCCTCCGCCCCCGGCCCCAGCCCAAGCGCCACAGGCCGGGCCCCTGCCCCGGCCCTGGCCCTGGTCCCGGTCTCGGCCCCAGGCCCTCGCTGTGGCCCCCCCGGCCCCAGCCCTGGCCCGCCCCCGAGGAAACATACGGTTCTCCTCCTCATCCTTCTCCTCCTCCTCCTCTTCCTCCTCCTCCTCCTCCTCCTCCTCCTCCCTCCTCCTCCCTCCTCCTCCTCCTCCCCCCTCCTCCTCTTCTCCTCCTCCTCCTCCTTTCCTCCTCCTTTTCCTCCTCCTTTCCTCCTCCTCCTCCTCTTCTTTCCTTCCTTTTCCTTTTCCTTTTCCTTGTCCTTTCCTTTTCTTTTCCTCCTCCCCTCCTCCTGCTCCTCCTCCTCTTCCTCCTCCTTGCTCCTCCTCTCTCCTCTCCTCCTCTCCTCCTCCTCGCTCTTCTCCTCCTCCTCTCCTCCTCCTCCTCCTCCTCCTCCTCCTCCTCCTCGCTCCTCGCTCCTCGCTCCTCGCTCCTCGCTCCTCGCTCCTCGCTCCTCCTCGCTCCTCGCTCCTCGCTCGCTCCTGCTCCTCGCTCCTCGCTCCTCGCTCCTCGCTCCTCGCTCCGCCTCCTCCTCCTCCTCCTCCTCCTCCTCCTCCTCCTCCTCCTCCTCTCTCCTCCTCCTCCTCCTCCTCCTCCTCCTCCTCTGTCCTCCCTCCTCCTCCTCCTCCTCTTCGTCCTCCTCCTCCTCCTCTTCGTCCTCCCTCCTCCTCCTCCTCCTCCTCCTCCTCCTCCTCCTCCTCCTCCTCCTCCTCCTGGCTCCTGGATCCTGGCACTTCTCTCCTCCTCGCTCCCGAGGGACAGCACGGCCCTGTCCCTCGAGGCCCCGTTTCTGAACCTCCCTGCGGAGGCCGGGCCCCTGCCCCGGCCCTGGCCCCGGTCCCGGTCTCGGCCCCAGGCCCTCGCTGTGGCCCCCCCGGCCCCAGCCCTGGCCCGCCCCCGAGGAAACATACGGTTCTCCTCCTCATCCTTCTCCTCCTCCTCCTCTTCCTTCCTCTTCCTCTTCCTCCTCCTCCTCCTCCTCCTCCTCCTCCTCCCTCTTCCTCCTCCTCCTCCTCCTCCTCTCCTCCTCCTCCTCCTCCTCCTCCTCCTCCTCCTCCTCCTCCTCCTCTCCTCCTCCTTCCTCCTCCTCTTCCTCCTCCTCCTCCTCCTCCTCCTCCCCTTCCTTCCTCCCTCCTTTTCCTCCTCCTCTCTCTTCCTTTCCTTTTCCTTTTCCTTTCCTGTTCCTTGTCCTTTCCTTGCTGCCTTCCTCCTCCTCCTCTCCTCCTCCTGCTCCTCCTCCCTCCTCCTTGCTCCTCCTCTCCTCCTGCTCTCCTCCTCCTCCTCCTCCTCCTCCTCCTCCTCCTCCTCCTCCTCCTGCTCCTCGCTCCTCGCTCCTCGCTCCTCGCTCCTTCGCTCCTCGCTCCTCCTCCTCCTCCTGCTCCTCCTTCCTCCTCCTCCTCCTCCTCCTCCACCTCCTCCTTTCCTCCTCCTCCTCCTCCTCCTCTTCCGCCTCTTCCTCCTCCTCCTCCTCCTCCTCCCTCCTCCTCCTCCTCTGTGTCCTCCTCCTCCTCCTCCTCCTCCTCCTCCTCTTCGTCGTCCTCCTCCTCCTCCTCCTCCTCCTCCTCCTCCTCCTGGCTCCTGGATCCTGGCACTTCTCTCCTCCTCGCTCCCGAGGGACAGCACGGCCCTGTCCCTCGAGGCCCCGTTTCTGAACCTCCCTGCGGAGGCAGGCGGGCCAGCCTCGGGGAGCTGCGCGGGCCGGCAGGTGCTCGCCGCCGTCGCGGAGTCGCGCGGGGACCGCCCCTGCCCCGTGCCACAGTCGGCGGGGCAACGGCACGGGGGGGACCAGCTCAGGGGGGGGGAAACATCGACCTGGATTCGGCGATACATCGCCCAATGATGGGTGATAGGTCCTCGATGGCAAATCCGCAGGGTCCTGGGCGGGGTGGGCTATCGGGCCCCTATCGGCGATCAGTGGGCGGTCGGGGGTCGATGCGCCCCACTCTAAGCTTATCCACGCTAATGCTGCCCCGTGCCCAGGGCCCAGCCGGCGGAGAGCGAAGATGGGATGGGCGGAGTGGAGGGGACGGGAAGGAGGAGGAGGACCCCCAGCTGCGAAAACAAAAATCACGGCAATTGGTTTTTGGACATGTTCGGGTTCCGGGGGCCCTAGCTGGGCCCCGGGACTGTCAAAAAACGGCCCGGGACGAAGATTCGGTCCCGATTTTGAAAGATGACGTCGGAGTGCGGGGGAGGCGGGGGAGAAAGAGGATGTTCGATTCGAGCAAGCCGGTCGCAGTCAAGCTTCAGCCGTAGGACGCAAGTGGGACCTGGGCCCCACACGAAGCAAACATGCATGCAACTGGGAGCATTCGACTGTCCCCCCCTGTTCTAAGCCCCCCCTCTCCAATGGCCAGCTCGAAATTCATCCCGTGGAAGCAATGTGACGTATGCTTCGCTGGCGGGCATTGCCACAGCTCGCTGCTCATAAGCGGGCTGTGCGCAGGACTCCTCGGACCTGCTGGTGGACTATAGTGAGTTCTGCCGAGGGAGAGGAGGGGGGGGAGGAGGGGGGGGGAAAAAGAGAGGGAGACGGATGAGAAGGACGGAGGAAAAGAGTGCAGGAGAAGGGAGAGGAAGAGGATTCGGAAGAGGAGGAGAAGGAGGAAGCCCCACTGTTTCGTCATCGTCGTCGTCCTCCTCCTCCTCCTCCTGGGCCTCCACCGTTGCCTTTTTCACCCCGGATGTCCAACGGCCCACTGCCATAAAAGGGCCTCCAAATGCCGAGGTGGGCGAAGAACCTCGGAGCTATCAGAGGGCAGCCCTTGAATGATATGGAGCTGTCATTGGCAAACCTCCAAGTTCGCGGAGCCAACATGTAGTTTTCCAATATCCAGCCAAGAACGGAGCACAAAACAAATACTGGTCCTCCAACTCGTCCTGCCTCCGCCCCCTCCGCTGGCTTGTGTGTTCTTTGATGTTGCGCTTACGCACATGTGCCCCGCAGTTGCGGATAACACTATGACAGGGGGCGCCCAGGCTGCCATGCAGGGGCAGCGCGACCAGCAAATACACTGTACCCGAACAGTGGCGTTCTCCAGTGCCGATGCAAAACAGCCTGCCGCAGGCGCCGACTCTTTCAAAACAAAGTGGGTGGGTCACAGGTGGGTCGTTGGAGGATCGCGCGCGTGGCAACAAACAATGCGAAAAATGGTGCAGTGCTCGCCCAGGCCAGCGAAAAATGGCACGACGTGGGCGGTGGCTTTTTCCGAAGCGTTATGGGTGAGTCGCCCGTGAGTCGGTGGAGGGTCGCGCGCGCGGCAGCAAACAGTGGTGCTCCCCGAGGCCCATGGCCAGCGCACAGCGGCCCGCCCTTGGCGGCGGCTCTCTTCAAAACGGTGTGGACGGGTCGCCAGGCGGGCCGCGGGCGCGTCGCGGGGCGGGCCGCGGAGCCGCCCCTCGGCCACGCACCCAGGGGCAGAGCAAGGCCGCTCGCCGCTGGGCCCCTCTCGCCCTGGCGGCTGAGCGCTGCCACGGGTGTGAAGGGCGTGTGACCGCCGGGGGAACGGGCCATCGTGCGACCTAGATCAAGCAGCGGGACCTCTCCGGCATCGATCGCGCGCGCGAGGGCAGACGGACAAACAAAGAGGGGGATCGGAGCGGCGGGGGACGACGGGACCAGAACCTGCGGGAGCCTTTTGGGACTCGGGCGGCAGCGAGGCGGCCCGCGCGCTGTCCCGCAAGGAGGCCCTCGCTGCGCCACGCCTTCCTGCGCGAGCACGCGGCACGCCAGCGCAGGGGCCGCCCCGCTGCTGCTCCCTGCGCCCGGTCCGAGCTCTCGATCGCGCCTGGCGCCGCCGCTCCTGCGAACCTCTCTTTCGGGGAGACGTAAGACTCGGGTACGGGGGAATCGGGTTGGCCTGACGGGGCCATCACGAAAATGACGAGACCCGGTCTGAAATTTGACGCGAGCTCCCGCTGCAGACATCCCACGAAAACTGGCCCGTCGAAACCCAAGTCACGCTCGTCAAAGAACGTCGGCAAACCCGAGTTAGCTTAGTCTTAAAGTTTCCCGACTCTTCTCGAAGGAGCGGCCAGTGGCTCCCGTCGGCGTGAGCGTGGACGCTCTCGAGCGCGAGAGCTCGCCACTCGCACAGACGCGGTCCGCAGCGGTGCGCGGCGGGCGGCACGCGCGTGCACGCGCGTGCTGCCAGACCCCGGCCTCGGAGGCCGCCCGTGGCCGCCGTCGGCGACGCGCCGAGGGCCGAAGTCTCGGACGTGTCGGGCTCGAGGCTGCGCTCGGCTTCGGGGCTTTTTTGGAGAGCAGGGGATCCACCCTCGTAATAATCACCTGGGCACGCCAAGCCGTTTAGTAAACGCACCCAAGGAAGGAATCAAACAGGGCAGGGCTGTTTAGTAAACGCCCAGGGCCGTTGAGTAAACGCCAATTGTCGGGTCCAGGTGGCTTTTCGAAAACTCCCTTGGTTTTTGGGCGTTCTCGAAAATTAGCGGCGGATTTCCAGCCTCGGGATGCGTTCCAGCGGCTGTGCCTCGCCGAGGTGTGCCTCCTTCCCCCCTCTGCCTCTGCCTCCTTCCCTGCCTCGCCGAGGCCCGCCCCCTCTGCCTCCTTCCCCCCTGGGCACGCCACCGGAGCGAGACCAGGCCTGCGTCCGACCGGCGCCCGCTCCTTTGTGATGGTGCAGGCGTGGCTGCATCGTAGCATTTGTGCAGAGTGATCCTCAAATGGCAACGGACGGGGGGGAAGGGGGGGAGAATAGACGAGGAAGATACGACAGCTTCACATCGTGATGATGCGGGCGCTGATTTTTGACACCGCGTGGATCGTTCAACCTGGAACGATCGTGGACTCCCGGAAGCGTGGATCCTTCGACATCGGCCCATTCAGTGCCCAGGGCGGCGTTCGATCTTGAACACCCCCGCTGGCGCCGCCGCTACGTCGACGAGACGCGAACCCTACCGTAGCAGAAAGGAAAAGGACGACGAGAGAGGGAGGAGCAGGAGGAGCAGCAGCTGCGGATACACCGCGCCCGCGCAGGAGCAGCACCACCAGCAGCGCGAGATGGAGGAGGAGGAGGAGGAGGAGGAGGAGAAGGAGGAGGAGGAGGAGGAGGAGGAGGACGAAGAGGAGGAGGAGGAGGAGGAGGAGGAGGAGACGACGGCAACAACAAGACAAGACAAGATCCAACGGAGTCCTCTCAGGTCAACACAGCCTGTGAAACCAGAACTCTGGGTAGGCGGCTACACCGCCGACTGTATGACAGTAGATATGCAGTGAAGAGACAGCCACACTCTGCTCAGGGCAGCACTGGCCCCCTGGCTGGGGGACCCCCCAGGGCACGCAGCCCCAGATCGGGGTCCCAGCTCTCGGGCGCCAGGTCCACATATCCTTCCCCGACCCGACCCCCTCCCCCGAGTCCCGCCCCGACCTCTCCCTCTATATGAATGCGTCTGCCGCGGCAACATCATGACTGGTATGGACGGCAACTCCGTTGAATCGTATCCTGGAGCCACCTCGGTGCTGGGCGCACCACGAATCACATTTTGTGAAATCACCCCTCTCTCAAGCAGGCTGGCCAAGCGTGCACTCTGCAATAGAGCCTGCGGCAACTGCGTGGCGAAGGAACGACTCGCGATGGCAGCACTACTACTAATATGTGCGTTCTATACGCTCCGTCCAACAGGCGCGACGACGAGGAGGAGGAGGAGGAGGAGGAGGAGGAGGAGGAGGAGGAGGAGCGAACGACACGCTTGGGAGAGCGCGCGTCCGTGTTCAGCGGCGCTGCGGCCCCGCGCCGCCCACGAGGCACCGAGGGAGCCTCAGAGCGCGGCGGGCGGCGGCAACAACCTCCTTGTGGTAGTTGTACTCGTTGCGGTTGTCGTGCATGCCGTTCATGTGGCGCACCCGCATGATGTTGTAGCTGCGGTAAGCCACGGCCATGCGGGTGATGGCGTGCTTGGGATGGTCGTCGATGGTGTCGCTCTGGTGGAGGCCGAGGCGCGTGAGTGCGTCGCCAGCGGGCTGTCCACAGGGTAGTGCCAAGAGCGCCCACAACCGAGGGCACGAGATGTAGTGGCTGATGTCATCCACGTTCTTGGCCTGCACGTCCTTGTCGCAGCCAAACAAGCAGGACTTCTTGTGAGGGTTGACGTGCATGCGATGCGAGGTCGTCCATGCGCCTGACAATGTCTTGACCGCAGGTCAGAAGAGCGAGGCAGTGGCGTTCGCCAGGTGGGACCGTAGATTGCGCCAGGCGCGTTCAACATTATCAGGGAGAGCAGCGCGGCCAAGGAGACCATCACGATCGGAGGTGTCGGAGTCTATCATGATGTCACTTGTGGCGTGGGTGGGAGGCATGGTGGTGGTCGCACTTGTAGATGCGGTGTCGTTGTCATCCTGCGGGAAGTTCGGGTTGGTGGCTCGCTCGCGGTCAATCCAGCGCCGACGGGCACGGTGTTCAGCGGCTTCGTCGGCAAATTCTCGATGAGTGGTGGTCGGCATGCGCTCGTTGTTGTAGATCTCCAGGCGGGGGTTACGATGGCGGACAGTTCGTTGCCACGCACCGTAGCAGATCTCCGTCGCCATGTCACGGCGAGCACTGGCAGATCCATGCTGGTCGTCGGGGCTGAAGTGCGCATTGAACTGGGGGCGGTGTAGAGCAGCAGTGACGTAGGGGACGCACCAGTCCATCCAGTCTTTGAAGTTGTCCATGTCGCGGTCGAAGAACACACTGGGGATCCATCTCGCTGCCCATGCCTCGGCTCGTTCGTTCAGATACTTCATGGGGTCGTGGTTGGCATTCCCAGTCGGTTGCTCGGATGTAGTAGGCGCCATCGGAGAGCCACAATCGATAGGAAGTAGTGGGAACCAGGCCCGCAGACGAAGATGAATGGTTTTGTGGAAGGAGTCGTGGTACAGTTGACGTTGTAGTTCACGTAGAAAGGCTTGTTGTGGGGAAGTTCGTGATGGGACGCTCAGGGTAGTAGTGCCCGAAGAGATGCGCCCAGCTTGTCGCTGATGAAATCCGCCAGTCCTGTCACGACTGGGTGTGTGATGGCCACCAGTCATGTCACGACATGGTGCCTGGTAATCACCAGTCCTGTCACGACTGGGCGTGCGTAGATCCTCTGCCTTGTCACGACGGGAGGCCTGGAGAGCATGCCGTCCCGCTGCTGCAACTTGCGCATGGGCTCGTTGAAGCACACGGGCGGCAGCCACCCTAGAGCCAGTGGATCGCGCGAGAGTCTTAAAGACGGCGCCTTTGCCTGTCACGATCAGCCTGTTGTGGTAAATGGCGTCGAGGCGCTGCACAATGGAAGCGGCGTCGATCCAACATGGGGCAGACCAGTTGCCAGCCACAACGTCGCGTAGTGGGAGGAGGCCTTCAGCATGGGCACGGAATTCGTGAAGTAGAGGCTGCCAACGAGGAACGGTCGTAGTGGAGGCGCGCCACATAGTTGCAGCAAGAAGCGTTTCGATGCCCTGCGGGATCGTGGCAGACGCCCACAGCGCGAACGACAGAATGTCCATCTTCGTGAAGCTCGAGGGGGCAGCACGGATGAGCTTGTGGAGGCCGTGGATCTCCTTGGATAGGAATGCCGGGGATGGCGGGAAGAGCTGGCCCACGTACGAGAGACAGGTGATGGCAGCGGAATTGTACACCTTTATGCATTGCTGGATGGGAGCGTTGGAGTCGTTCAGGATCTGGATGCGCTCCCACCACTTGTTGGCAGGTACTTGCCATTGTCGGCCAAGATGCACCTGGGCCAATGTGCACGCCTAAGTATCGCGCAAAGCTGTTGATGGAGAAAACTTGCCACGGCTCGTAGATCTGGGTCAGAGTAGCACGCACGTTCGCAGTGATCTCGGGCGTCGGCAGGGACCAGGTGGGCACGAGGACGCACTTCTTCGGCTGGAGACGGAGACCAGCGTGGTGGTGAGCAGCTTGCAGGTGTGGGAGGAGAGCGCCAAGGTCTTTAAGTGCAGCAAGAACGATACCCAAGTCGTCGGCGCAGGCGCTGAGAAGGCCTCTGCCTAGAGTGGTGAGTTCCATCTTGAGGCCCTTGATGGCGGGGTCGAAGACGAGCGCCCAGAGCGCGCCACTCAAGGGACATCCTTGAGCAACCCCCGATTCTGCGAGAAGCAGCGGACGGCGGGTTCCACCAAGCTCGAGAAAGGCGAGTGGCATGTTGTAGCAGCTTTGCAAGATATTGGTAAAAACAAAAAAAAACGCCATGGATGCCCCAACGCCGTAGAGTGGCCCACAACCACGCATGCGTAAGACTCGGAAGCGCTGCAGCAATGTCCATGCTGGCGAACCAGGGCATCAGGGTGGAGGCGTCGCTGTTGATACTGGCGAGGCGGGCAATGGTGCCAACCTTGACGATGTTGGATAGAAACTGACGGCCATTAACAAATCCTTGCTGTTCATCTTCGGTGTCCGACGCGATGGAGCTGAGGATGCGGTTCGCGGCGGAGGCGATGATCTTGATGCCGCTGTTCTTCATGGCGAGGGGGCGGAGACAGTCAGGGCTGCGGGAGCACTCATAGTTGCCCATGGGCTCGTCACCCTTGGTCAGCATAGCCATGAGCGCGTGGTTCAGGTCGTAGGGGATCGGGCCGCCGTGAGCAATGGAGTGGAGTAGGTCGTGGAGGATAGCGATGCTGCCGTCGGATCGTACCCGAGCGCGGTAGGGAAGTTCGTCAGGTCCAGGGGCTGAGTCACTGGCAAGTTTGGCGGCAGCTTGGACTTCGTCAATCCCTGAAAGAGGCAGGTGTCGTGGAGGTGCTGGTGGGGAAACCATGCCCAGGTACTGCAGCATCGCCGGGGTGTCAACTGGCTTGGCAGCAAAAACCTTCGACCAGTGAGATTGAATAGCGCTGTGCGTACTCGTGGGATCGTTGGCGAGAGTCGGGCCTCTGCTGTCGGTGATGCGGACGCCTGCGAGAATCAAGCGCTTCGAGAATGACTTCCAGATCTCACTGCGCTGACCAATACGGCGGGCACGGCGTCGCCATTATTCGCCAACGTCGGGCCGTTGTTCAGCGCAGGCAGCTCGCGAGCGAGCGGCAGCAGCACGACGACCTTGTTCCGCGATCTGGGGTTGCATGGCGGAGTGCTCGGTCTCGAAGGCGGTGCGGTCGACAAGCGAGATCGTGTGGTGGTGGATGTCGATGTGCTTTGCCCCTGCGGTGGTGTCGTTGCGAAGCCGCTGGGCAAGTGTGAGGTCCTGGTACCAGATGGCCCTGGCAATACTGCGGAGCGTAAGTGCACGTGCCTCTGCTATGACATGTGAGTCTTCCCTTTGGTTCTCAATCGGCTTGAGTTCGGAGGCGGGGAAGGTGGTGATGGTGTCGCGAGACATGCGCGCTGTCAGCTTCATTATGTGCTTCATTGTCCGCCAATTGGAGATGGGGTCGGCAGAGAGGTCGGCCATCTCGACAAGGCGCTGGAAGTAGAACTTGTAGTGTTTGGACTCGAAGAGGGAGGCAGGTATGCCACGCTCGCTGACTGGGCGTGGTTGTCGAGGTCGAAGTCTTAGATGCATGCTTTTGTGATCGCTGATGGGCTCTCCTTCTCGATCAAGCGGTCTACCATCGGCGACAAGTAGGGGCTCGATGTGCGGGATGTTGAACGCGTTGATCGAGACGAAGCACCTGTGTCCGTCAGGTTGGCAGCGCATCGATGAGTGGTGGCCTTTGTTGTGATCTCCATCATATGCGAGAAGATGTTCTTCCAGAAGATGGGCTGGTAGTGGTAACGCTCGGCAGTGGAGTCAGCGGTGGGGTGGAGCAGGTTCCTCTGCGGCGCATGTGTGATGTTGAAGTCGCCGAACATGAAATAGTCGTGGTTGTCGGGGTGGAGGGCAGAACGTTGAGCAGCTGCCTGACGCGCAGCTCTGAAGCGCTGTCGATCAGAGTCGCTGAGGTCGTAGTTGTGGATGTTGAAAATGGTCGTCTCGTGCTGCCGTGCTCCATCTTGAACACGTAGCTCACCAATGCGGCCAGTGACGATCGCACGGAATGTACGTTGGGGCCGTTGATCAGGTGGTAGTTGGAGTTCGGCTCGATCAAACGGAACCAGGAATGCGATGCCGCCTGCGGTCTCCGAGGAATGGCCATCTGTCATGAGAGCTGAGTGGAAGGCAATGTACTTGTGGTCAGTGCTCGCGGCCAGGATGTCCATGTCGATGCTATTGCCGTGGGTCTCTTGGAGAGCGATGACCGCTCGTTGCCGCATGTAGGGGAGCAGCACCTGTCGCTTGAGAGCACGCCGTGTTGCCGATCTGCCGTTGGGCGCCTGCGTGTTCCACGAGACCAGGTTGAAGCCATCGGGGTGTGGTTTTGTGAGCCACGGCGACCATCGCGTGCTAAAGCCACCGTACTGCCTCCAGTGGGTTGGCGAAGGCGGCCGCCAGCGCGGCAGCCAGGGGCCCGGCCCGTGCTCGGTGATGGGGATGCCAGCGGGAGCAGCTGCATCGGACCAGCGAACTCGGGTAGCTTCGTCGGGAGTGACACCAGCCGTGACCTGGACGATGGGGGCGCCGTTGATGGACAGGAAGCCGCCAGTGCGGTGGGTCCGAGTCTCGAGCATGGGGAACTTGTCATTGACGATCTTGTTGAGTTTCTTGAGTTGTACTTCCTGTCTGACCATGCGTGGTGATTTGTCCGCGGAAACGTAGAGGGCGGTGGGGCCAGATTCGGCGTCCACTTGGAAGCGACGCTATTCTCGTCCTTGTCGAAGTGCGCGATGTAGTGCCTGGGCACGCGGAGGAGCAACCGTGTTGCCTCCAGTGAGCGTGAATGAGATCCTCCGTGCTGGGCCTTCCGAGTTGATGCGGAGCGCATTAATGTCCACGTCAGCAGCGTCGAACCAGGGGGCCAGAACGGACTTGAGCGCGGCGACGGAGAACTCAGAGGCGGCACCGCACCAGAAAGTAGCTGCATTCGGTGGACGATCCCATGCACCGAGGGCGTCCAAGTCCAACGCTGGGTGGAGAGCTTCAGCATGTCGTAGCGCTTGTTGAAGTGCGACCACACTGGCTTGGAGGTCGCCTTGGAGTCGCTCAGCTCGGTCAGCACGGCCCTTGAGCTCGGCAGTGTCCCGCTCGGTAGACTTCTGACGGGTGCTGAGCTGTTCGGTGACCTTCGTGACGTTTGCCAGAAACTCGGCTTGCGCAGCGGCAGCGACTTGCTTGGAGGTGGCTTCGAAGGCTGCGGTAGCTTTGTCGACCTGGGTCTGGAGCAGATCAGTGAGCACCTTCCGCTGGTGTGCAGGAAAGCCGGTTGCTGCAAGCTTCTGAACGCCAGTAGCCCATGGGTCGACAACGGAGGCGTCCCTGCCCTTGCCCTTGTCGCAGGAGTCGGCGGAGCCAGAGGCGCCAGGGATTCCCATCGCAAGACGAGCGAGTCTGTAGTCTGGGCAGCTCGCGTGTGATATGAAAGCTGCGACCACGCAGCAAAGTATATGGAGAGGCACAACGCCGCGGGCACGGCGAGGGCGGAAAGCAGCGGTCCTTGCAGTCCCCGGACCAGGGGTCTCCGTGCTCTGCCACGGGGCACAAACATCTTGAGCCAAAATGGCTACGGAATAGGGAGGGGGAGGAGGAGGAGGAGGAGGAGGAGGAGGAGGAGGAGGAGGAGGAGGAGGAGGAGGAGGGGGGAGGGGCAAGAACAGCAGCAACGTCGGCAGCAGCACCAGAAGCGGGTGGAGGATGAATCGGAGCACAGGCAGAGCAAAAGCCGCATCCCCTGACAGCCGCCGACATGTTTCTTCCAATCCGCGGCACCAGGGAGGGCCCAGACCCCTTCCCAGTGGCTGGCGTTTCGTCCCGGATCCATGATGATGGTCCTGGCCGGGGCACGGTCAAAGGGCCTCAGCAGCCGAAAGCGAGGGAAAACGCCGGGATTGAAAGAATCACAGCGTCGGAGGTCTGGGCCCCTGGCGCTGCCCCGCCTGCTCGTCGTCATCGTCGAAGGTTGTAACCTGGCCAACGCTCCCGCGGGTGCAGCGGCAGGAGAACAGCGGCGCGGCAGGGCAGCAGTAGACAGTGTGGAGGGGGGAGTTTAACCTTCAGAAGAATGCAGGATGAGGACGCACAGTTCGAGGGCGGACAAATCCATAAAATCTCTGAGATCCCGCGGGTCTGCAGGACGCGGGCGATGAGTGCGTTCCGGATTGCCCTGGGACGAGGTATCCTCATCCTACACAGGCCTGCCTGAATACAGCCTCTCCACAGCGACAACGCCAACAAGGCCTCGCTTGATTCGCCGACGTGCCGACCAAGAGGATCAAAGAATGTCGAAGCTCTGGGAGCCTTCCGATCTCAGGCGCTGCTCGTACAGTAGACACATTCGAAAAAAAGAGCTCTTGTTTTTTCTTCTTCTTCGTCTAGAATCTGCTTACACCCATGGGCTGCAGGACGACAGTGACCCTCACTGGTGACTCTGACGCAACGGTAGCGTAACGGTAATGGTACAAGCCGAATTGGCTGAACTCTTGTCTCTCAGAATCTACGCGGACATCCTCAGTCGATTCTGCGCTTCGCAAGGTGCCCCAAAGCTCTGCAGAACCAGGGGGAGGTAAGGTCTCGTGGGGCACCCATTAGCAAGCCAACTTCTCCGTTCACGCGCCTGCTGCACCGCAAAACGCCTACCTGAAAAAATCGGACAACCAGACACCCGGCACTCCATTTTTGGGGGGTGCGTGAACCCTCGGAGGTCTGGACAACTTCTCGATGGTCGGCTTTCCATCCTGAGTCGTTTTTTGGACAGACCCGAGGCCCGTCGAGAGCCTCTGGAGGCCGAACAGTACCCCAAACCGGCCGCTCCAATGTTTTCGGAGCGTCGGATCTCTGGGTCGCTGGCGCGGGCAAGCGATCGCCCGTCACAGCAGACCTCACTGCTCAGGGCCTCCCTCCCTCACACGGACCGTGCCCCGCCGAGAGCCCGGAAGCACGCCCACTCCAGCGGCGCGCAGTTCGTGAGGAGAACCCTCCCCCTCGCTCCACCAGCGCAGGTTGAGCCCTTCGCCAGGCCAGCTTGTGTGTCTCTTCCTTTTTGTTCCCAAACCTCCTGTGTGCTGGGTTCTCGTTCTGCATAGAGCACTGCGGTCGCGAGTCGCACACCTTCTCCTCCTCCCCCCTCCTCCTCTCCTCCTGCGCAACTCCCTGGGTGGCTGGCTCCTGGGAGGCACGTTTGAGTCGCGGAGTAGCCGAGACCTCGCAGCTCCCTGGGGAGCTGCGAACTGCGCAATTGTCGCCACTTTCGTGGGCTCCCAGGAGGCAGCACGGCGGAGTCGCGAGTAGCCGAGACCTCGCAGCTTCCTGGGTGGCTGCGAACTGAGTAGACGTTGCCATTTCGTGGGCTCCCGGGAGGCAGGGCGGAGTCGTGGAGTAGCCGAGACCTCGCATGGCAGCTCCGGGAGGCACGGCGGAATCGCGGAGTACGCGGACGACGGCGGGACCTCGCAGCTCGGCGGAGTCGCGAAGTACGCGGACCCAGGAGGAACCTCGCAACTCCCTGCGGAGCTGCGAACTACGCATCCGTCGCCACTTTCGTGGGCTCCCAGGGGGGCACAGCGGAGTCGCGGAGTACGCGCACACAGCCGAGACCTCGCAGCGCTGCGAACTGCGCAGTTGTCACCACTTTCGTGGGCTCCTGGGAGGTCAGGCGGAGTCGGGGGCCACGCGCACCCATTTGAGACCTCGCTGCTCCCTAGTATGCTGCGAGCTACGCAGTTGTCGGCACTTTCGATGGCGCCTGGGAGGTCCAGCGGAGTGGGGGGGGCCACGCGGATCCACCCGAGACCTCGCGGCTCCCTGGTATGCATAGAACTGCGCAGTTGTCGCAAAATTCGTTGGCTCGTGGGAGGCACGGCGGAGTCGCGGAGTAGCCGAGACCTCGCAGCTCCCTGGGGAGCTGCGAACTGCGCAATTGTCGCCGTTTTCGTGGTATCCGGGAAGGTCCAGCGGAATCGGGGGCCACCCGCATCCATTTGAGACCTCGCTGCTCCCTTGTATGCTGAGAACTGCGCAAGCGTTGCCACTTTTGTGGTCTCACGGGGGACACGGCGGAGGTGAGGGCAGCGCAGATCGTGCATATCTGCCGATGTATTATTTTGTTCGGAGCGTGCGTGCAAAGATTCGCCTCGCGTGGAGACGGGGTTGGGTATGTCTCGGGTTGGTTGGTGGTTTGTTGTATATGTCTCATTTCGTGCTGTGTGTGTGTGTTTTTGTTCCTCTCTCTCTTTCTCTCCATATACACAGTCACATATAGATTTACATCGAACCAGATACATATGTGCATATTGTTAGTTGTGATGTGACTCTCTGTGTGCACATATACAAATATAGAACACACGTACGTATAGCACATTGCAAATCAGAGTCCTCCTCTCTCTCTCTCTCTTTCATTTCTTCTCTCTCTCTCTCTCGTGCTAGCTGATTTGCTCCGCGTCGCAGTCCCCAAGGAGGCAGAGGAGGAGGCGGATTCCCCTGGCACTCCCTTTCGCTCCTCTGTGGCCTCCATCTCCGTTCTCGTCTCCCGCCGCCTCCGCCTTCCGATCCCCCTCTTTATCCTAGGTCCACTCTTTCTCTGATCCCTGAACCACCTTTAAGACCCGACGAAGGAATATCTGAACATGGCGACCAAATCGATCTGTGATGGCCAGTTCGATATGTGATGGTCCCGAAGCCTGAGGCTGGGCGAAAACGCCCGACTCGAAAAAATGCGGCGAAAGGAGCTCATGGGTCATATTCCCAGGCATGCGGTGTCGTAAGCTTCTAACACGCGGTCCCTGGAAGCCCCGACCCATTCCTCAGGGCCGGTATTTCATCCCGAGTTGTTCCCAACCATCGTGTGGTGTTGTGTCGTCGTTTTGAAGAGACCGCTCCCCGCGTTACTAATTACTCCTCTCCGCCCCCTCCTACCTCCTCCCATCCCTGCCTCTGCCCTCCGTATTTGCGGCACACCCCTCGCACGCTTCATCGTCCCATAGGGAGCTCTACCGAAGGTCCCTGTGGCAGGGTTCGCATACGGTACCCGCCTCTATTTCGGCGCGACCATCACACGTTTCGTAATCCCATTGGGAGCTCCAACAAAGGCCCCAGTGGCAGGGCTCGCATGCTTTACCCGCCTCTATTTCGGCACAACCCTCACTTCGGCACACCCCTCATTCGTTTCGTCCCTTCCTTCGTCCTTTCGGTACGCACGCCTGCCTATGGTTGGGTTCTTCGCCAGGATATTTTTGTTTGGCGGTCCCGGGGCCTGGCGAAGGCCCCCCAGCGACTCCCCCGAGGTCGAAAATGGCCCAAAAATATCCCGTCGTGATTTTTTGCTGGACGCGAGCGTGTCCGGGGGACTCGATTGATCGAGCTGCTTCCTACCGCTTCGGCTCACACGTTTACCCCGGCTCGCGTTCCTGCTCCCACGTCTGCCCGCACCTGGAGCACATTCAGTCGTCCCCCTGTCCCTGCGCCTCTCCTACTCTTGGTGTTGTGCGCCCACCTCCCCATCCCCCGCCTTCTTGGTCTCCTTCTCCTGTTCTACCATGTGCATGCATGTTTGGTTCGTTTCTTTCTCTCTCTATATATATATACACATATGACTGTAGTATATAAGTTGTGATACATATATAACTGAATACGTATATATATATACATATATATATGTATCTCTCTCTCTCTCTCTCTTCCTCACTCGATCGGTCTGTCCGTCTGTCTGTCTTTCGGTCTGTCTCTATCTCTCTTTCTGTCCCCCCCCCGCCCTACCCCCACTATGATCTCTCTCTCTCTCTTTCCCTGTGTATGTGTATACGTATGTGTAAAATACATACACACACATACATACCTACCTACCTACCTACCTACCTACCTACATACATACATACATACATGCATACATACATACATACATGCATACATACAAACATACATACATACATACATACATACATACATGCATACATACATACATATCGACAGACATACATCTTTCCGACCTGCCTACCTACCTACATACATGCATCCATCCATACAAGCATACAAACATACACGCATAAATATGTACGTGCATGCACACATACACACATGCATACATACATATAGACAGACATATGGACAGACTGACAGACAGACATATACGCATGCATACGCACATCCATACATTAATAATACAAGCATCCATCCATCCATCCATCCAGGCATGCATGCATCCGTCCACATATACATGCATGCATGCATGCATACGCACAGACATACAATCATACAAACAAGCATACATACATATATACGCATTCACATAGCACCCCGCAGCTGCGGATAAGAGTACGGGGGAGCCGGGGCCGTCGGCAGTTTTCAAAATTCAGAAGAAACCCGCTGCAGGCAGCGAAAGCTTTTACACATTGCACAACGTGCCCGCCGCAGGCGCTTATTTTTCGTCAAAGCAACGTGGGTGAGTCGCGGGTGGGTCGCGGGTGGGGCGCAGGGTGGGTCGCGGGTGGCTCGCGGGGTGGTCGCGGGGTGGGTCGCGTGTGGGTCGCGGGCGGGTCGCGGGCAAGGACGACGACAACAACGCAACAACGCAACGCAACAACGCGACAACAATCCGCACCGCAGAACCCCAGTTCAGCCACGCACCCAGGGACAGTGAATGACCGTTCTGCCCGTGCACGCTGATATGTATGTACACAGTGCATTGTATATAATGTTCCCCCATCTCCCTCTCCCCTCCACCCTCCCTGTTCTTCTCCTCGGCCTGCTTCCCACTCGCCGGGGCTGCTCTTTCCGTCCCCTGCCCAAGCCCACGAGGAAAGGTGCCCTGAGAGAAACGGGCCCTAGACCCTCGAGCGTTCTCCAGAGCCGGCCCTTCATCCTCAATCGCTGTTTGACGGCCCCAGGGCCAGGACCCGGGGGCCCGAAAATGGTGATAAGCTTACCAGGGCCCCCTTTTTCTACCCAGACGTGCGATGTCTTGATTTGCTCACTGCGCAGTCCCCGGAAGTCCATGTCATCTCCCCAGAGCCGGCTTTGCATCCCGAGTCGGTTCTAAGAGCCGACTCGGGATCCCGATCGTGAAGTTCACGATCCCGGGGCCCAGCGAGGGCCCCGGGAGGCCGAAAACGGCGAGGTCGCGATTGTTTCGCGACGAGAGCATGTCTGGGCACACGACAAGCTACCTTTTCGTGCTATAAGCTCATCTCCGAGCCGCTGCCCCAGCCCGCTTCTCTGCGCTGCGCTAGGCCGCGGCCGACAAGGAGCGAGAGGTGCCGCCGCGGGCCTGGGAAGCCAGCTTCACTATCGGCATCTGGCGGGCGCAGGTGGGGAGGGGACGGGAGGGAGGCAGGGGAGGGGAGAGGGGGAACAAGGCTAGCTAGGTGCGCTCGCACAATATCTGACACCCTATCCTTCCATACAATCCCCTCCCAGTACGTGTCTTATTCAGGCTTGCCTGTAACTTTGTGAGTCCCTGGGCCACTGCCGTACCCTTTCTCTTTCCCTCTCGCCCCTCCTGCTATAGCCTATCAGGCTCGAGCAGGTTGCGCTTTGCCGCAGGGGTGTACCCTGACCCCAGGTTCATAATGGTGCCCATCCTCCTGATCGGCCTCGTTCCAGTGCTCGCGGGCCTCCTCTCGCTCTCTCTCTCTCTCTCTCGGGGGGAGGTTGAGCCCAAGGCTTCGGCCACTGGGTGGTCGCGTGGTGGCGTCGGGGACGGAGGGCCCCACCGCGTCGGGGCCGGAGGGCCCCACGCCTCGCTCGGCCACGAGTCCACCTCCCCTGGATGGCGGGGCCTTCCCCCGGACCGCCCCGCACGCGGTGCGGCTGAGGATGGCGGGGAAGCGGGCCTCATGGCTCAGGCGCTCTAGCAAACACCACCACGGCTGCCTGGCGAGGCAGCGGGAGCACTCAGTAGTCCCCCGGAGGCCCCCGCACGCGCAACTCGGCGCGGCGCGAGGGAAGCCGCAAGCCCAGACCACGAGGCCGGTAAAGGTCGCGGAGCGGATCGCCTTTGCGTACAAGATCTCTGTGGTCCTTCTGGGACTGGCCCCCTTCGCCTGCACCGCAGATGGGGGCCTCTGGCCAATTCACTGGGGGTGCCGGCGGGCCGTCCGCTCCCCACTCTTCCGCGATTGGTGCACCCAGGTGGAGGACGACCGGGTCTTCCCCCTGCAGCTGGACTGGCGGGGCCCCGACGCCAACTGGGCAGGCGACAATCTCAAGGATGGCATTCGGGCAAAGGGTTCAGGCGGCCACCACCAGCTTTCAAACCACCCCGTGGCAGGGGTGAACGGGAAGAGGGTCCAGCTGGATCGGGGCCAATACGGAGAGCCGATCAGACACGCCGAGCGTCGCGGCCAGGACTTCCCCTACTCCTCCCTCCCTCCCACCCTCCCTCCCTCCCTCCCTCCCTCCCTCCCTCTCCTCTCCTCCGCGTCCTGCTTCCTCCTCCTTCCTCGTTCCTCCATCTTTTTCTCCGACGCCCTCAATCACCACGGCGACAGGCCTGCAACCTGAAAGTAGGAGAACGGACGGCTAAATCCGCGCCCGCTTGGCGCGGTGCCCTTCACAGGCAAAGCGTGAAACTAAAGAGACAACGTCTTCCCAGGCGAAGACGAGGCCGGGCGTTCGAACTATACGCTGATGAGCGTTTGCTTAACGTTTCGCGGCGGCGGCCCTGGCGACACGCTGCGCCCTGCTCTCGGACACCGTGTCGTTCCGTTCCGGGGGGCAGCATGCCGGGAAATGCTCGGAGCGTTAACGACTTGGGATTTGGGAGGCGCTTAGCGCGTCGCGCCGACAAGTGGTGGGCCAGAACTGGCGCCGCCACACGCTGAGCAAAAGCCCTTGACCGTGTGCCACGCAATGCGGTGGAATGTGTGACGACCGCCGTCCTTGTACGACGACAGCTTCCACTGCCCAGGCGGCCGCCGAGCCGAACACGCGCGCGTTGGGCTCCGCCGACGGAGTGGCAGATCTGAGGAGCCGTCGTTCATCCTCCCTCCTCCTTGTCATCCTTCTGCTCATCCTCCCCCTTCTCCTCGCTCATCGAGCTCATCCTCCTCCTCCTTGTCCTCCTCGCTCATCGACCTCCTCGCCCTCCTCGTCTTCCTCGTCCTCCATCCGCCCCCCTCCTCCTCCTCCTCCTCCTCCTCCTCCTCCTCCTCCTCCTCCTCCTCCTCCTCCTCCTCCTCCTCCTCCTGCTCCTGCTCCTCCTCCTCCTCCTGCTCCTCCTCCTCCTCCTCCTCCGCCGGCGGACGCGGGTCTGCCGCGCGCCGGAAGCACTGTGATCGGGAGCCGGCGCAACCCCCAAACCCCAGGACAAGCACACCGCTCAGCGGCAAGCAAGCCCCAGGGCCAAGGGGGTGCGCCGACCGGGGCCTATACCTCGCTTACACGGGAGCTTGGCGCCGACGGACAGCATGGTGTGGCCGAGCGCGAGCGCCGGTCGCCCGCCCCCGGCGCCGTCCGCAGCTCTGCGCCCCCCGGCCGCTGTCGGGCCCTGGTGGCTCGGCGCCCTGGGCCCCGCGGCCGCTGCGCGCCCAGCTCTGCCCGCCCCAGCCGCTGCGGCGCGTCTCCCCAGCGCCGCCCCCCGCGGGGACAGCAGCGGCAGCAGCGCCGCGCCCGCCAGCGCCCCTGCCAGTCGAGCGCTCAGCTCCGCGCGGCCGCCGCAGCGCCGCCCTGCCCGCGCCCCGCCGTCGGTCCAGCGCGGCGCCGCCGCCAGCCCGGCGGGCGGCGTCGTCAGCTCGGCGCTTGCGCGCGCGCGGCTCGGGCGCGGCCCGCAGCGTCAGCGGCCTGCCCAGCGGCAGCGGGGCGCCCGTAGCGCAGGTCCGTCAGCAGGCAGCTCAGCCCCCTGCTGGGCTCCCGCGCCGGGAGCCGACGGCCCAGCCCTGCGCTTGCGTCGCCGCCAGCACCGCGTCGGCGGCGTTGCGCTGGAGGACGCACCCGAGCGACTGGTGCAGTCGCCGGATGGCCGCCGAGCGCTCCGTGTCTTGCGCGGGCGCCAGCAGCCGCGTCAGGGCCAGCGCCTCCTCGCCCAGGCGGCCGTGGTCCTCGTCCACGAAAGGCACCACGGCCACCCCGGGGTAGCGGGCCCGCTTGCGCCGCGCCGCAGCCGCCGCCGCCGCGCCGTCCCGCCGTGCAGAGCCGAGCCCGGGCGCGTCCTGCGCGAGCGCGCCCGCCACGGTCAGGTCGACCATGAGCGGCTCAGCAAGGCGCGGGGCGTGGACGACGAGGTCCATCCGCGCCTCGGGCCTCGCGGGCGCAGCGTGGGGGAGCAGGACTTCGCGGTGCACGGTGCACCCCTGCTCCTCACACCACTCCGCGAGAGCCGCGCAGCCCGCGTCGTGGCGGCAGACCAGCCACCCGCCCACGGCGCAGCCGCGCGCGTGCCGCCCCTTGGGGTCCAGCGGCTCGCCGCAGATCCCGCCGTGCGGGTGCCGGTGCTGGCAGAGCCTCGGCTGTCGCGGCCCCGCTGCGCCCGCCTCCAGCGGGGGGCCTGTGCAGTCCGGCAGGTCGAGGTGCAGCCGGTGCCGCAGCGCAATGTCGAACTGCGCGTTGGTCAGTCGGTGGCAGGGCAACGTCGGCACCTGCAGGAGCGCGCCCGCCCCGGGGCCCCCAGCGGAGCGCAGGGCGGCCGCCGCCAGGGGGTCCGCGGCCGCTTCGTCGGCAGCGAGGCGGGCAGCCGCAGCGAGGGGGGCCGTAGCCAGAGCGTGCTGCGTTGCTGCCAGTGCCTCGTCGCCCACGTGGGCGGCGTCGTCTCCCAGAGCGGCCCGGAGCGTCGCCGTGGCCGCCGGCAGGCTGCGGCGCGCCCAGGTGCTCACCGCGGTCAGGGCGCTGGCGCTCTCCAGGCCCAGCCGCCGCAGGCAGTGCGGCAAGCAGAGGTGCCAGGAGGCGGCGTGCGCCGCGGGGGCTGTGAGCTCCGCGCTCTGCAGCCCTTCGCCCCCGGCCGCGCCGGCGAGGAAGAGTTTCCGGCAAGCGGTGTCGTCCAGCGCCTCGCCCAGGGCATGCTCGTACTCTGCGGCCAGCGCCCGGTCCAGGGCCCGCACTTCCTCGCTCGGGAGTCCGCAGGTGCGCGCCAGGAAAGTGTAGTCAGAGCCCGTCCTGGGTGCGCAGGAGGGTCACCGCCCCTTGCTTGTCGAGGCCCGCCGCGCGGAGGGCGCGGAGTCTCTGGTAAAGCCGCCCGCGGGCCGTCTGCAGCGCAGCCACCTCGGGGCTGCCCGCGGCGAAAAGGCCCCCATGCGGCCGGCGCAGCGGCGGGGGCCGCTGGGACGGGCGGCAGCGCGCCGTGGCGGAGCACTAAGGCCCGAGGCTCCAGCTCGCGCTGCCCAGGGAGCGCCGCCACGTCGACCTCCTGGCCCGGGTTCAGCTTCGTCTTGTCCGGGTTGCCCCGGAGGCCGGCCGCGGCGCAGGCACGGGCGAAGGCTCCCTCGGCGGCCTCAGCTCTGCGCGGGTCACAGATGACGTCCAGGTCATCCTGGTAGCAGTAGCACCGCGCCGGCTCTGTCGCTGCGGCTGCTGCCTGCTCCACGGCGCTGGCCACCCCAAGGTAGCACAGAGGGAACACCTGGTTGGTGAGAGCGTCTCCCTGGTCCCCGCCGCGCTCCTTCGGGAGGGGGGTCTGCGTGCCGTCGCGCGCCACGTGCACGTGCGTGGTAGCAGTGCTCAGGCCCAAACGAGCCCAAGGCAGCAGGTCCGGAACCATGGTCGACACAGCTGTCGCCGCGGCTGCCTTGTCGAACTCGTTGCGGGCCTTGCCCACGTCCAGGCTGAGTTTGCAGCAGTGCGGCCGGCTGTCGAGGTCGAGCAAGGCCGCCTTGTGCATGCGTTCCGCACCCCGGGCGCTCCCCACTGAGTATTCGGTCTGCCCCAGCGCCGCCGCCACCCTGCCAGTGAACATCCGGCTGACGGCCTTCGAAGCGGCACGCCTGTGGACGCTTCCCAGCGCGAGGGGGCGCACCTTGTTCTGCCCCTCCTGGTCCCCCGCAAGGATCCGTGCTGACAGCCAGGGCCCGTGCACCTCTCCAGGGACCCGGCCGAGCTGCAGCCGCAGGACAACGCGTTCGAAGCTCTCCCACGCGGCCGCGTGGCGGGGTATCCACGTCCAGTGTTCGTTTCTAGTGCCGCCTGGCCCCGCCCCTCTGTTCCGCGGTGCGTGTGTGTAGGCCTTCCGGAGCTCCGCCAGGAAGCGGTCCACGTCCTCCTCCTCCGGGTCTGCAGCCATCAGCTCTGGCTGCGAGGCCGCCCGCGGGAAGAGGTTGGGAAGGCACCTCTGCGCCTTGCTGTCCGAAGCCATCTGGGTCCGCCCGTCCACGACTCTGAGGGCCTCCCGGATATCTTCCTCCTCCTCCTCCTCCTCCTCCTCCTCCTCCTCCTCCTCCTCCTCCTCATGCTCCTCCTCCTCCTCGCTCATCGATCTCCTCGTCCTCCTCGACCTCCTCGTCTTCCTCGTCCTCCCTCCGCCCCCCTCCTCCTCCCTCGTCGTCCTCCTCCTCCTCCTCCTCCTCCTC
Organism: Prorocentrum cordatum; assembly: GCA_963575745.1. Lineage (NCBI taxonomy): Eukaryota > Dinophyceae > Prorocentrales > Prorocentraceae > Prorocentrum > Prorocentrum cordatum. The sequence goes on along the minus strand of CAUYUJ010017615.1, from coordinate 421,342 downwards.
CTCCTTCTGCCCTCCTCCTCCTCCTCCTCTCCTCCTCCTCCCCTCCTCCTCCTCCTCCTCCTCCTCCTCCTCCCTCCCTCCCTCTGCCCTTCCCTTCTCTTCTTCCTCCTCTCTCCTCCTTATCCTCCTCCTTGCTCATTCGACCTCCTCGTCCTCCTCGACCTCCTCGTCTTCCTCGTCCTCCCTCCGCCCCCCTCCTCCTCCTCCTCCTCCTCCTCCTCCTCCTCCTCCTCCTCCTCCTCTCCTCCTCCTCCTACCTCCTCCTCCTCCTCCTCCTCCTCCTCCTCCTCCCCTCCTCATCCTCTCCTCCTCCTCCTCCTCCCTCCCCCCCTCCCTCCCTCCCACCCTCCCTCCCTCCATCCCTCCCTCTGCCCTCCTCCTCCTCATCCAACTCGTCCTCATACATGATCCTCCTCCTCCTCCTCCTGCTCCTCCTCCTCATCCTCCTCCCCCTCATCTTCCTCGTCGTCGTCCTCCTACTCCCTTCTCCTCGTCCTCCCTCCCTCCCTACATCCATCCCTCCGCTCATGCCCTCGCTGGAGCGGAGCCGAGCGGCAGCGGGCGACCTCGATCCAGGGGCGGTAGGAGAAAGTCTTCTTCTTGTCCATCTCTGGGTCCTGCGGCTACAGGAGAAGGAGGGCACGGTGTGCGCCTTGTCCCCAGACCTCCGACGAAATGGTGTGTGCAGCCCCGGCGTGTCTCCTCGGTTTAGACCTCTAAGGCCAGTCATCGGCCCCTGGGCGACAAACTGCCCATGCGTGGGGGGAGCGGTCGGGAGTCCGGAGGTCTGGGGCCGCGGATGGACAACAAAAACACATCGGCGGACGTCGGGGCCTGTCGTTGCTAGTGGGGGCGCCCTGTCGCCAGCACCCCCGTGGTCTGGCGCCTACCACCTGGGTGTCGAGGAGCACATCCGAACAGATGAATTAAATCAGAAGTTCAGAAGCCTGGGCCAGTGTTCCAGAAGTTTCTCCGAACAAACGTGGTCAAACCTTCTTCGTTCACGCTGGAGGGACGAACGTGCTTGAGAAACTGGGCCAGCTTTTCATCAAGATGGTTGAGAAACGCTGGCCAAGCTCTTCGAGAGGAGGTTTCTTCATCATATGCTCGACCGTACTTCCTTGATCGGCACCCAACGATCCCGTGGCGGGCGGGTTTGGTACCTCTGGCCGACACGCTGGGCCCCAGTGGACACCTGAAACGAATCTGGCGCTTGGAACAGGGGGAGAGGGGGGGGCGGAATGGTCCAGGGGGTGATATCATGCTCAAATCGGCGATACATCGCCGATAGATCGGCGATAGGCCCCGATGGCGGAATCGCACCCTTCCTGGTCCGGGTGGGCTGTCAGCCCGCTAGCGGCGAAGAGTGGACGATTGGGGGTCGGTGCGTTCCCCCCTGAGCCTGTAACCGCCGAGCGTTGCCCCTGAGGGCCGGGGGGGGGGGGGAATGGGGTCGGCACGAGGGACAGGCCATCCTGGAGGAAGGAGGGGCCTGGCAGGTTTCGCTGCTCTCGGGCTCCCGGGGCCTTCAGAGGACAAATGAGGATGAAAAGCTGGTACCGGGGAAGGCCCCCAGGGTCCAGGACCCCTTTCCACCAGAAGCGGCTGAGTGGATGCAAAAAAGGGAGGGGGGCTGAAAGAGGGGGGAGTGGAGAGGAGGCGGAAGAGTGGAGAGGAGAGGAGGCAAGCTAGGCGCGATCGCGCCATATTTGACATCCAATCCCGCCCTCACATCCCTTCCCATTGCGCTGTGTGTTTTATTTATCCGCGTGTGATTTGTTTTATCTTGTAAGCTTCCTTTGCTTAGCTCAGAACAGTTTGCTCCCTTCCATAGCTGGTGTGGCTTAGAGGAAGGGGGCCTGCAGCCCCCGTCCAGGAGCTTCAGCTTGTGTGCTGGAAGAGATGCTCACCGTCAGCTGATCAAACGGTGGGAGCATTTTTTTGTTATCTCTGTGGGCGCGGACAAAGGTCCACGGTTTCATGCAAACAAATTCAAGCAGGCGGGACGGCCGCCGCCCTCGCGGCACGCCCGCGTTCGCGGGCCGCCGCAGCGTCCGCGAAGCCGAGGGCTCGGAGGACGCCCTCGAGCCCTGGGCGGATCCGCCTCGGCTCGGCTGCCTCCGCCCGCGGGGCCGCCGCTGCCAGGCGCCGCGGCGCCGTGGCGCTCGGCGGCGCAGCCATCAGGCTACCAGCGCCAGCCGCAGGCGGCGTGGGCGGGGCTGCATCAGGCTGCCGCAGCGCTGGCTCGGGCGCCGCCTCGGTCGCCTGCACCTCCGAGCCGTGGCCCTGCCTGGCCTGGAGCGCCGCCGCCCAGCGCAGGCGCGTGCTTGCCGTTGGCGAGGCCAGCGGCGCGATCGGCTCCTTCGACGCTGGCGGGATCCCACGTGCGAAGTCCGACCGCGCCTGGGCTCTGGATCCCTTCTTGCTTTTGGGCTGCCCCGCCGCCACGCTGGCCCCGCACGGCTTGCCCAGGCCGCGGCGCGCGTACCTGGGGAGGCGGCAGTGCATCCAGCAGGCCGCGCAGACCAGGAAGGGCTCGGAAACGTCGCCCTCGACGCGCGACTCCATGAGGAGGTGGCCGTTGACCCTCCATCCCGCTGGACGGGTCGCATCTGCCGCCTCCGCAGGGGCTGGGCCGCTGCTCGTCGCCTCCGCCGCCGCCAGGCGCGGGCTGGGCGCGGGCGCCGAGGCCTCGCGGCGCCTCGGATGCTCCTGCGCCCTGCGCTGGGCTACACGGCGCAGCACCTCCGCGGGCGACTCGGCCGAGGCGGGGCGGCGCCTCGCGGGCGAAGGCCGCGAGCTGGAGGCGCCAGCTGCCGCCACCGCTGCCAGGGCCGCCGCCGTGGCGAGGCGGGGGCCGCCGTCAGCCGCCGAGGGCTGCGCTACGCCGACGTCATCGCCAGGCTCGGCGTCGGGCTCCACCAAGAAGCCAGTCGCTGAAGCGGCAGCCCCGCGCACCTCCGCGTCGTGCATCACCTCGAGCTCGCCGCGCCTCTGGGACTGCGACGTCGCTGGGCTGAATCCACCTGTCCCAGGGGCGGGCTCCGCCGCGGCGGCGTGCAGGAAGTCGGTCTCGCCGTCGAGCTCCGCCGCCATGTAGGGGGTGAGGTCGACGAGCTCCAGCGAGCTGATGGGCCAGGAGTCCCGCAAGCCCGACTCCGTAGCCTGGACCTCGAACTCGGCGGCGCACCGCGCCGCGTCGCGGGCGCGGGCCAGGCAGCCCTGGAGCAGGAGGGCCTCCTCGTCGGCGATGGCGCGCAGCGCCGCGCCCGCCTTCGCGAGCTGGTCCGCGAGGCGGTTGCCGTAGAGCTCCACCTCCGAGAGTACGCCCTGCTCGACTGCCGCCCGAGAACGGTGGGCGGGGATGTGCGTCACGTGCACCCCCTCGGCGGCGTCGCCGACCCTCGCCCAGAGGTGGGCAAACTGGGCCGTCGGGGCCGCCGCCCTCTTCACGTCCTTGCAAGCCCCGAGCGTGCCGAGGCAGTCGATCATGAGGTGGTAGTGGCCGACGATGTCCGTGAGGGCGACCACCGCCGCGTAGTCCTCGCCTGCCCTCGCCGCCTGGCTGGGCAAAAGGGCAGGCGGCACTGCCCCCCACGCCTGCGCCAACCACTCGCCGTCGGGCGCGAGAACCACCACTGCCCAGCCCGCGCTCCTGACCATCGGGAAGTCGTTGTTGACGCAGGAGCCGTCCGTGAAGACGAGGGAGCCCGCGGGCACCACGAGCGCGCCCTCGTCCCAGCCACGCGAGCGGCGCTCCCAGCGAGGGTCCCAGCGCGGCCTCTGCACCAGGTACTGGGCGTCCACGAAGAGGCCCTGGCAGAAGAGCTCCTCGTAGCGGTGGCCCATTGTGCTCACCAGCTCGGCAGCTCGCTTCAAGTCGGCGGGCCTGCGGTCTCGCCGCCAGCCCTCCCAGGCAGGGCATCTGTGGTGGCGGTGGGCCAGAGTCCCGCTCTCCTCGCCGCAGAGCAGGCAGCGGTCGTCGATGTCGGTGCCACGCTTGGCCAGCCTGGCCTGCGGCCATAGTGACAGAGACGCCAGCCTGCGCAGGCAGCCGCAGTGGTGGCTGGACCACGTCTCCGTGGGCGCGGCGCCGAGGAGCTGGTTGATGGCCCGCCAGTTTGGCGGCAGCTGCCACGGCCACAGGGTATCAGGCCTGGCGTCGTACTCCTGGAAGGCTGCCGCCTTCCTGGCCGCCTCCTTGGTCTTCTCCGCAAGGAAGGCGGGGGGGTACCGAAGGACGGAGTAGCAGCAGCCGAACTCGTCCTGCAGGGAGTCGCCGTCGTCGCTGAGGCCCCAGCCGATGACCTGCAGCGTGAGCACCAAGGCCGAGATCGGGTCCCTGACGGCAGCCCAAGGGCGCTGGAGCCTCACGATCCTGGCGCTCTCCGCTATGCAGGCCTGGATCGCCGCCGCGGAGGCCTGGCCTGCCCAACGGACATCGGTGCACGCTAGGACGGCCAAGCCCGTGGCCACCACTAGCGGGTCCTGGCGCCAGCCTCGCGGCGAGCACTGCAGCAGGAAGCCCAGCGCAGCCCCAGGAGCCAGTTTGCCCGTCGCCTTGGCCGCTGCCAGCCTCAGGGCTCTCACGCGGCCAGGCGGGATGCCGTTGCAGGCCGAGCCCCATAGGGCTTTGGCTGAGGGGCCCGCGCGCAAGACCCTTGCCTGCCGAAGGCCAGGCCCGAAGATCTTGTGGAGCCTGCTGGCCTGCCGCAGCGCCGCGAGCTCTCTACCGACCTGAGTCGCGACTCGCCTGTGGCTGCCAGCCGTGGCGTCGACGCCGAGGTCACGGTGGCCCGAGACAAAGGCCTCGGCCGCGAGCCGCCAGTCGGGTTCCCGCTGCAGGCGGCGCTGGAGGCCCGCCGTGGAGGCCAGGACCTTCGTCTTCTTCCAGTTGATGGGCAGCCGCCTGTCCGCCAGCATCTCGACCACGCCGCTGACGAAGCTCGCGATCGTTCGGCTGAGCGTCGCTGCCGACCCGATGCCGTGGCCTGCTATGTCGTCGATGACGTTGACGACCCTGCCGACTGGCAGCAGCGCCCTGGCCTGGAGCAGGAGGCCGTGCAGCATGAGCCTGGCCAGCGTCGTCGCGCAGGAGCAGCCCGCGATGATGGTGCCGCTGACCTCAATGGGCTCGCTGATGGCGGCGTCCGCCGAGGCGCGGCGCGGCCCAGCGTAGAGTACGCAGAGGGCCCTGAGCAGACCGACGCTGAAGCCGTTACCCTCCGCGGCCTGGCGCAGAAGGTCATGGTCGATCCGCTCGTAGAACTTGCTGATCTCGAAGTAGACGGAGGCTGCCTCGAAGCCAAGCTGGCGGGCGAGCGCGAGCCCCAGGTTGTGGAGGTAAGCCGCCCTGTCACAGCAGGTGTTCGCGTCCTTGCCCCAGACCTCGGGGAGCGGGTGGTCCGCCTCCCACATGGCGCAGTAGCGGCGGCGCACCCTGCTCCAGATACGCGTCCACATGCTCATGATGCCGATCGGGCGGCGGCCTCCGTCGGGCTTCCCCAGGAAGACGATCACCGTGGTGAAGAAGGCTGTGGGCTGCGGCTGCTGCTCCCAGGCCGCGAGCACCTCTGCCATCCTCTCGGCGAAGGGCCTGCCCAGGGAGAGGACCAGCCGCGGGTGGAACGCATCCCAGCCCAGAGCGGTCTGCTTCGGGAACGATTTCGCCGCCTCGAGGATGTCGTCCGCCGTGATAGGGGGCAGCTCCATGGAGCAGATCCAGTCGGCTGGTCTGGACCTGCACTCCCCGTCGGCACCTTTCCAAAGGGCCTTCCACTCAATGAGGATCTGGTCCAGGGCTTGCTGGCCAACAACTGGGAGCGGCAGGCTGTCGGGGCAGTGCGCGGTCACCGAGTCCAGCACCTGGTCACGGTCCTTTATGACTGCGTGGGCGCCCTTTGCCCCCTTCGCCAAGGCCTCGTCCACGAAGTCCTTCCAGCGCAGCCTGGCCGCCTTGGCGTCTTCTTTGCGGTGCCTCTCCGTCGTGCTCTCGATCATCTGCAGGAAGGCCTGCCCTTGCTCGGTGGGCTCCTGGATCACGTCTATCAGCGAGTAAAGCTTCGAGCCTTCGAACATGGTGCAACCCGCCTGCTCGAACTTGGGCCCCAAGCTCTTTGCCACCTGCACCAGGTGCTTGATGTAGCCGACGTGCCCCACAGGGGGTGAGCAGACCGCAGCAGCCGCCCTGAGCTGCCTGGCGATCCTCCCGAGGCAGAGCCAGCACTTGGTGATGGGGCTGAGCTTTCTGACAGCCTCCGTGCGCTGCAGGTCCGCCAGCTTCTTCTTGACGGTGCGGGGACCTTTGGCCCTGCCCTGGTACCTCTCTCCCTCGTAGATGCCGAACTGGTCGATCAGGTGGAGCTCCGCGGCCTCGAAGAACTCCTTGATCGCCGCATCGGGCGTGCCGTCTCTGTCGGTGATGGGGGCTGTCCAGCTGATCTGGGTCGCCGCCTGCAGGGATATCTCACGCTGCTCGGCCGAGACCTCCGAGCCCACCTCGAAGACCCTGGGGGTCTTGAGGACCCAGACCATGGCGTTGCTGCCCAGCTCGCTGAACGTGAGCCGCACTGGTGCGTGCGGGTTCAGTGTAGTGGGCTTGATGACCTCCACCTTCGGGCTGAGGCCGGCGAGCGCCGTGGAGATCACGAAGAAGTCGTAGATCTGGTCGCCGCAGGTGAAGGTCGTGGGCGCGACTACCACCCCGCCCACAGCCCGTGGCCACCAAGAGGCGGCGAGCACGCTGGGGTCCATATTCCAGTCGGCCCCCACTATGAACGGCTCGTGGAGGCTGAACAGGAACTCCTGGAGGTCCGACAGCAGCTCCAGGTTGTAGCCAGCCATCCTGGTCGTGTGCTCGAGGTAGGCGCTGACCACCGTAACCACGAGATCGCCGAAGGCCACCCGTCGGGCCAGGATGCGGGCACTGTGCTGGTGCCAGTCGTGGTCGATAGCCGCCACGCCCCTAGACTTTGACGTCAGCACCCCGACGCCCGCCGAGACCGCCTGGGCCGCCTGCCCCGTGCTGTGGACGCTGCCGAAGGCAGCGCTGAAACAGTTGCGCCTGGCCCAGCTGCAGGCGTCAGTCGCCTTCTGGCTGGAGGTGAAGCGCGTCTCCTGCACCAGGATGACGTCGTCGCCTCCTCCTTCGTCCTGGAGCCGCTCCAGCTCCACCTGCGTCTCCGTCCAGGTCGAGCCGTTCAGTGTGACGAAGCTGGCTCGCTTCGCTCCCACTGGCCTGATCAGCTTGGCCAGCTGGAGGGGCTTGACCTGCGGTCGACCAGGCTGAGGCTGTGCCGCAGGCTTCACGACTGCCACGGCGGCCGAGCGGCCGCCAGGCGGGCGGCTGCTCGCCGCCTTGGGTCTCCGAACCTCGGGGGGTCTCACGCCCTCGCCCGTAGCCTGGTCACCTTGAAATGGGTACCCACTATTCCTTATGGGCCCCTGGCTGGGCTGAGGACTGCCAGTCCTTCGGTCGGGCCCATACGGTGGGAGCATTGGATAAAGAACCCTTCGATAAGGAATCCACGGTCTGGAGGCCGGTGGAACTCCAATTGAGGCTTGGCCATGGATATCACCGCCGCCCACATCAAATAAGGAATCCTCCAGTGTCTGCAGCCTCCTGGGCACATTCCTTAATCGACGCCCCCACCGTACATGTCTTGTTCTCCCCTCGGTTTCTGGGAGACGACCCACAGGGGTAACCAGAGCTACGTCGACGGCCACGGTCACGACGAAGTGCAGCAGACAATGTGGGAGAGGGTCAAGGACAGTCAGCAGAATGCGACGAGCTACTGCCTGGAGGTCAAACACGACATCGAGGATGCGAGAACGGTGAGCATACAGACAGTTGGCAGCAGCTCGACCCATGGAATAAATGGCGCAAGCGACAGGAACCAACGATCGAGAACCCCAGGCGGAACATGCGGTGGCAGTGGGAGCCGTACGAGGGGTCGTTCGGCAGCCCACATGAGTTCCAGGACTTCTGGGAGACGCCCACGGCGTTGGACAGACGGCCAGAAGCAGGATCGGAGAAGTCCAACCAGTCCAGGGACTGGGACGCTCGATCAGGTGAAGAAGACGGTGGGACATGGAGGGTCACGATCACCACTTGCCGGGGATCACGAACATCGAGGTCGCGACGTGGACAGAACAGGAGAGGAAAGGACCCACCTTGTCTTACATGGACCTGAGAAGCGTCTGGCAATGTATAGGTGGAGCAGGCTTACGGCAATACCGCCAGAAGAGCAAGGAGCGACGCTGCTGCTACACCTATCACGTGAAGCAACGACGGCGACCGGACACTTACGGCCAGGATAGGTGCCGCACCCTGATGGAATCCAAAAGGTTAAACTAGCACTAGACGCGCTGACGTTGCCAGAGGCAGACGCTGAGACGTTCCAACAACTGGAGAAGACACTCTTCGCGCCACCCAGGTCGAAGGACGAGACGCTGATGACGTTCACGAATCGGGCATGAGCTGAACAGAACGAGCACGAGACGGTCCAGGGATTCCTCTTACCAGAAGGAGTGGGCTTGGCGAAAGCTGAGCGCAACCAAGTCCTCATCCAGACGGGCTACGACCACGGTGTGAACAAGCTGACGGGAATCCTGAAGAAGCGCATGACGGACGACAATGCAGTAGTCGAGGGATCAGGGACTACAGTTACCAAGACGGCTTTCCTGGCGAGTCACAGGGAGGAAGAGGACACATACTACGAGCACGAGAACAACGACGGATAGGACCTGATCCACAATGCGATGGTCAACCTACTCGGCATTGAAATGGAGGAGCAAGGAGAGATGCCACCAACAGGAGAGACCATACTGACGGAGAGCGATGGCGTCTATCGTACCACCACCTGCCAAACCAAGGACCTGGAGCGATGCGAGGAAGATGGTGGCAGAGAAGAAGATCAACCGAGGTTTCCGACCCATGACCGATCACAAGAAGATCCAGAAGTCCGCGGATGACGTCAATAAGCGGACGAACGCCCCGAGAATCCGCGGAAGAACACACCGACCTCGGGCCTGCCGCCATGGTGGAGCTCGAGGGCGACGAGGTGTGCAGCTACATCGCGACGGACGCGAAGCATGAGGCCATCTCCAATTGCGTTGAGCACGTCAATCTGGCGACCAACAGTCGTACATCGGGACGATCTGGATGGGGAGCTCTGGAAAGGGTGCGCGGCTTCAACATGGTGGGCGAGGGCACCTACGAGAAGTGGAAGAAGCACTACCAAGTGAAGCATAACATCAAGCTCGGGACCATCCCGTACCACAAGAAATACCGCTTCGGCAACGACGAGGTCTACACGGCGACGGCTGGGGGGTCAGCATCCCAGTCATGCTGGGCAGGTGCGTGGGCACAATCTTCGTGTGCCTGGTCAAGGGCGGGGCGCAGCTGCCGCTGTCCAAGACTATCCTGGTGGAGCTCAGGGCCTTGCTGCACGCCTACCGCTCGGAGCTGGACCTACCTGGTCCGAACGTGAAGCTCCCCGTGGCTCACGCACATCGGGAGCATTTACTGCTGCAGCTGGACCACTTTGTACATGAGTGGAGAAGCCCGCCAGCTGGACTCTGTGCACGAAGGAGGTCTCTGTTTGACGCCGTACGAGCATCCACCGAGCCTCGGCATCACTGACATCGATAGCAGCACTAACGGCATGCAGAACTGCATGATCGCAAACGCGGAGACCAAGGGCCCAAAGGAGGACGATCCAGCAGATAAAAGAAACAGGCAGGAGCCAAGCAGTGTAGCAAGACAGCGTCCAGTCAAACTAGCAGCACTACGCCGGGGGAACCGAGGTTATCAACAGAAGAAGATGGCTGAGCAAGTATACCACTGACTGGATGAGCAGCTACAACCACAAGGGGATAACCAAGGTCCGAAGTAGTAGCGCAAACGAGCTAAACAACCACATCACAAACAGCATGAGCAACCAGCTTGGCTCGAGCTCGAGGGTTTCAAGCCTACGATCGGCCCCAACGTCAAAGTGCAATGTACATCCATAGTCCCATGACATGCGACGAGCTCCCGAGTTCATCTGTTCAGCCCTCGCCGCAATGCTCGTCGCGAGGAACGTCCAGGCCATCAGGCATCAAGGCGACGGCGACTCGAACGGCTGCCCCAACCACCCCTCGAGAGACAAAGGCGCCGTCGGCGAAGAGGGGTCGATGCCTCGCACGGGAGCTATGATAGCCCGCCGCTACGAGATAGTCAACAGCGGCCCGAGGATGCCGACGGTCGGGACCAGGGCGAAGGATCACGATCGCAAGGAGACCAGCGGCTTGCACGAGTTCACTCGTCACGGCGGGAATGCCAAAGCCGACTACTATCAGTGCAGCGGCTGCAGGCTCCGCATCGAGTACGATCCCAAGACGATTCCAGGGATGCGGGTGGTGGTGGACCAACTGGACAAGCGGAAGGATCGCGGGGCGAAGAGCAAGGGCTGGAAGCAGAGGAACAAGGCGGCGACCCACCAGTCAGAAAGAGAGCGAGAGCGAGGAGCCGACAAGGCGGATCAGCAGGGCACGACTATCAGCGAAGGCTTCAGCCGTGCCGGCAGGGAGGCCCGCAACACAGACGACGGCCACCACGGAGGAGGAAGGAGGTCAACCGAGAGGGCTGAGAACAGGTGGAGGAGCAGGAGGACTCCACCAGGACGAAGACGCTGAATGTCATGGCGGCGCTCCTCGGGGACCAGAGCGCTAACGCGACGACCTCAGACCTGGTTGAGAAGCTGCGCGATCACCTGGGAGCGGACATCATCGAAGACTGGGAGACCAACCATGCTCCCTGGACGCAGAGCCGGGCAGGGGCATCAATCGGTCCACCAAGAACTTGGAGGATCACCAGCAGTTGAAGGAGGCGACCGAGCTCCTCGCACCTGAATGCGCAGCCTTCGCTGCCACCCACGAGGAGTCGGCAGGCGACGAACTCGAAGATCTGGCAGAGGACCAACGTGCGGTGGCACGAAGACCTTTTCAAGGAAGCCGGTTGGTGGCACGTTCAAAACATCATCCACTGTCCAGAGAGGTCAGCAGAAGGTCTGGAAAATCATCAAGAAGGACCGACCCTTGCTGACCATCGTCAAGCCACCCAAGGAGATCTCTTCGACGAGAAGCTGAAGAAGCAAATTGGCAGGGACATGCTGACTTTCATCTCAGGTCCCGCTGTCCGTCAAGTGATGAGTGGCAGCAGATCTCACGTAAGTGGGAAGATCCTCTCATCCAGAAGCTAGATCGGCTACTTGAGGTGACGGACAGCACAGCGAACGCCAACAACAGACAGGCAGGTCCACCTTGCCAGGCGGTGCCTACGAGTTCGGGAAGATGCGGAGTAGCAAGTGAGTGGGAAGCACAATCAAGTGGGGAGTGGGAATACCTGAAGACCTCCACGAACTCACCGCAGCATTGGTCAGAGCCATTGCGAGGGAGAAGAACCTCATCCCGAAAGCTGCTCAGCAGGACCCGGATTTCAAGGACCAGATCGACCTGGAGACGCAGATCAACCAGGAGAAGGACATCACGAAGAAGGCTATGGCTGCCTGCTGTGCTGCCGGGGCTACAGGGCACGAAGGAGCACAGAACGAGAAGAGCACCGACCCGATCAGCAAGCAGGCAGTCCAGAAGATTCACGAGAACATGGGACATTGTATCAATGCGAACCTCGTGAGGGTACTGAAGTACCGCATGGCAAGACAGGCGTACCTTGAGGCTGCTCAAAAACTGGACTGCCCCATGAGCGCGGCCAACAGGCGACAACGACCGGCTCTGCCTTCCGAGCCACCCACGACATTCCAGTCTAACGACGTCATCGGGATGAGCATATTCTTCTTGCTCGGCCCCGGGGAGACGACCAAGGCTCACGTGCTCGAGATCGTGTGCCACGGAACGGGACATCACATGGTGGTGACGCTGCCGTGCCGCCAGGGACAGCAAATCAGGAGGCGCTACCCCGCGTTCTGGAAGCGAGTGTGCGGCCCCCCCCTGGGTCGTTATCTTGGACGGGGAGACGGGCTTTTCAGTCGGAGAGTTCCCTGACGCCGCGGGCGCTGAGGGAACCGACGCGAAAATTACGAGTGCCACCTTACCTCGGCAAGCAGGCAAGACAGAACGGGCGGGAGGTACCTGGAAGGATACCTTCTACCGCCCGACACAAACGTCCAACACCGACTCCTGTGACGAAGTCTACGAACTCGTGGACGCTGTCAGGCCATCGGTAAGCCCGAAAAGATTCTGGAGGAAGGGTCACCAAGTTTGCCGACCGTAGCACAGGCCATGAACGGTGACACCGAACTGGCGAGGAGCACCGATATGCGCAAGGCCGCGATGGCGGCATACATCGAGGCATAGTGATCGGATAGGTGGACGTTGGTACTCAACCGCAGGACGAGGCCACCCCGAGGCACTACCTTCCAACCAGGAGACCGCTGCTACTTCTGGCGAAGCAGTACCGACAAACTACCAACAACCTCCTGGAGTGGTCATGCCATGGTAATGCCGATGGAGCTACCGAACACAGTGCGGCGTTCCTGTCTGGGGTTTGCTGGGCACTACAACTGCGTCACGCGAGCGAGGAGGAGGAGGCCACGGCATGGGCTCAAGTGGATACGACCATGCAGGACTCGGCCAACACCGACAATCGGGGGAAACGGAGGCACGAGGACCTCACCGAGCAGAAAGGGTCCACCTGAGGAGGAGGCAAAAAAACATCTCAAGAACAGTTCCTCCAGAACCTGCGGGCACTGAACTTCCTCCAGCAAGCCTCGAGCAACCCGCCATATACACGGGGATGGAATAGCCCATGGGCCAAGCCCCCCCGTCCTCGGCAACGAAAACTTGTCAAACTTGGGCCCTGGCTCGCCCGTGAAGGCGGCAAAGTTCCCGCCGGTTTTTCGGGCTTGCGTCCCGCCGTGACTTCACGAGAACACCCTGACAAGAAAACGACCAGAAAACCGTTTGGAATCGCCCGTCGCGATGCCAGCGACGACGAACGCGGGCGCGCCCCCTTCATTCCTATCGCTCGGGCACAGATGCTTCGATCCGCCCTCCCCCCCCCCTGCAAGTAGAAGCAGAAGTACGAGGAGGAGGCGAGGAAAGGCGGAGGAGGGCAGGGTCGAAAGTAAACATGCGCCGAGAACGACAGGGTCAAAAACACCCTCTGCCTAAGAACCCCAAGGCGGGGTGGCCACTAGGTCAAGTCGACCCCACGACCCCGCCCCCAAAAAAGAGAGGAGGGAAAACGCCTAGGACCCCAAAGCGAAAACTGACGCAGCTTGTCAGGGGAAAAAGGAGAGCACCGGAAGACGCCCCTCATGAAAGAGGAGGGGCGGCCACGCCCGACGGTGGCTCTAGCTAGTTCAGCTGCGGGAATTTGCGAAGTGGACAACGATGGTGCTCTTCCACAGGTGGAGGTAACTCTTCTGTGGCGGTCGCCCCACGGGTGGACGACACAGTCCAAGGAGACCGCGAAGAAGTTGAAGAGGAAAACGTCGCTCGCAGAAAATCTAAAAGGAATTCACAAAACAAAGATGTCAAGCCGAATCCGGCCGTCAAAAAGGAGAGCAACGAGAGACGCGAGACAATGAGACGACGGAGAGGACAAACAGGAAACGCGCGACACCACGAGAAGTGGAGCTCGAGATGTTCAGAACCAGCCTCAAGTCACTAGGTTCCCCCGCCGCAGAAATTATGCCGCTCTGTTCCGCGGGAGGTCTCTGGGCCAGGAGCGCCTGCCCCCAGCAATAATTTTGTCGTCGACTCCAGGGCCCCGCGGGCGGAACCTCCGCAGAGGCGGGCGCGGGAGTGCCTGGCGTAGGGGGTCTCTCGATCCTGAGTCGGGCGCCAGCGCAAGCTCCGTGTTTGCCGGGTCGCTGACCCCCGACATTCGTTGAGAAGGGCAGCGAGCAGCGCGGCGAAACATGACGCCGAGCGCTTCGCTGCTGAGACTCGCCGCGAGTCGCGCGCGCCCGCATCGAACAACACCTTCGGCCCAGGCGCTAACCCGCAAAAGAAACCCACAACGACGCGAAGACACCGGGTGTCTCGACGGCCGCAGCGCAACACGAATACCGCGGCGCGCCACAGCATACTGACTCGCCACATCGCCGGGCCCCGCGCGCCGCATCGGAGACGGACCACGGGAAACGCCTCGCATAGGGCTTGCCAGCCGCCGCGGAGCCATGCCTCGGCGAACGCTAGTTTCCACGCCACAGCGGAGACAGACCTCGGCAAACGTGACGCGCCAGGCCCCCCCGCCGCCGCGCCCGCGGTGGCGGGTCTCCCCGCCGCGACGATCTAGCGAAGTGCTTGGCGTCAGCTTTCGCCGCTGCAAACGCACGCGCGCCTGCCCCCCCGCCCCGCGCCCCGCGCCCCCCCGCCCCTCCCCTCCCGGATGGAGGGCGGCGCGGGATTTGCGAACGGTGACCGCGACGGCGGCGGCCGCGGCCGCCAGGGCGCGCGCGTCGCCGCGGGCCTACTCGAGCGCCTCCGCGCTGAGTCGTTGAAAGCCGACCGCTCGCGACCGCGAGCCCGCGTAGGTGGCGGCGCCCTACTTCTGCATTCGGGGGCAGGCTTGTTCGATCCTCGCGGGGGCGTGTCGGCCCGCGCGCCGCGCCATGTTTCGGGCCCGCGGGGTGCCGGTTCTTCCCGGTCCAAGGCCCAGGCGGACTGGCGGGTGCTTCGTCGCGCGGTTTCCAGGAGTCGGGCGTTCCAGAGAGTCGCCCTTTTGTGACGCTGTTGCTGGCTTGTCTCCGCCGTTGCCCGCGCGCGCGAAGGCGCGTTGATCCCCGCGCCTGCAAGCCCCGCCCTGGCGGCGCCATCACATCGGCCAGCGCCGTTCTTCGCGCCGCGGCGCGGGGCACTTGTCTGTCGAGGCAAACTCTTCGCAGATTTTGCGGGCCCCAGGCCTGCCGGCTGGCCGCGCTCTGAGTGGCGCCGCGGGCGGTCCCGGGGCGCGCGCGCGCCGCTTCCGGGCCCAATCTCAGCGCGCCCCTTTGCTTGCGGGCGCGGCTGCGTCTGCGAGCGCGCTTTCCCTGCGCGCCGTTTGCAGGTGCTGTCTCTCCAGGAATATGGCGCGCTCGTCGCAGGGCCACTCGGTGTTTCTGTCCAGGCCGCCTCTTTCCATCCTGTGCTATGTCCCCCAATCGGGCTCGCGGCAGCGGCGATGCCCCACGTGTCTTCTGAACGTGGACGCGAGGGCGCGCGGCTCGGGCAGGGCTGCCAAGCCTGAGAGGGCGCAATACCAATTCTCAGTGATATCGCGGAGGTCGCTGTCCTTTCGGCAGCGCTGAGGCGAGCGACGTCACAGATGCAGCCGCCTGTTTCTACCAGCCTGTACCAGTCCAGGGTCACAGAAAGACTCATCGTCCGTTGACGCGCTGGCTGTTGTCCTTAGCTTCTCCCTTCCGTGCGTTGACCCTCATTCTGCGGGCATCGCATCCGAAGATGTTGCTGCGTGCTGCGGCTATGCTCGCGCTGAGTGTCTCGGATTCGCCACTGTCCGCGAGGGGCTCGCACGTTGCCGCGGCGCCCCCAACCGCGCCGAACAAAGTGAAGCACTGATCTAGTCCACCTGGGGCAGAGCTCGTCGCCCCATCCAGTTCCTGCATCCACTTTCGGAAGTGCGGCGCAGCAGGTGGGCTTCGGCATTCAACCATTTCGGCCTCTTTGTATTTCATTTTGCTCAGCAGTGTCCGGACAGCATCTTCTGCGGCGCTCTGCTTCTCATGGCTGATCCACCGCCCGCGCCTCGAGGCCCACCCCCGAAGTGGGGGCGCGCCTTTGTTCTGGATCGGAAGTCCCGCCCGCTAGGCCCACGTCGGCGCGGAACGTTCGCGCCGGCTTGGTTTCTCTGGTTTGGGCGCGGCATAGCCGCCATGGCTCTCCGTCGATTTTGTCTTCGGCGCCCGCTGTCCCCCGCGCGTTTGGCCTCGGGCTGCTCCGGCGCATTGCGCCGGCGCACCGCGCGCGCGGCAGCGGCTTTCCCCGCCGCGAACTCACGCGCAGCGGGAGCGAGGACGCCGCGCGCTGGTGCCAGTGGCGACCTGGTCTGAACACCTGCCCACTGCGCAAGTATGCGCGGCTGTGGCGACATGAACGAAGGCTGCGGCATCTTCATCACTGGGCTCACGTGCCTCGCAACCAGTGATACATGTCTAGCAGAGATCGCAGAGAGAAGCCTCTCCGATTGATTTCGATAGTCGTCTACTCTTCTGTTAATCGCATCGATCATCTTATCGAACATGGCAAATTCAGCACCCGCCTTATGTCTCATCCTATCCAGGCGACTTGTGTTCATCGCAATGTGGTTCTGGAGCTGGTTGCTGTAGTCGGCAGTTATATGTTCGCATGCCCCGATTTGTTCGTACGTGTCTCTGACCTGTCTCTGCAACTCCACCCGCGCATGGAGATCACGTCGTTGTTTGTAGAAGCTCGACCATCCGCGTTATTCAGCTGCTCTTGGAGGGCAACCTGGTTCATCCTTGCACCACTCATGGTGGTTACGATTTCTGCCATTTGACTATTGACCTGCTCCCGCTCATTGTTCTCGGCGGGAGGCTGCTCTCGCAGGGCGTCGAATTTTGCCTGGTGCGCATGCAGCATGTCACCGCGCTGCCTATTCCAGAGCGCATCGCTCTCCTGGCCGGTTTCAACTATAATGGGCCATTGGCCCGATACCGTGAACTGTTCATTGGGGTAGGCAGCGCTGCTCTATATCCGCTGCTGCGCCTGATACTGATCCCTGGCATTATGGGCAGCAAGGGCTTCGACGTCTGCGCGAGCTTCAGCGCCGATAACTGGTCGGACTCTGCGTGGTTGACTGGTCAATTCGGCCATCGCGGCAGACAGCATGGTGCTGCAGAGGAGGGAAGAAGACAGAGAGAAACCGAAGGCTGGAGCTACCTACGCCTGCGCCTTGAACTGCTGTTTCACAGACCTGGACCTTGAGCTGGACTGTACAAGCGGACCTCATCCAAACTACAACAATGACGACCAGAACTATGAGCCCGAGGCGTATCGCTGGATTCCGGAATCTCCAAAGAAGGGCACGGCCACTAAGAGAAGCTGACCCCTTTCTGAGCAGTGGGCTACGACCAAATGTGATTTGCTGAGCACTGTAAGCTTCCTTTGCTTCGCCCACACACACCCGTTCCCTTCAATAGGAGACCTGCGGCCCCCTGCCAAGGATTTCAGCTTGTGTGCTGGAAGAGATGCTCACCATCAGCTGATCATGATGTCTTGGCCTCCCTCAGTTTCCAGGAGACGACCCGCGCCGCGGACGCATTTCATAGCCGACCTGGAACTCCACAAAACATCCCATCGTGTTATGCGCTGTCGGAAAAGTGAAAGTTGTTGGACCTGTGTGACCTGGGGGACCTCTGTGGCCTGTGGGGCCCGTGAGACCTGTGACACCTGTGGGACCGGTGGGACCTGTGAGAAGTGAGGCCCGCGAACGAAATCTATGGGACCCGTGGCACTGGCGGAACCTCCGGGACCTGTGGCACCTGGGGGGCCTCTGTGGGACCTGTGAGACATGCGACACCTCTGGGACTTGTGGGACTTCTGGGACCTGTGGGAACTGTAGGGTTTGCGAGGCCTGCGACACCTGTGGGACCTGTCAAGCTGGTTGTACCTGTGGGATCCGTGGGACGACCTGCGACACTTGTGGGTCCTGTGGGACCTGTGGGGCCTGCGAGGCCTGCGAGATCTGCAAGACTTGTGGGACCTGCGAGACCTGCGGGATGCAGAAAAGTGGCCCACGCTGGGGCGGGAACGCCATTCTAAACGACGGAAGCACAGCGCCAATCTGAAAATGAGGCTCACGCTGCAGCGAGTGCACCATTTGAACAACTGTAAACAATCGGAGTGTAAAACGCCATAGACAGTTCGCGCAAATCTTCTGTAAGAAAACAAGACGCGGAGGGGGGGCGAAACCAATCAGGACACATTCAGGGGAGAGAGGAGAGTAGCATGCAGCATTCATATAGTATTACTGTAGAAGGGATGACGCAAGGGAGAGGAGAGGAGTGGAGGGGAGAGAAAGAGAAAGGGGCAGGTGATGGGGTCGCAGAGATCAAATGTCAGCTTTCGTTCAATACGGGGTCTCCAAAGTCCCAAACATTTCTGCAAGGCAGGCTTCGCATCCTGAGACCCGTGGCCCAGTGCGGGCCCCGAGAAGCCGAAACGGGGAAGAGACTTCCGTATTCTTTCGACACGTTGGATGTATGGGGAAGTGCTCACTTTTGCTGGCTCACTCCTGTCTCCTCGAGCCGCCGTCTGCGGCCATTCGTGTTCGAGCCAACCGCTGGGCGATGACTGGGTCCCGCCAGGGGAAAACAACTTCCGCGCTTACCTCTTCGAGACTGAAGCTTCCGTCACAATCCTCTGCTCGTGCTTCTGCCGCTGACTTGCTCAGATGATTACGGCCAGGAAATGTTGCTCAGCGTGTCGCGGCGGCTGCACCTGCGACGCGCTATGTCGCGCAAGCTGACAGAGTGTCGCTCTGCCTCACGGGGCGGGAGGCTTGGAAGAACACAGGCCTCCGACGCTTTTGGCGACGGGGACGTGCTCAACGTGCCGCGCCGAAGCGTGGTGGGCCAGAACCAGCCACGCGACACTCCATGTAGAAGCGACTCTGTCGACTGTCAGTAGTCCCCCCTCCTCATCCTGATCATGCTCCTTCTGGCTCCCCCGCCTCCACCTTCTCATCCTCCTCCACCTCCCCTTCTTGGCGATCGCGGCCTCGCGCGCAGCGACGAGGCGCAGCAAGTCGGGTGCCGCAAGCAGCCTCCACCTCCCCGCAAAGCTCCGACGCCCTGCTTTTGTTCGCGACACGGACCGAGCCGTTCTTTGACGGTCCTGGGGCCCGGTGAGGGCCCCTAGAAGTCGCTCTTCGATCGTCAAAACGTTTCTCAACCTCCTCCTCCTCCTCCGCCTCCTCTTCATCCTCCTCCCTCTTTCGAAAGTGGCCCAAACCATCGATCGTGATTTTGGTTACAGCGCGAGGACGAAGTCCGGGCCCCGCCCCCTCCTCCTGAGCACCCTCCTTCTGTAGGAGCCTCCCAGGTGGGGTCCGAGTAGATGCAGTCGGAGGGTCGCGCCGCATGGCCGATGCATCGGCGACGTCGGCAATGCATCGGCGACGCCAGCGTGGAGAAAATCGAGATCCACATCGAGCCGCATCGCCGACATATCGGCAATGCGGCGCGATCAGCCCCATCTACTCGGACCCCATCTGGGAGGCGGAGGCCTAGATTCTAGCCCCCCCCCACTCCGCCTGATCCTCCTCCTGATCCTGCCCCTGACCCAACTCCTCCTGATGCTCCCCCTTCTCCTCCTCGTCTCCTCCTCCTCCTCCTGATCCTCCTCCCTCCGGCTCCCAAGCCTCCGCCTCATCCTCTCCCACCCCCCCGCCCCCATGTTCCGCCTCGCACTGCCTGCGCAATTCCTGGGTTCGGTTGAGGGGCGAGCCTCACCTACCACCTCCAGCCGCACCTTCGTGCTGCCCCTCGAGGCTCGAAGAGAGACAGAGAGAGAGAGATAGAGACGGCGAGAGAGAGAGAGAGACAGAACTAACAATAAACGAAATGATCCCGCAATCGCATTCCCGCCCGCTGGCAGCAGAGTCCGCACGAGCGGTCCTTCACGAGCCGAGCGAGGGTCCGACGCACCGCCACGAGGTTCCCGAGCAGCTTCTGCACGAGCTCCTGGCAACGCCCGCCACTCTCGGCGTCAGTCGCTCAGTGCTGCTGCTGCTGCTGCTGCTGCTGCTGCGGCTTCTTCTGGCCCCAGACCTCCTCGCTCCGTAACAAAAAAGCGACGGAGGGGTTTCGGATATCATCCCCCTCCTCCTCCTCCTCCTCCTCCTCCTCCTCCTCCTCCTCCTCCTCCTCCTCCTCCTCCTCCTCCTCCTCCTCCTTCCTCCTCTCCTCCTCCTCTCCTTCCTCCTCCTCATCCCCTCCTCCTCCTCCTCCTCCTCCTCCTCCCTCCTCCTCTCTCCTCCTCCTCCTCCTCCTCCTCCTCCTCATCCTCCTCCTCCTCCCTCCCCCCCTCCTCCCCTCCTCCTCCCTTCGTCCTCTAGTCTCCTCATCCTCAGCCTCCCTCCTCCCCCGTCTTCTTCTCCTCTTCCTCCTCCTCTCCTCTTCTTCTCCTCCCTCCTCCTCCTCCTCCTCCTCCCTCCCCTCCTTCTCCACCCCCTCCTCTTCCTTCGTCCTCTACCTTCCCCCTCCCTCCTCCTCCTCCTCCTCCTCCTCCTCCTCCTCCTCCTCCTCTCCTCTCCACAGCCTTCTCCCTCCTCCTCCCTCCTCTCCTCCCTCCTCCTCCTCCTCCTCCTCCTCCTCCTTCCTCCTCCTCCTCCTCCTCCTCCTCCTCCTCCTCCTCCTCTTCCTCTTCCTCCTCTTTCCCCCTCCTCCACCAAACTCCTCGCGCTGTGACAGAAAACGACGACGGAGGAGTTGGGCCATGCTCGGCCTCCCGGGTGCCCTCGCAGGGCCCCGGGGGCCATCAAAGAACGGCTCGGAATGGCAAGCAGATCCTGGGGAAGGTGTCCAGACCTCCGGGGGTCGGAGGACGAGGGATGACGGGAGCGCAAGTCTGCTCCCGGACCGCGACGACGACGACGACGCGCAAGTCTGCTTCCGGACCTCGACGACGACGACGACGACGACGACGACGACGACGACGACGACGACGACGACGAGGGAGCCGCGCGGGAGTGCGCATCGTGGGCTTGCCGCGACGGCCGGGCGGGCGCGGTCCCATCGCTCCAGCTTCTCCTTGCGCGCCGTCTCGCACTTGCCTGCGCAGGAGGTCCCAACGCAGACCTCCCAGAGAGGTCTCCCCCCCCGGGACATGGAGGTCTGGGGGTGGACACCTCCAGGAGGTCTCAAGAGTCAGAGGGTGTCTGCGGTGACAACCGAAGCACGCTTAGCCCCTTCCCCGCTTTCTTCTCGCTCTTCTCGTCTTGCCCGCTGCTCGCTTGCACTGCTAACTCCCGCCGCCATCCAGGCCCCCCAAGTCACGCTCGCCCCGCGGGAAAGAGCGGACCGCCCGAGAGGCCCTGACGGGGCACGCTCCGCCGCGCCATGGCCCGTGCGCAGTGGGGCAACTGGTGATCACTCATCCAAGAGACCTGCCCGCTGGAGGAGGAGACCCTCTGGAGACCTCCCTGGGCACCCCCAGAAGAATGCAGGACCAGTCAGCACCGAATCGCGAGATAGTCTGAGGACGCCGCCAGCCCCAGGGGCATCCCTGAGAGGCTGGCCAGCGAAAACAACCGAGGACGGGCGAAGAGGCAAGGACGCACGAGCACCCTTGGAAAATGGTTTGTCATTCTTACAACTGCTGACTGGGCCGCGAACGAACCGAACCGGCCGAACCGGACGGGCCAGCCTGCAATGCGAACCGAACCGGCCGAACCGAACTGGCCGAACCAGACCTCGGCGGTTCAAAGATGAGGCCCTGAGGAATGGGGACCGACCTAAGGATACGAAGCGATCCAAGGGTTGATGCACATCGTTTAAGGCACCTCATCCTGAGGACCCCACCCTTAAGGATCCCATCTCTTCACCACCCAAGACTGGCCTGCTGTGCGAGCCGAACTGGCCGAACCGAACCGGCCCTGCCCGCCCCCCCGCGGGAGGGGGGGGGGCGGGCAGGGACGACCCCCGACGTCATGAGTTGTTCACAGCATCGACCCCCAGAGCCCAGAAGTCTCGACCCATTCCCCGGGACCGGTTTTTCATCCCGGGTCGTTTCTTGACGGTCCCGAGGCCCAGTAGGGGCCCCCAGAGGCCGAACATAGGGAAAAACCGCCCGTCGTGATATTTTCTCGCGGCATGGCGGCCCTCCGAGCGCTGCCCGCAAGCATGCCCGCCTGCCTGCCTGCCTGCTGGCTCCTGCTGCCTGCCTGCCTGCGGCAGCTGCCGCAGCTGCCGCACGGGCTGCTGCACTCCTGCGCCTCCCGTCGTCTAGGCTTGCGCTGTCGTGCAGGCATGGGTTCTAAACTGCACACGGCGCATTCTCGAATGTCATGCAATTCCAAGAAACACCAGGCAAACCGGGTGCAACCCACAAGCCGACCTGCAGTAGGCAAACTCATGAGGTGAACCGTGGCCTGATAGAGAGAGAGAGAGAGAGCGAGCGTGTGAAAGATAACGAATGACCCAACGCTCCCTGCGCCGGCCGCAAGCCAGAAAACGTAAAAAGATGCACCCCGACTGAAATGGTACTATTAGCCTCCCGTCGTGGAGACATCGCGTTGCATGTGTTTTTACACAACGGGCGTTTCTGGCTACTTTCGGGCCCCGGGACCCTCACAGATCGATCCAGCTCAAAAAAATGACGCAGGAAGATCGGGTCCAGGGCCCTTGTGTTAATTTGTTATGATGTTGCATTTGTTGGTGACGTCGGATCTCAGGGAAGATCGCGACGGAAGGTTTTGGGCCCCCCTCGGCCTCCCGGGGGCCCTCGTCGGGCCCTGGGACCGTCAAAAACGGCCCAGCATGCAAAACCGATCCTGAGGAGCATCGCATGTCTTGGCATGCTACCCTGCCACCAGCTGCAAGACGGGAGTCACCTTATGATATGATTAACTCGGGACGAGTGCCATGATTTCCAGAAAGGCTCCGGCGGCCCTTGTTTCTGCAGCCCGTGTGGAACATACTCGGGGATCCGGGGAATTCTGGAAATCCTGGGAAACTTCGAGCGTATCGTTATCCTGACCTCTTGCTCCTCTGATGCTGCCGCCCGCTGCTGTCCGCTGCTAACCCGTCTCACCCCTCTCCTTCTCCTCCTCCTCCTCCTCCTCCTCCTCTTCCTCCTCCTCCTCCTCCTCCACGGGTGGGGACGCGATCTCGACAGACCCCGTTCGCCGCTTGGCACGAAGAAGGAGGAAGAGGAGGAGCAGGAGGGCAAGGGGGAGGTAGAGAGGAGGACGACGAACAGAAGGGAAAGGATGATGAATGTGATGATGATGATGATGATGATGATGATGATGATGGTGGTGGTGGTGGTGGTGGTGGTGGTGATGATGATGATGATGAGTATGATGATGATGGTGATGAAGATGAGGATGATAATGGTGGTGCTGGTAGTTAGTGGTGTATGATAATGATGACTATGATGACTAGGATGACCAGGATGATGATGCTGATGATGACGATGATGATGATGTTGCTGCTGCAGATGATGATGTGGATTAGGATGATGGGGATAATGATGACGATGATGATGATGATGATGATGATGATGATGATGATGCTGATACTGATGATGGTGATGCTGGTGGTGGTGATGTTGATGTTGATGTGGATGTTGGTGTTGATGTTGATGATGTTGATATTGATGTTGATATTGATGTTGATGATGCTGATGATGATGATGACGATGATGATCACCATCGTTATTAACTATGATAACGGTGGTGATGATGTTAAGGTGGAGCGTCAGTCCGCCGACCTCCGCTTGCCAGAGGTGAAAAGGCGTCTGAGATAATTGGCTGCCCCCCTCCCCCGTGTCCCCCTTCCCCAGGGTCCAACATCGCATCTGACTTGGGGGGGTGGGCGGGGGACGAGCTCTTCAATGACCCCCGGGGCTTCCAGAGCCTGCAAGTCTAGAGCTCGTGGCCTCCCAGATGCCCAAGATTCCATCTAAGCTTGTGCAAGCTGGGCTCCACCACGCTGGAGAGACCTCAAAACCACCAAAACATGCGCTTCTTTTCTGTCTTGACAGCGTCCGGGACGGCCAAAAGGGCCCCAAAGATCGCCCCAGGACGGCCCACAAGGCCCCCAAGATGCCCCCAAGTGGGCCTCACGCCGACTCAACAGGCTCCTAAGACGGCTCGCAAGAGCGTCAAGCGGGCCCTAAGAGGGGCCAAAGAGAGGGGACACGAATTTACATTTCGAGCCTTTCCCCCTGGCCCGAATCGACCCCCAGAGGCCCCTGCGTCGCCCCAAAGAGGCCCCAAGAGGCCCCTACGAGGCTCCCAAGAAGTCCCCAAGGGGGCCCTCAAGAAGCCCCGAAAAGCTCTCCGGATGCCCCGAAGAGCTCTCCAAGGGGCCCTGCCTGCAGGGTCGGCGGAATAGCTGAGCTACTTGAATAACTAACCTTAGGCGGAGGAGGAGGAGGAGGAGGAGGAGGAGGAGGAGGAGGACAACGAAAAGGATACGTAGCCGCAGGCGCGCCGATCCGTCCGAGGAGAGGCCAGCGCACTTACTTTACAGGAGTCGGGGCCTCACTGCGATCGAGCAGTGGACCGCGGGGGAGGAGGTCCCCCCACCGAAGGGGGGGAAGGAGGACACAGGAGGAAAAGGAGGCCCAGACTTCCGACGTCGTGGCTCCCTCACAGCAGCGAGGACCCCCCCCTGGCCTCGACGCCTTCCCAGGCACCGGCTTTCCTTCCCGAGCGTTGCTTGATGGCCCCGGGGCCTAGCAAGGGCCCTGGCCGAAGGCGGCCAGAAACCGCCGGTCGTGTTCAAGAACAGCACGTTCTGAGTGCGGCTCCGCTTCCCCCGCGCTTCCCTCCTCTCTGTCCGTTCCTGTTTGGTGCCCGACTCGCTTCTGGAGTGTCCCTTCCGTCGCTCGACCCGGCGTCTGACTTCTCCTGCCCCCCGCGGATCCCCCAAAAAGTTGCTTGCCCACGCCTGGATGTACAATGCCGCTGCAGGCGCACGGACAGCCGCAAAGACCGGAGCCTGCCTAGAGCACGACCCCGAAGCGACCCAAGCTCCGAGGGCGCTCCGGCCATCCGCGGCCCTCTCCGCCCTTCCCTCGCGGCCTCACTCGCCGCCCTATAGCCCAGTGCCCAAGTGGTACTGCAGCAGCCCTGCCGTACAGTGGAGGCCAGGTCCACAGGAAACAGCTCTGAGCCCCCAGGACGTCCGTTCATTCTTGGTGCGGGAACGTCGCGCCTTCCACAGCAAAACCATCGAAGCCCAAGAAACCCAAGGCACCCTGGAGGCAAGCAGGGTGTTTCTTGGCATGGGCCTCCACTGTAGCCACGACCGCAGCCTGGATCCACGGCGCCGCCGATCGAACAAGTTGTTTGCCATCAGCGCGAGGCGGTCTGGGGGGACAGCCTGCCCTCCCCGGCCTCGTACCGCTCCTCTCTCTCTCTCTCTGCCGCCCGTGGCCGCCCAGGAGCTCGTCGGGCGGAGCCGCGGATGCAGTCCAAGAAGTAGTCGGGGTTGCTGATGGAATCGACGGGCTGAGCCTGCCGTGACATACGCTGCCTCCTCCTCCTTGTGGTCTTCCTGCTCCTCCCCCCTCCCCCTCCTCCTACTCCTCCATTCCTCTTCCTTATAAGTAACTCCTCCCTGTCGCGCCCCCCTCCTCCTCCTACCCCCCTTCCTCCTACTCCTCCATTCCTTACCCGTATGAACAACTCCGCCCTGTCGCACCCCGAAGCGTGTCGGTAGGGCGGTCCTGGCGTTCTGCCTCAGACATCCCCACCATTCATGATCCTCAAGCTTGAAACTTGCAAGAGCTTCACGGATGGAGGGCGGGTCGCCTTCAAAATGGGGCCCTTGCATGCGCGCCGCGCACATTCGTCACAAAACTTTGCAAGCGAATCACGGATGGAGGACGGGCCGTTTTCAAAATGTGGCTCTCGCCTTAACGCCGCGCACATTCGCCATCAACATTTGCAACGGCTTCGCGGACGGAGGGCGGTCCATTTCCAAAATCTAGCTCTCACCGCAACGCTGCGCACATTTGTTGTGTTAAAAATGCAAGAGCTTCACGGATGGATGGCGGTACCTTTTCAAAATGCGGCTCTCGCGTTAGCTTCGCCCACATACGTCTTAAGAGTGTGCGGCAGTTTGAAGGATTCTCATGGTTAACGTCCTAAAAATAGTTTGTGCGGAACAATGTAGAACTGTCGGGGCGAAACGGTTACGTCGATTCACGGTGTTAAAGTCCCGGGGGTGGTGTTCTGGCACGATTCAAGGTCGTCAAGACGCAACAATAAGGTTGATTCGTGGCGTCGAAATCCCAGGAGCGAAGCTCCGGCACGGTTCAGGATTTTCAAACGGTTGTCTTCCAACGGGGCAGTTCCCTCAGTGGAAATGAATCCTTGTAGGGGCATGTGAAGGGGGAGCTTGGAGGGAGGTGTATTGCAACATCGTTGATGGGTCTTGGGTTTACACTGGTCATCCTCCTCCTCCTTTTCCTGCTTCTCCTCCTCTCTTGTCCTCCTCCCCCCGAGGACTCCGACTTCGTGACTATTTTCGCAACGTGCACCCCCAGAGGTCTCGGCTCCCTCTGCCCATCCATACTCCCACTCCCTTGCCGCGGCAAACGCTGTTGACGGAACGCGCTGTCGCATTGGAACTAGGCCCATGCGGGTACTCAGCTATCCAGGCCCAGAGGATGACCAGGAGGAACAGGAGGGGTAGAGGCAGGAGAAAGAGCAGGGGAGGAGCAGGACGAGGAGGAGAAGGAAAAGGTTTTCCGATTGCGGCATTCCGTCAGCAGCATATGTTTCCCACCAAATAATGCTTACACTGCTGTGTCCTTGCTTGTGCTGTGACGACCTGGCCCTGCGTGCTCCAGTCCGCCCTTCCTGGTCGGAGGTCCGGGTTCGTTCCCGATCGGTGCTCTGTGTCGGGTGCCTTGTATTTGCCCTGAGTGCCGCAGCTGGACGCTCCATTTCCGCTCGGTGCTTTGTGTTTCGTTGCCCTATGCGTTGGCATTGCAAGGGCCTACTTACTTGGGACGCATGCACAGGCGCACTGGCGTCACTCTGAACAAAGATTCGGCCGACATTAAGGCGGCCCGAGGGTTACACAAACCTCATGTGGATGTTGATTCCTTGTGCTGCATCTTAACATGTTTAATGACGGAATGGAATACATCGCAGCGCGCGTAGGACCGTAAGGATTCGTTTGGGCTCAACTCTTTTCCCCAAGCAGTGCTTGCACTGAAGGGGTCCTCGCGGAAATTGAAACATTTGGCGAAATTGTCCCGCCGGTTTTGGTCGCACGCTGGGTTCCCGGGTTCCCGGTTCCGGGTTCCCGGGTTCCCAATTCTGGGTTCCGGGCCGATTTCGGAGAGCGGCGAGGTTCCCTGGTTCCCGGGTTCCTAATCGATCTTCTTATCGATCGTTCTCACCATCGATCTCATTACCCACTTCTCTATCGATCTCACCATCGATCTCACAAACGATCTCACTATCGATCTCACAAGCGATCTCACTAGAGATCGCATGATCGATCTCGCGATCGATCTCACTATCGATCTCATTGAATCGATTTCACTCTCGGTCGCACGATCGACCTTACAATCGTCCTCACTATCGATTCCACTATCGATCTCATTATCGATCTCACAATCGATCTCAAGATCCATACTATTAATTTTCAATTCATCCACTGATTGGGGTTCTCTCATGTGTAATTTAGTAGCTAACCAATGCTGGCTAAACACCAGAGCGGCCTCGATATTGAAGTCGATTGCCCGCGGCGCCTTGCTGTCGCACCAGAGCCGCGCTAGCTTTTCTGAAAACTCGAGGCGGCCTGCAGCGTTGTCCGCCGTGCGCCGTATGCGGACCGATGAGCTCACGGAGCCGATCATGAGGTAGGCCACAAAGATATATATATATATACCCACTCACGGTGTCGCTGCTAGCCAACTGTCGAACTTGAGGGCCCCTGTGCGCCCCGGTCGGGCGTCTGTGCCCCTGACGCCTCATGCAGCCCCGTAGGAAGCAGGGCGCGAGTCAAACCCTCGTCGGCCTGGGACGAGTGCGCGAACTCTGCCAACAATGATGTTGCGTGGATGGTGCGAAACTGGGTACGGGCACGACGTTGTCCGAAGTGACTGGACACTTGGCACGCCATGGCCTTCAATCATATTTGTTGCGCTCGAGAGCGCTGCTTGAAACCTTCCAAGCACATGCTAGGATACCTTCCAGCCGACCCGGAGAGCTGTGTTGACGTCCGAGATTTCCTCACACCAGAAGCCCTGTGCCCTCGCACCTGCAACATGTGTCGCTTGTTTGGGATGCCACCGTCGAATACAACAAAGAGATGGCAAGGGTTTTTAATTCAGGGTTTCTGGAACCTGCCACATGCTGGCAAATGCGACGCAGATCAAATCACGAAGGCAGGCAAGAAATTTGAGGAAACGGCCGGCAAAACGGATAATTGCTTGCCACGCCCGAGCCTCCAGAGAACAGCGTTCAACTTCCAGGGCAAGATGGGCGGGGAGCATGAACTGGGCCACGAAAATGAGTGGAGAAGGCGGTAACGATGCAGTTGAGGGTGGACTCGCAGAGGCCAAGGTTGAGGCCCCTGACTTCGCGGGCCTGGCTCTTGTACTTGCGGGCGGGCGCCTGCCAGGAGAGAGCGTTTCCACCTCGGCCCGACATCATGCCCTCTGTCGACAATGGTCAAGAACGTCATCACACTGAGGTCGGCGAGGTCGGCCCAGGACTCGGCATCCGTGTACTCCTGGGAGGACGACAGCGATCTTGCTCTCGCGAAGATTGCCGCACGCCCAAGCGGCTAGCAGCCAAGCTGGCTGGGTTCGCAGACAAGGAATGAGAAACAACAACAAATAGGGAGGAGGAGGAAGAGGAGAAGGAAAGACGAGGCAAAAGCATGAGGAGGAAGAGGAGGACGACGACGACGGCAACGACGACGACTACGACGACGGCGACGGCGACTGCGACGGCCACGACGACGACGACAATTCTCGGGCCATATATGGTCGAGGGTTTGGGCCCACCCCCTCCAATGCTAATGCAATCGGCCCCCCCCCCCCCGCGCGATGCCCCCCCCCCCCCTGTGGGCGTGGGCGTGGCGTGGTGGCTCCCCCCCCCTGTGGATGTGGTGTGGGTGTGGTGTGTTGCTGTGGGTGTGTGCGGGGTGACGCCATGGTCCTCCTCCCCCCCTCCCTCCCCCCTGTGGGTGCGGTGTGGGTGCGGCGTGTGGCTGGGATTGGCGTCATGTTGACAGCTCCGGTGCTCGACGTCGTCGCCGCCGCCGCTGGTGGTGCCGTCGACGTCGTCGTCGTCGTCGTCGTCGTCGTCGTTGTCGTTGTCGTCGTCGTCGTCGTCGTCGTCGTCGTCGTCGTCGTCGTCGTCGTCGTCGTCGTCGTCGTCGTCGTCGTCGTCGTCGTCGTCGTCGTCGTCGTCGTCGTCGTCATTGCCGTCGTCGTCGTCGTCCTCCTCCTCCTCCTCCTCCTCCTCCTCCTCCTCCTCCTCCTCCTCCTCCTCCTCCTCCTCCCCCCCATCCCATCTTCCCATCTGGGGGGGGGGAGGGGCTCGAAGACCCTGGGATCCATCCCATCTGGGGGGGGGGGGCCCGAGGACCTGGAGCCCGTCGGCCCTACGGCGGCCGTTCATTCAGCACGATCCGGACACGCCGGAACGCCCTCGGCGAAGCGCAGCTGCTGAAAAGTATCCCGAGGCCTGAAAACTCCTTGGGAACCCACGAAAACGTGAGAAAATTCACGACGACGACAACGACGACGACGACGACGAAGACGATGACGACCACGACGACCACGACGACGGGCAGAATCCAAGGCGCGGCGACATGGCCGCCGGGCCCCGCCGTGGCACTGCAGGGCGCCGCGGCCGCTGCCTGGACGAGGTGCACCCCGTTGAGCTGGGAGCTGCGCAAGCGCCTGCCAACGCGCCGCGTCGCTATTCTTGAAGATTCCTCAGGGATCCCAGAAGGGAATCCGGAGGAATCCTGAAGTATTGCTGGAGGTCTGGGGGGGGACTCCTCAGGTATTCTTGGAGACTTCCCGAAGGATTCCTATCGGAGTCCTGAAGGAAGTCTGTTGAATTCTTCGGGTGTTCGTGGGGACTCACTAGGGGATTCGCGAGGCACTCGCAGGAATTCGCGAGGATGCCTAAGAGGCTCGTGTGCCGGTCGGATCGGCCGCGCCCGAAATCACGACAGCGCCGTGCAGGCGCCGAGCCGCCTCGGATCCCTTGGGCATCAGACTCGAATCGGATTGAGATCGATTTCGAGTCGGATCGATCTGATCGAATCCTAAATCCAGATCCGCCACCGTTTTGAAATTTCGCAGGTGGGGCGGGAATGTCCGCTCTACTCTTCAGCCTCCTTCGATTTCAAAAGGTATTTGATCCACCTCCCCCCAATACTGGGTTAACAAATGTTCGAGGCATTCGCTGCATGGCAGCAGTCGTCGCCAGGCTGGTTCCTAAGCTTACACGCATGGGGCTATCAAACCTCCGTCCGGAGAACATTTGCCTCATCCCCTCCGCCCCGAGGCCCCCTCCGCCCTGCAATTGCCCAGGCCGTGCGGAGACCTGGCCCCCCGCCCTGGAAGGTCGAAGGAAGAGGTTGCTTGACGGTCTCTGTCGATGCTCGACCCCCTGGGCCTCCAGAGGCCTCCAGGGACCTCCCACGCGCCCTCCAGCAGGAGGACGGCTCTGTCAGGGCAGCCCCCTCCACCCCTTGAGGAGGGTTGGGGGCCACGGCCTTCCCACAAAACAACATTGTCTGTTACCTCTGCCGGCTTCCGCCGGCCTTCTGGGGGGGGGGGGCACTACCTCTGCTGCGTAGAGTCCCCCAGGAACCAAACATGCGACGCTCTGATTTGTTCATAAGCGTTCTCCGCAAGTCCTGGCCCTTTCCCCGGGACCACCTTTTCATCCCGGGTCGTTTTCCAAAAAACCTCCCGTCGTGATTTACCTCGACGCCAGCATGTCTGGGTCTGGAAACTTCATCTGAAGCCTGAAGCCTACCGCATTCGCGGGTCGACTCTGTCACCGATGCGACAACCCACGGGGACGCGCGAGGCGCTCTGCTTCCGCCGGCCTCCGTCCAGGAAAAGATGTCCCGAGACGTGCGGCGTCTGTTTTGTTCCATGCGCGGCCCCCGCAGTCCCGGCCCACTTCCTGGGACCGGTCTTTCCCCTTGCGTCGCTCTCGTTCTTGACGGTCCCGAGGCCCGGCGAGGGCCCACGGATGCCGAAAAGGGAGAAAAACTCCCCGTCGTGACCCTTTCGCGACGAGGGCATGTCTGGGGAGATGTCTGTCTCCGCCCTGGGGCCTGGCTGCACGGCCTGGCTGTCTGTCGCCGCTCTGGGGCGCCCCCTGGGAGGGGGGGGGTCCAGCGGAGCGGCGCCGCCCGCAGATCCGGATGGCCAGCCCTGACCGCAAGCCCGCCGTACTCTATGGGCGATTTCGCAGGTAGGGCGAAAACTCCTGCCTCACTCTTCGAGTTCTTTGATGTCGCTTTCCGCCCTGCTTTGTCGTTGCTGCTTCCGCCATAGACTGTTGCGGAAATCCCCGCCGCACTTTTCCGAGGCGGAAATAGCCATTATTTTTCGCATCGTTTGGAGCGCATCTGCGACTCCGCAAGCATTTTCGAGTCGTGAAGAAAATGCGACGGACAACTTTTAACAGTGTTCGGTCTTCTGGGGCCTGTTTTCCGGCCTGGGGACAATATAAAACTAATCAGGATACAACACCGGTCCTGGGAATAAAGTCTGAATCCGGATCCGCCGTGATCTGGTTAAAAATTTTCTGGCTCACAGGTGTGTCAGAGGTACACCCCGAACGATGCGAAAAAGCAGAGTGTACGCCGGGCGATGGCTTGGTAGGGGAGGGGCGGCGGAAGGGTACCAAGCCAGCGGGGTACCAAGCCGGCGGCATCGTGGGAGGGCGGGAGGAGGAAGGGGGAAGGGCTCCCGGATACCAAGCCGGCAAGGTACCAAGCCAGCGCTGGCTTGGTAGGGGGTGGGCTGCGGGGGGTATCAAGCCGGCGGGGTACCAAGCCGGCGGCATCGCGGGAGCGCGGGAGGGAGGGGAGGGGCTCCCGGATACCAAGCCGGCGGGGTACCAAGCCGGCGCTGGCTTGGTAGCGGGGGCGGCGGGGGGAGGTACCAAGCCGGCGGGGTACCAAGCCGGCGGCATCGTGGGAGGGCGAGAGGGGGGGGGAAGGGCTCCCGGATACCAAGCCGGCGGGGTACCAAACCGGCGCTGGCTTGGTAGGGGGCGAGCTGCGGGGGGTACCAAGCCGGCGGGGTACCAAGCCGGCGGCATAGCGGGAGCGCGGGAGGGGGGGAATGGCTCCCGGATACCAAGCCTGCGGGGTACCAAGCCGGCGCTGGCTTGGTAGGGGGCGGGCGGCGGGGGGAGGTACCAAGCCGGCGGGGTACCAAGCCGGCGGCATCGTGGGAGGGCGGGAGGGGGGGGGAGGGGTTCCCGGATACCAAGCCGGCGGGCTACCAAGCCGGCGCTGGCATGGTAGGTGGGAACCCCTGGGGGGGTACCAAGCCGGCGGGGTACCAAGCCGGCGGCCGCTGGCTTGGTAGGGAGAGCACCTGGGGGAATACCAAGCCGGCGGCCGCTGGCTTGGTAGGGAGGAGCCCCTTGGGGGGTACCAAGCCGGCGGGGCACCAAGTCGGCGGCCGCTGGCTTGGTAGGGGAGAGCCCCCGGGAAGAGGTACCAAGCCGGCGGGGTACCAAGCCGGGGGGAGCGGCCGCTGGAGGGGGACCAAGCCGGCGGGGTACCAAGCCGGCGGCCGCTGGCTTGGTAGGGGGGAGCACCTGGGGGGTACCAAGCCGGCGGCCGCTGGCTTGGTAAGAGGAGACCCTGGGGAGGTACCAAGCCGGCGGGGTACCAAGCCGGCGGCCGCTGGCTTGGTAGGGGGGGCCCCTGGGGCGGGTACCAAGCACGCGGGGGTACCAAGCCGGTGGCCGCTGGCTTGGTAGGTGGGGGGCCCTGGGGGGGTACCCAGATCATGCGCTACCCAAAAATTTGGGTAGCGAAAGCCGCTACCGGTCGTTTCGTTTTCGGCGCCCCCACGCGGTAGCCGCTACCGGTCGCGACCGACGCGGCACCAGCCCGAATCTACCATCTTACTTTCATCATACTTGTTCAACATGCAGAGTATCACATCTTACCTTTATCTTACGTTTTGAAAACGTAAGATGGTCATTATGGGACATGATGTAGGATGTATGATGTATGATGCACGGTGATTGAATGATGTAGGATGTATGATGTATGATGTATGATGTAGGATGTAGGATGTATGATGTATGATGCATGTATGATGTATGATGTACTACTTCTACACCAAGGCCCCCGCTACGGGTCCTTACTGCCCCAACTTCTGGGAACTAAGGAAACTACTACATTACCTAAGGTGAACAACAACTAGGCGGGGTCAACTAAGGTCAAACGAGGCACAGTACCCAGTCCGACATGCAACCAGCGAGCATTTACGACTCGAGCTTTCCAGGGCTTGCTTCGAAGCAGACTTCCAGGGCTTGCTTCCCTCGCGACCAGGGCAGCAATGGCGGCGCTGGCGACCATGGCGGCGGGGGCGACGGAGCAGCAGACCACGACGGCGCTGGCGACCATGGCGACCACGACGGCGCTGGCGACAGCGGCAGCTCAGACCCCGCTCGACGGGCAGCCCACGATCGTGCAGAAGCCGCACGACAGGGGAAGCTACGGAGTGGCGGACCAGGTCATGGGCACGGCGAAGTACAGGCTGGAGATCGCGCACAACACGCTCCAGAGCACGCCCGAGGCGTTCAAGGAGGCCACCAAGCACAGCGAGATGGCGCTCCACGTCCTGCACAAGCAGAAGGAGAGGGTGGTGACCACGCTTGGGCGCATGAGTACCAGGAGCATCAACCCGCATGAAGAAGCTGAGCGCAGCCAGGCGAAGCACTACCTCAAGGAGCAGCTGCGCGACATCAACAACGCCATCAGCGCGGTGAGGAGCGCGATCGGCATCACGGACGACAAGTTCGGCAAGATGGTGCACGGACCGATGCCGTGGGAGCTCGACTACATGAGGCGCCAGGTTGACGAGATCGACCACGTCTACACCCGCTGGACCAAAGGCCCGCACGGCTACGGCTATGACGAGGCCTCTTTCGTCACCCAGGGTGCGATGATGGCGACGGCGGATACGGAGAAGCAGGATTTCCTCCAGCCCCCGCGCAGGCCGCCATGCCCGAGTCCGAGCAAGAGCGTGGAGGGCTGGGTGAACCGCGGGGTGGTGTTGAGTGGTGAGGCCGTGCCCCCAGCCGCCGCTGCGGCCGACACTGGCGCAGCGCAGAGCAGGGATGTGAGGCTCTCGTCGCCAAGGGCAGCAGCAGCGGCAGGCTGGGGCATCGGGCAGTGAGCTGAGAGTTTGTCTCATTTCATCAGGCCATGTTTTGGTATCGTTTATCCGATCCCCATCCCCATTTCCATCCCCTTCGAGACCCCCGCCAAATCACCATCCAAGTTGGGGATACACCCCTCGAAACCCGAAGGGAACGGCCTATATCCCCATCTGAGGGGGTTAATCGGCCAGTGGGGCCCAGGCCACGCCGCTGGGGATGGGGATCGGTTAAACGATATTCATTGTTCTCCCTGTTTTTTTCTCTCACTCCCCCAGCGGGAGCAGCGCGTGCTCGGCAGCAGCACTCAGCGCGTGGGCCAATGCGGCCACGCAAATTTATATCAGCCGAGACAGGTGCAGGGCAGGGGGGATGCGAGTACAAGGCCGCCCTTCTTTGTTTGCCTCTCTTTCAAATCCTTATCCTTATCCTTATCCTCATTCTGGAGGCCTTCACGCCCATGCTGGAGTGCGCTTGGGGCCCTCTGGGGAGATCTCCCTCAGACTCGCGATGCCCTGATTCTTTCAATGCGCGGCCCCAGAAGTCCTGGCCCTATCCTTATCCTTATCCTTATCCTTATCCTCCTCCTCATCCTCCTTCTCCTTCTCCTTCTTCCTCCTCCTCCCCATCCTCCTCCACCTCCTCTTCTTCCACCTCCCCCTCCCCCCATCCTTCTAAAAGTTGTTAAGAGTCCCCTCTGCACCCCCCCCTCCCCCCGAAACAAACGGTTTTCAATGTCCCCCCCCCTGTGCTTATTGTGGGCTAGCCATTTTGGCGCAAACGTCCACATGGCCGCCAGGCGGCACATGCCACCAGTGCGGGTCCCCGTCCCGACTGTGGACGAGGACCTAGGCAAAGCGTTGGTCTCACACGTAGAGATACATGGATCGCGCGACGCGCTCAACTTGTACGCGTACCACCATCTGACAAAGGACAAAGCGGTGCACGCTGGCAGCCTGACGAAGAATGCTGCCCTGGTTGGTGGACCGAAACTGTGGGGGATTCGATGGCCTGGTGCACCTGGGGATCGTGCAGGGGGTCGTTGCTGGAAAGTGCGCAGAATTCGCAGCACGCGCGCGCGGGTGCGACCGTGCCCGCATGGGGGCCCCACCGCAGGCCGTGTGCGGCCATGCCCCATAGTGAGTTTCACCGAAGAATGTCGTCGTCCCCTATTGTTGAGTTTGTGCCCCCCCCGCCCCCCGTGCACTCCTGCCCTGCATGTCGCCTCGCCTCCCAGGTCGAGCTCTTCTTGCGCCTGCTCCCCACGGTGGAGTGCAAGTGGGCCACCATGAGGGATGCGTGCATCGAGGTGCTGCGGAAGTACCCTCGGGAACGATCTGAGGATGACATAGATGACGAGGAGGAGGGCCAGGAGGATAATCAGGAGGAGGACGGCTTTGATGGGGGACAGTCAGGATGCGGAGGGTGATCGCGATGGGCGGGGGGGGGGGGGGGGGAGGGTCAGACGGGGAACCAGGAGGGGGATCGGGAGGAGATTCAGGGCGATGGGTCAGGAGGTGAGTCAGGAGGATGGGCGGCGAGGGGGAGGAGGGCCAGGAGGAGACCACTCAGGCCTGATTCCTCATCTTGTTCCCGTTGATCGATGCGTATCGTGGCCACCACCCTCCTCATCCTCCTCATCATCGCTCTCCTTTTCCTGATTCCCCTCGGAACTCCCCCCTCGTTCTCCTCCTCCTTATTCTCCCCTTAGCGTCACCCATCGTCTCTTCATCCCCGCCGCGCCAACACTCTCACCCTCTTCGTGATACTCATCTCCCTCCGCCTTCCCCCACCCCCCCCCCCCCCCACACCCCCGCGTCCTGGAAGAGACATCGGGCGCCCGCCCGAGGGTGCGTGCCTTCGAAGGGTATATGGGGAATATTAGTTATCTTACGTTTATCTTACGTAAAATCGACGTAAGATCGTACGTGTTACGTTTATCTTACGTAATATCGACGTAAGATCGTATAGCTTACGTACATCTTACGCAATATCGACGTAAGATCGTGCATCTTACCTTTATAGCACGGTCATTTTACGAAACATATCCGTACGATATTTCGGACATCGTACGTCATATGACCGTACGAATATATTTATGTATGTTTGATATTGGTTGTATGCACACAGTACGTAAGATATCCGTGCTCTATTACGGACACCTCTCGTATTATGAACGTAAGACTTTACGGACTTAGCACGTGCGATGTGCATCATACAGACATGATACTTCACATGCAATGCCATGCCTATCGTACGCTTCCGCCCGCAGGTATCCGAGGGCATCGGCCGAGCCGAACGGCGCCCCAGAGGCGAGGGGCGGCAGCTTGGCAGACAAGATGATGACGGTCTTGAAGCACTTGAGGAGGGTGAGAGATTCACCAGAACGGCGGCGCCAGGCCCCCGATCGGGGAGGAGGATAAGGCGAAAAGGATGGCGACGTTGAGCAGAAATCAAGCCTGGGAGGACAGGGGGGACAGGGGGGAGACGAGGAGCAGGGCTGGAGATAGAGCGAGGGGAGGAGAAGCATGAGACTCAGTTGGATGTGGTGACGACGATCAGGAGGAGGAGGGGCATGCGGACCAGGTGGAGGGGGATCAGGATGAGGATCCGAAGGAAGATGAGGGCCGCAACGCTGAGTGTCAGGAGGGTTATGATCAGGCGGGTCATTCTTCTCATCCTCGCGCTCCCCTCCCTGCTCGTTCTTTCCCCCCTTCTCCTCCTCAGCTCCTCTACCCTCCTCCTCCTCTCCCCCGTAGTCCTTATCCTCGCTGTCCCCCTCCTCGCCCTCCTCAGAATATTCCCCACCCTCGCACCCCCCCCTCGCGCGCCCCCCCCCCCTCCACCGACCTCCAGAAGTACGCCCCAGAGATCGAGTTTGGAGTTGGTTTTCAGATGCACGCAAATGTGGGATCCCACGCGTTTGCGTGCGTTATACGTTCGCAAGAACACGCCGTGTCACACGTTTATCTTACGTAAGATTGTATTACGATTGTAGTTCAATCAGACGACTATCTTACGTACGATTGTCGTTATTTGGTGAACTTACGTCTATATTACGTAAGATTGTCGTAAGGATGTCTTATAGTATTGCGAGTATTCCGTAATAGTATCGTAGCAAGGTGGTCTTACGACTATATTACGTAACATTGTCGTAAGATGTGGATCTTACGTTTATCTTACGTAAGATGTCCGTAATATCGCACTAATGTAACACGTGCGATGCACGTATGGTGTCATGGATCTTGTCTCCCCCCCCACACACACACGCACACGCGCGCGCACGCGCCCCGCCCATGGCAGGCTCTCGCGGGCCTCACCGACGCGCAAGTGGACACGTTCAACTATTTCCTCCACTTGATGGGCGTCCCGCCAGAAGTGGTGACCCCAAGGACCCCGCCTGCTTCGCGCGAAGACGAGGAGGGGGTCGAGGAGGAGAGCAGAGGAGAAGGAGGGGGGAGGCGGAGGAGGAGAACGGGAGAGGAGATAGGGAACAAGAGGCAGGCACATTCTAAAGAAGAAGGGGGAGAGGGATAAGGAGGATGATGAGGAGGAGGAGAAGGAGGAGAAGGAGGAGGCGGAACGGCTTGGGGTGGGTGGGTGGGTGGGTGGGTGGGAGAGGGGGAGGGAGGGAGGGGGAGGGGGAGGGGGGGGGGGTGGGGGGGGGGGGGGGGGGGGGGGGGGGGGGAGGGGGGGGGGGGGGGCGGGGGGGGGGGGGGGGGGGGGGGGGGGCGTTTTGCTCGCCCCTCCGCCCGCCCGCCCCCCCGCTAAAATCGAGCCTAATTTCCCCCCTCCCTTCTCCGCCCGCCTTCCCTTGCGCAGGAAGCAACTGGTGGCTCCGCGACGCGGCGGCGAGTCGCTCAGCGGGCCGACCGCGGCGATCGCCCCAGCCGAAGGCTCGCGGGCAGGAGACAATGAGGTTGCAGGAGGAGGGGGAAGTCAGGGAGAAGGAGGTGGGGGGAGGAAGGCTGGCGGGGTCGGGGGGAGGGGGGGCTACTTCTGCCTTCTCGCCCCCGAAGGCGAGGAGGCAGACGTAAAAGAAGGGTGAGAGCTGCTTTCGCTGCCGAAAATGTTGGGCAGCGCGTGATCTGGGCGGGGCCGCGGTTGACGAGCGCCTTCGTGGGCAACAGCAAGGGCTAGGGGGCCACGATGAGGATGAGGGGGGGAGGTTGGCGCGAGGG
Source organism: Prorocentrum cordatum (assembly GCA_963575745.1). Taxonomy (NCBI): domain Eukaryota; class Dinophyceae; order Prorocentrales; family Prorocentraceae; genus Prorocentrum; species Prorocentrum cordatum. The sequence continues at coordinate 383,050 of CAUYUJ010017615.1, read as the reverse complement.
TTAAGGGGTGCCAGCGCGGCAAGGGCGCGAAAGGAGGAACTGACTGGAGGAGGGGGGGTCGTCGGAAGAGGAAACGGGGGACGACGAGGTGACAAGTAGGAGTTGTTTAGAGGAGATGGGCAGGTTGAGGATGCCCTGGCCGCGCCCCGCCAGGCGCGGGCTCCGACGAGATCAAGGAGCAGGACGAGGAGTTGGACGCGATCTCCGAGGGGAACGCCGAGCAGGGTGAGCTGGGCACAGAGGGCGAGGAGCTGGACAAGGGGGACGTGGAGCTGCACGCGATCTCCGAGGGGAACGACGTGGAGGGGCAGCTGGACGACGACAGCCTTCTGGAGCCCCGCGCCTGCCGCCCTACGGACGGAGGCTGAGGAGGAGGGGGGGGGGGGGAACGATGGGGAGGGGGAGATGCATTCGTCGCCGCCCTGAAGAAGATGAGGATGATGAAGAGAACCGTGAGAAGGTTGAGAAGGGGGAGCGGGGGGGGGGGGCGAGAAGGACAACTAGGAGGGAGGCACGTGGTTGAAGGTGATCTAGCGCCCGTCGGCCTTACCACCAGAGGCCCCCTGCTGTCGGTCGGGAGGCCTCATGCGCGTTGATTGGGATATCGTCGGTGGCTTCTTTGGGTCAGAAGCATCGTTGATGCTGGCGGGAGCTATCGTGATTGTTTGGGGGTCTCATGGGCGCTGGTCGGGGGTCTCATGGGTGTTGGTCGGGGATCTAGTGTTGTTGCCGATTATATCCGACCTTCTCCTCTTCCTCATATCCCCCGAATCACCCATTCCCCCCATTCCCCATCCGCCCTCTGTTCTCCTCCGTCTTATCCTCCTCGTGCCACAGACGCTCCAACCTGTCACTTTTCCTCCTGCTGCTCCCACATGCCCTTGCCACATTTAATTCGAGGTCCCCCCTCTCCTCCTCATCGTGGCCCTCCTTCGGCTGCCCCCCTCGTCGCATGCATCGAAATTCTCGCGTAGCCATTTAGGCTGTGGGCGCTGCGGGTTTGGAGCTGCCGCGCACCTGGCGCCAGAAGCCGCGGCGCGCACGATGATGGGCCGCAGCATTGTGCTCGGTGCCGCGGGCCCGAAGTGCCCGAACTGGGTCCCCCCCGCCTCTCCCGTCGACAGCGACGGGGCGCGCGTCGAGGAGGTGCCCTCGGACTCCGAGGCCAGCATCGAGCAGGGGCTCGAGAACCCCGACGCCAGCATCGAGCAGGAGGTCGAGAAGCCCGACGCCAGCATCGAGCAGGAGGTCGAGAAGCCCGACGCCAGCGCCAAGGAGGAGCCGACGGACACCCAGGCCAGCTTCTTGGCGCACGAAGATGAGCCCACGGACACCCAGGCCAGCTTCTCGGCGCACGAAGATGACGCTGGCGGCCATCGCCTCGCCCCGACGCCCTCCGACACGCCTGTGAAGGCGTTGCTTGCTAGCTCGTCGTCGCCTTCGCTTGCGGCTTCGCCGACATCGAAAAGGAGGCGCATTTCCCAGAAGAGCCCGTCGGAGAAGTGCTCCCCGACCTACACGCCCGCCCCGATCGAGGACGTTTTGGAGACGCCGCACATACAGGCCACGGTTGCGCGTCGGGAGTCGTTGGGATATTGGCCGATGGGGGATGGGGTAAGGTCTGGGCGCGGAAGGGAAGAGGGGGTGGGCGGGGGCGCGGGGGGAGCCAACGCGCGAACGCGCTTACAACGGCAGCAGCCCGTGCCCTATCCCCCTTGCTCCCCTTTCGCGCCCAGATCTTGCCCCATCCCCCAGGCCAGCTATCGTTCCAGAAGCCACCGACGCGCAACCTGCGCACAGGAGGCAGCCGAACCCGACGAAGAGGTGGTCATGCCAGAAGTTGCTGTTCCTGAAGTTCAGCCACCGCCGCCTGGCGCCACGGTCGGCGTCATTGGCGACGGGCCTCCGACGGCCGTAGCGCCGCGCAGCCCAGAGAGCTTCTGCGACGAGTCAGAGCTGCTGGAGATGGCCCAGTGGATCAAGGGCCAGGCTTAGAGTAGCTGCTGGAGCTACTAGGGGTGGCTCTAGGCTTAGAGCAGATGCTGAAGTTGATCCTGGCGCCTACGTTTACTTTATGGTCGTCGCGACAATGCGCCGCACTAGATTCAACCGTTCGAGCTAGACGGCTGTTTGGGGAAGCCAAGTCAACAAAAAAACACATCGACATCGTCTGAAACATCACGCTCGCAACCATCACATGCATGCGTGGTTGCGTGGATGGGCACGCGTTCGCCTCTTGATTATCCTCCTGATCCTCTTTCTGGGCACGCCTCGTCTTCCTCCTGTTCCTGCCCCCCCCCCGCCCATCATCTTCATCCTCCGCCTCGTCTTTGTCCTCTTTCTCCTCCTCCCGAACCAGCTCCCCCCTCCCCCCGAACCCCCCTGGCACTCTCTGGACGGGCGCAGGACAATGTGTGGAAGGGGGAGGGGGGCGATGGGAGGAAACAGTATGAGGAGGCACTATACTGTAGTGCGGGGAAGCAAAAGGAAACAGCAGATGACTCAGAGGAGGCAATAGGATGCGCAGAACGACGCACGCAGGCACGATCGACACAGGACAGGGGAGAGGAACATCAGGAGGAAGGACGAACAGCAATAAGATGGGGAGGCGGGCGGGGAGGACGAGGATCGATGAACAGTTCGCATTGTTTCTGAGGGTCGAGGAGCAGTTCGTAGAGACGTAACGATTTGGTGGAGGGTCGAGGCGACGCTCTCACGATAATTTTTTCAGAGGAGAACTAGACATTATGTTGTTTCCGAATCCATGAGCAATTCGAAATTCTGCACGGCGTGGGCCTGGGCCCCTCAGAGGGCCTTGGCGCCTCGACTCGGACCCTCCACCGTCCCGCCCTGACCCAACCCTCTTTGTTGCGCCATCAGGTTGGACCCGATTCGAAATTATTGACGGCGTTGGCCTCGGCCCCATCCGATGGGCCCTAGATTACCCCCCCCCCCCCCCCTGCTTTTAGTCGCCACCACGCTGGATGAGCCTCGAATATCTGTTCGGCGTGGACCAGCCCCTCCCCCGACGGGGCCCTGGCGCGTAAGTCATGGCCCTCCACCCCCCCGTCGTGCCCCCTCACTCCTTGAGACGCGCCTTGTGTTCATGTCGATGTCAGCCTCTCCTCCGCCCGCTGGCTAGGAGCTCGCCCGCTGGCTGAAGGGCGACGGCGGGGTGCCCGCCCGCGAGACGCCCGCGGCCCCGCCCGCGCCCCCCCTGTCCAAGAACATGAAGTTGGACACTTCCACCTCCAGGGCAGAGCCCGGTGATCTGTTCGCGTCGGACGACGACGAAGGCGTCTTGAGCTTCGCGTGCCAGGCGAAGGCTGTGCCAGCCAAGAAGGCGACGCTCAAGGCGCACCAGCTCGCCCGATTTGGGGGTGCGTTCTGACGAAGATGGAGGAATGATGAGGAGGATTGGGGGGGGGGGAGTGAAGAAAATGACGAGGAGAAGTGGGAGGAGTGGGAGGAATGATGAGGATGGGTGGGAGGATGAGGAGTGGGAGGAGGAGGATGAGTGGGGAAATCGAGGAATGCTGATACGAAGTATATAGAGGGGATGAGGAGCAAGGTCAGGAGAATAACCCTATGTAGGAGTAATAATGTTCGGGTGAGGTGTCCCTTCTCCCCCTCCTCCCCCCTCTTCTCCTCCCCCCCCCCTCCCCCCATTATATTCCTCCCGCCCCCCAGGTGGGATTGCGTTGCAGTGTCCTCGCCCGCCTCCTCCTCCTCCTCCTCCTTCTCTTATCTTCCCCCCCTCCCTCGTCCCCCCCAGGAGCGGTTGCGTTGCAATGCACCTCGTTCCCATCCCCCCAGACATAATCGGGCCATCGAACTAACTCACCGCCGTGGGCCTGCAGGCCCAGATGAAGGACAAGAAGGAGGCCCAGAAGGGCCATCGGGACAAGACGAAGGCCCAGAAGGGCCAGAAGGGCAAGAAGGACACGACCAAGAAAGGCATCCGCTCCATGCAGCACCCGTCCCTCGGCCCCATGACGATCACGTACGGCACCAAGGCGAGCTACATATGCTCGCGCGACGGCGCCAACCGACCTCGCTTGTACGTGCAGGTGAGCGCCGCGCAGGCAGATGATCACGGAGCGGTCATCGCTCGCATTCTCAAGCACGCTTGCACTCATAATTTAGATAAGGAGGGGGCCTTGACATATAGGGCGAGCCTCTTATAATCGTGTGTCCAGGCACATATCTAGAAGTTATGGGGAGTTGGGCCCAGGGAGAACCCTATATGTTTCATGGGGAACGATTTCAAAGTGCCTGGACACAAGCTACCTATGGCTTGCGTGCTGTTTTGCATACCGCCTCGACAGAGGGCGCTGTTTGTCAGGCTTTTGACGTTTGGGTAGTCGCATCGGGATGATTACCCAGCGATGGGGTCAGTCTGGAGCAGACTCGCCGTCGAGCAGCCACTTTGGCGCGTGCTTCGAAATGACCCGCCCCATCCCTCCGCAGTCACTCTCGATGCAGGCCCAACCTCCACAGGGGCTGTCAGGGCACGAAGGAAGTCCTCTCCACTCGCCCCTTTCTGTTCCCACGCAAGTTCTCAAACCCAAGCTTAGTGCTCACCTCTCCGCTCGCACCTCCACTCATATGTCTTCTCACCTCTCCGCTCACCACTCGGCCCACCTCCTCACTCAGCTCTCCATCCTGTTCGGGCGTTGCCCGAGTGTGTCCTCCACGGAGTGAGCTGATTGAACCGAGCTGGGTAAATTGATTGTGGCCACCGCGCAACCAGTGGTAGACGGTCGCATCCTTGGCGGCCGAGGGTTCAACCTATGGTGTCACCATTAGCCAGTAGGTGAGTGGTAAGTGGGTAATGGACGGGCATGGGTACGGGGAATAACGTATGGATGGTGGAAGCAGCGGGTATGGGGGAGGGAAATTGGTGGCAGGTGGTACGGGCAATGGAGATGAGGAAGGCACGATCAGAGGATTTTGTTGTGTTGACACAGTCAAGGTCCATCCCCCCATCGGCCATGAGGCTCGATTCCAGGGCCGCGCGAGCACGGGCTGGCGCAAAAAAAATACACGTTTCGAGCAAACCCACATTCCATGACGTGGTACGAAGTACCCAATCATCACGTATACACATCTTACGTTTATCTTACGTATACAAACGTAAGATGCAATCATCTTACCAATACATTACGTAAGACGAAATCATCTTACGTAAGACAAAATCATCTTACGTAAGATAAACGTAAGATGATATTGTCTTACGCTTGTATTACGTAAGATAAACGTAAGATGGCAAATGTATCTCGCGCGCCAGCGCGTGTGAGGATTTGTAAATGTTCGGTATGTCCAGTCCCAGGGTTTCATGGAATCCCAATCCCTGTGTTGAAATTCCGTCGTCCTTCTGTTTTAATTTTGCGGCCCCTCGGTCCGAATTCAGCGGGCCTTCGGTCCGAATTTTGTGGCCACATTGGGTGGTATCCCTGGATCGTGCTCCGAATTCTCGCGCCATCCAACGCCGTTGGTTTGCTCGAGGCGGCGAGGTGACAGTACCTCAGGTTTGTTTGTTTGATTTCTCGCGAGAAATCCCAGCTTCGCGATGGCTCCCAAAAAGACCCTGAAGCCCAACCTCAAAGTGAAGCGGGTTGCCAAGGCGACGAACAAGAAGCCCGCTGCTGTCACTGGCGCTGCTGGCTCCAAGACGTGGGCGGCAGTTTTGAAATCCAGGGGGTGTCTTACACGATTCCAGGCGATGCAGGTTCAGGGCAAAACTGCTATGTGACCTTTTCTGTTCCTGCTCGGGATCAGACGCCGAAACCAAACGCTGGATGCGTCGTTCATCCACCATTTGATTTCCCCCGCCTGCCCAGGTGGACGTGGGACAAGCTGCGCAACGCAGCGCTCAAGATGGACGACTTAGATTCCAAGATGCAGCTCTTCAAGGAGCACGGGGACCCCACGGACAAGGCGTCTTTGCACGCGGTCTTCACAGCTGATGAAGTCAGGCCCACGTGGTGGTAATCTCTCCAACCCTCTTTCACTCCACTTCCTCCCTCGATCCCTTTCCCATATCCATGTCCGCTCTCTGTTTCCTCCCTAGTCGGGCCCTATCCTCTATCCCTCAAGTTTCCTCCTTCCTCCGCCCATGGCCCCCTCCCCTCGCCGTTTCCCCTTCCTCCCCCCCCGCCCTCGTCCCCGCCCGCCTTCACTCCTCCCCTCGCCCCCGCGCCCCTCTCTCTTTTTCTCTCTCCTTCTCTCTCTGTGTGTATATATATCCCTCTCTCTCCTCTCCCCCCTCGTATCTCACTCTGTAATTCTCTCATCCGCCTGCGCCGCTACCAGGGCGCTGCACGGCCGCTTCAAGACCGCTCGCAAGGGCAAGCCAGATGCGGAGATCGCGTTCAAGGAGGCTGATCGCCCGTCGTCAAAACATGGAGAGGATGACGTCTCTGGAGAGGGTGGGAACTTGGGAGGCGGATCAAGACGAGGAGGATAAGGGGGGTAAGGGCGGGGGGGGAGGTGGAAGGGAATAAGGTCGAGCAGGAGGACGGGGATGAGGAGGTTGAGGAGGGGGAGGAGAAGCAAACCACCCCCCCCCCCATCCGATGTGGAGGCTGACAACGCCACGGTGGCCAAGAACGACAAGAAGAACAAACTCCTCATGGCGTTCTTGACTGACCCCGATCTCGGCGAGTGCTTCATGGCACAGGCGTCCGAGATCACATTCTCGGAGACAGTGGAGGAGAGGGGCACGTGGAAGTCGCACAAGCAGCTCATGGACTGCTACTCCGACTCAGAGGCCGAGGAGATGATTGCCGATGGGAAGATCATGGAGCGAGTTTGTTTAAACAATGAGAGGAGGGGGAGAGTAGGATAATCGGGGGGATGAGGGAGGAGGAGGAGGAGGAGTATGATAATGCTGAGGATGGTATTAATTGTTGCTCTGAAGACGATGAGGAACAGGAGGTGGTGGGCGAGGAGGGCGGAGATGATGCACCCTCACGTTATTTGGTATATCGTTGTAACCACTTGAAAAACCACCGCCCCATCCTGACCAAATCGTGCCCCACCAATGCCTCCCATGGGGGTATGTACCCCCGCGGGGTGAATCTCGCTAGCGAGACCCCATAGTAATGCTAGTTAAGTTGATTCGGAGGACACCAGATCCGTTGCCCAAGAACTGTCGACTCTGGACTGGTTTGACATCCTAGCGGGGTGGTTCATTTTGCAGTGGGGGTAACCGCCCAAATCCCGACCTAGCCCAGGTGCGCCCGAATCCTCAGAACCCGCGGCGGATGCAGTACATGTTGGTGGAGCACACCCAGAAGAAGAGTTTCCAGAAGCTCAAGAGGCAGACGGCCTCGGGCAACAAGAAGGTCAACAACGAGGAGATGCTCGAGGCCAGCAGGGGCATGAGCAGCCTGGCCATGTCGGGTGACTTGGCGACTCACGGCACCAGGGCCACATTGAATTACGATAAGGTAGGTAGGAGGTATGATGGGGGAGGTAGGGGGCCCAGAAGGGAGGAGGTTGCAGGTTGGAGGTGTGTGTGTGTGTGTGTGGTGGGTTGGTTGGGGGGGGGCTGATGTAGGTTGTAACATGTGGGAGGTATGAGGTTGGCTGCAGGATGCGTGATGCCTGAGGGGGGGTCGGGGGGCAGCCCCCCACCCCCCCTCCCCCGACCCCCACCCCCGCTGGCCCGCCACCCGCCCGCCCGCACCTCGACAGCCCCCCTCCCTCGGCTACCCCCCCGCCCCCCCCCCCCCCCCCTCCCCCCGCACGCCCCACCACGCCCCACGCGCGCACACACTCCCCACCCCCTTGCCCCCGCCACATTGTGAGGCGACGGCGATGGGGATGTAGAATGTGCGCGCGTGGTCTTAGCGTATCCCACCAGTAAGGCAGCATGCGCCACATGGGCTTGGACCTGCCGAGCCAAGGAGATGGCGGCTCAGGCGCGGGTCGGCCCCGCGGTGGCAAGACCAGCAAGGCCCGATTATCAACGCCCACCCATCTAATTCCGCGGCTCCATCGCCCCCATCCTCACATCACCCTTTCTCCCACCCTTCCCCTCCTTGCCTCCCATCCCGATCGCTCCCTCATTCCCCACCCCATCCCTTCCTCTTCCCCTTCCGTCCCTCTCCCCCCCCCCCCCCCCCCCCCTCCCCCCCCCCACAACCCCCACCCCCGCACCCCCCTCACGTTCCATCCTTTATCCCCTCTCCTCCCTTCTCCTCCCCCACGCATGCTGCGCCCCCCCCCCCCCCCCCCCCCCCCCCCCCCCCCCCCCCCCCACCACCCACCCAATCCGCTTTTGCGAATCATTATTCACCCCTAGCTCCCTGCCGAAGGGCGAGGGGGGGGGGGGTCAGCCGCGACGCAGGAGGGCAGGAGGAGAGGAGGTGGATGATGAGGCTGAGCGGAGGAAGATAAGGAGGAGGAGGGAGGAAAATGAGGAGGAGGATAGGATGAGGAGAGAGAAGGAAGCTGAGGTGGATGTGGACGGTGGCGTGGGGGGGTGGGGGATAAGGGGGAAGGCGGGGGGATGGAGATGGAGAAGCATGAGAAGGGATGACGTTGGAGGAGGAGGATGAGGGAGGGAAGGAAGAAGGGGGTGGGGCAGGGGACGGGGCCCGCCCAGGCTTCAGCGGCACTGAAGAAGGAGATCAAGAAGCTGAGCCATTATTCTGGTCTCGTGGCGAAGATCGACCAGAACAAGGTGAAGACCCCAGCGAAGGCCACGGATGAGATCAGCAAGCTGGGGACGGCCGCGAAGGATGCGATGGGATATCAATTCGTCGGCCATCCACCTGCCCCTTCTTCTCCTTCTCATCCTCGCTCTCCTGCTCAACATTTTCCCCTTCTCCTCCGTCTCCTCCTCCTTCCCTTTCTCCTTGCTCTCCTCCTTATCCTCCTTGTCCCCCTTCTCCTCCTTCTTCTCGCCCCGCCTGCCCCCTGCCTCCTCTTCTGTCAACCTCTTTTATTCGGTGACGAACGCCTGGGTACTCTCAGGGTGATTTGGCCTGTCGGGGCGATTCTTGGAAACCCATGGTCCGTTGGGTCCGTTCTCTCACATGTCCCTCGCGCCACGCTCGGCGCAGGTCGGCAGCGATGGCGACGCGGGCGCGGCCCCCCGAGGGCCTTGGTGCGTCGGGCTTGCCGTGGGCCCAGGGCCCGAATCCAGATACCCCGTGCAAAGGAGTCGGCGTGCTGCTTGCTGAACGTGATCAAAGCGCTGAAAGACTCCGAGGACGTGGGCCTGACAGTCGTGAGCGACGCGAAGAAGGCGCTGGAGGGAGAACGGGGTCGGGGGTGGAAGGGGAAAGGGGGGGGGGAGGGGATGGGAGAGACAGAGCGGGCAGATAGTGGCGAGCATGGAGGTGGCACGGGGAGGTGGGCGTGGTGGAAGAGGCTCTGGAGAGGAGGTGGCGGTGGGGGGCTGGTTTGACGAGAAGAAGGAGGGGGAGGAGGGGGCGGGCAAGGAGGAGGAGAAGGAGAAGGAGGAGAAGGAGGAGATGGAGGAGAAGGATGAGGAGGGGGACGACGACGCGGCGGATGGCGACAAGGCGGGGAGGGGGGGAGGGCGAATAGGGGAGAACGAGGGAGAGGAAGAGAGATGACGAGGCTTTTTTTCCAATACACAACTTGACGTCACCGTATCCGTTAAGATTTGTTTGAGCCCATGTTTTCCAGAGTGGGCCGATCTGAAATCGATGGGCCCTGCGCCGATCTGAAACCGAAGATAGGCCGAGTGGGCCGAGTGGACGGATCTGAAACCGACGATGCGCCATCCCTGCGCCAGGTGCTCGAGACCATCCAGAGCATCAACCACGAGGCGAACATGCTGCAGCTCGACGAGGAGACGGACATCAAGAAGAGCCAGCAGCTCATCGTGAAGGCCAAGAAGACGCTCGAGATCGTCACCGAGCTGGACTTCGGCGTGACCGTCTAGCTTAGGCTGGCCACCAGGAGGGAGAGGGAAGCAGGAGGTCCCACGGCCAACGGTCGCACACTGTAAGCCCACCCCGAAAAGGCGCTCGAATGTCATCCATTGCGCACCTACCCCCATTCCCCCATGCCACCACCTACCGTGGGACCTTGTCGCTTGGGGTGCCGTCATGGGGCCCATCGGTTGTCGGCGGAAACGCGTGCGTTCTTGGCCCGCGTTCTTGTAATTCCGTTTTGTGTGTGTGTGTGTGTCCCCAGCAGGTGCCATTGGCCACCTCAGGGATGGCACGCATGATGTTCAGACTTGTTGGCTCGATGGTGTGCCCTCGACGATGCAACTCCAAGTGTGCGCACGTTGGCAATGGGGGGGGGGCGCTCGGGCGCTCGTGCGCGGGCCAACAGCGGCCGCGAGTTTGCGGCGACGCCTCAGATCGAAGGAGCGATCCCTGGCCAGACGGCCCTGTAGTTTTGGAGAAATCTTCCCATGGCCAGTCCGCGGTTCGCCGCGTGATGGTTCATTGGACGTCCCCGAAAAATTGGAACGGCCTTCCTACTGAAGGCCCACTCCTGTTTGGAACGGCCCCTCATATTGATTTGGTTTTCTTAGACAAACACTTCTCGCGGAGCCTCCTTCGCTCTGAGTCGGCCCTGAGAACGTGGGTCTGCCACGCCCGCGGTGTCGTGCCAGGGCGCTCACCTGTTGCTTGGCGCCTGGCTCTTCCCGACCGCCGCTTTCGTGCTGCCCGTTGGCGGCGCGCGGCAGAGACTCGCCAGTCTCCCTCTCTCTTTCTCTTTCTCTATTTATCCCTTCCTCTCCTTCTTTCTTTCTTTCTTTCTTTCTTTTTTTCTCTCTCTCTCTCTCTCTCTCTCTCTCTCTCTTTCTCCCTCTCTCTCTCTCTCTCTCTCTCTCTCTCTCTCTCACTCTCTCTCTTTCCCTCCCGTCACCGCCCCTGGTGTTTCAGCTACCCGCCCTTTCGCCCCGTCGTCGCGTCCGTAGCGTGATCGTGGGGGCTCGAATTGCCCGTGCCCGACCCGCGCCATGCCACCCAAACGTCGGAGGCGCCTGGATCCCGCCGAGGCGGGCGATGGCAGCCCCGACGACGCACGTGGGGGTCCAGAGGTTCCAGAAACAGAGTTTTCAAATCTCGCCACCCACCTATTGAAAGCTTGGAGCTGGGGGCTTATCCCAGCGGCTGAGGTCCAGAGAATCTCGGCGGCTGCGTTCAGGGACGGCCTGCGCCATGGCGAGGTTGAACGCCTGGCCAGCTTGGGCCAGTGGGGACATTACCCAGGCAACGTCCACAAACAGCTCACCACCATGCTCGGGAAGAATTTCCTGCCTAACCCCCTGACGTTCGAGATCCCCGTCGTCGACCCGAAAACGACCGAGGTCTCCACAGCAGACTGCTCTGCATTATTACCTCATGACTGGTTCTCGGCACTGTTCCACCAGTATCCTGCCGAGTTCGAGCACATATTCGGTTGCGACCGCTTGGCCTACTTCTGGGACAACGCAAGCAGGTGACGTTTTTTTTCCCCTCCATTTATTTTTTAACATAAAAAATGGTGGGGTTTTGGGGGTGGGCGTGTTTTAGGTTCGGCCCATCGGCTTCCCCATCGCGGCGTCAACAACTTTAACACGCACCCGCAACCTAACAATTCTAAATCACAAAACCAAAGCCACATTTGCATACCCTGCCCCAGGTGACTCTTAAAAAAAACCCGCTACAGGGACGAGCCGCGGCTTCGGGGTCATCCTGCGTGGGCGGTCCGCGACCGTGGGACCACCTTGGTGCCGCTCAGAGTGCACGGAGACGGTGCAGAATTTCTCACCCGTGATTCGTTGGTGACTGTTAGTATGACTGGGTTGCTAGCGACTGGTACAACGAAATCTATCACCTTGAACTTGGTGTCGCTACCAGCAAGCATCACGGCAAAGGCTAGGCACCACGGTGGTCTCGACAGCTTCATTCAAATCTGGGAGGTGCTCAAATGGTCATTTAACGCCTTGGCTCGCGGCAAACACCCCTCCAAAGATGCACAAGGCTTCGCCCGACATATACCCTTCTAGTACCCAGCGCGATATATGATAGTTCGTCAAACCACGTCGGTCTTCGTGCGTTCCTCTTGTATCATCCGTCTTCTCTGTATCTCAGTCTCCCCTCTCCCCCGCTTTCTTGCGCTGGCGCCAGAGCCTGTTTGCGCGGCCGCGCGGGCGACGCGGCTACGCCCTGGGGAGGAGGAGGGCCGAGATGAGAGGGAGAGGGGCAAGGGGGAGAAGGAGGAGGATGGAGGAGGAGGAAGAGGACGGGGACAAGGACGAGGGGGAGGACGTCGGTCGAGGCATACACACACAGCCAGGGCACCCTCGGCACCGCGGGGAAGTCGGATTGGAAGGGCGACCCTCTCGACCCAGAGAGGGGGCGCCTTGCGGGGCAGTGGCTGTGTTCTCCCGAGAAGCCCTTCAGGGCTTTTATTTATGCCATATTGGGCGACTTGGAGTATTATGCTTCACATCTACAGATGCCCTACCCAAACGACCAGCGTTTTTGTTGGCTCTGCCCTTGCCACAAGGGCGACGGCGAGAACGCGTTCAACAATTTCATCGAGGATCGGGGGTCGCCTTGCCACTTCTGCCAGCGCCGCCCCAATGGGGTGGCATGGTGGAAAAATCGCACCCCCTTTGGCATTCCCCCCCTCCCCCCCCCTCGCAGAGGAGACGGCGAACCGCTGGAAATTTCGTGAACGTGCATATCCAGTCACCCATCCACTATACAGCATTTGGGGTGTTACAGTTAGGGCATTGGCCCTCGACGTGATGCACACCTGGGACCTAGGGATAACGGGCCATACGGCCGCGAACGTTCTGTATGAAATAGTGTTCGAACAGGAAGACGGCCCCAGACATGCAATCATTTCACGCTTGTGGGCGAGGATGCAAGAAATATATAGACATTCAGGCCTGGAACACCGTCTATCCACGCTCAAGTTGGCCATGTTCGTGGCAGATAAAGATGCACCGCATTCGCAGTACCCCGTGCTGGCTAAATCCATTAAGGCGGCAGAGGCGCGGAGCCTCGCGACGGTGGCCTATGAGTTGGCCAAGCACTACGACGATGGCTCGCCGATTCGCAAAACGAGAACACTGTTATGTAAAAGCCTGTGCCAAATGTACCACATCATTTCATCTGGGGAAATGTTTTTATCTGCGGCTGAGTGCGCAACGCTCCAGAGATCGTCCGACAACTTTTTGGTGTGCTATCAGGCCTTGTCGAGACGTGCAATGGACGACGGGAAGCTTAAGTGGTCCATTGTCAACAAACACCACTTCACGTACCACCTCGTTAGGCAGGTTCCTTTGAACCCGAAGTACGCGTGGTGCTACCAGGCGGGGGATTACCAGAGGTTTGTGACGAGGGTTGGTAGCGCCAGCGCGGTGGGGTCTTCTAGCATGTCTGTAAGCACTAAGGTTGCAGAACGGATGCGTTGCGGCAGACATATATGAGACTTCGTCTACATACAGATTGCAGACCCCACGTTGTTGGAAACGCTTATGCAGCAAACCGAAAAAAAAAGGAGGATGGAGGGGGGGAAGGGCGATGGGAGGAGGAGGTGGAAGGAGCGACGCATTGGGGGCGGGGAAGGGCGAGATGGGGGCGAGTGAAGGGGCGGGGTGGTGGAGTGAAGGACGATGGGCCAGGAGTGGTAGGTAGCGGGGAGGGCGCGGGCGTGAGGAGGGGCAGGCACAGCAGAATGGACGTCGCCCATTCCATCCCGTCTTCCCCCCAACCCCACCCCTTCTTCCTCCCTGCCCTCCTTCCGCCTCTTCCTTCGCGGCAACCTCCTCTCTCCTCTGCCCTCTTCTGGTCACGCATGTCAGCTCCTTGGGGGTCGGTGCAGGATGCCGTCGGCGAGGCTACCCGAAGGGAAGGTCTGCCCTTGTGGGGGAGGCGGATCTGGAGTTTACTCGCGGCAGCACGGACTAGGAGCGTCCTGAGCAATCGCAAGCAAGGCCCCCCGCCCAATCATCACCCCCCCCGTCCCCGTGCAGGGCCACCATGTCCACGTTCCTGCTCCTGCTCCTGCTCCTTCTCTTGCTCCTCCTTATCCTCCTCCTTATCCTCCTTCTCCTTCTCCCTCTCCCCCTCCTCTTCCTCCTTCTCCTCCTTCCCCTTATCCTTCTCCTCCTCGCCCTCCTCCTCCTGGGCCTTCCCATGCCTCCTCCGCCACCCCCTTCTCCCACATCTGTCCCCCCCTCGCCTCCTCGCCCCCCAATTCGTCGCAATCCCCTTTGGATTCTCCTCCTCGCGATCCCATCATGGGTGGAGCGCTCTGGGAGTGGGGCCGTGCTTGCAGATTGTCTTCTGTCGTGTATTCTAGCCCCACGTGGGCACGTGGCGACCGACGGTCGCCAGCCCGAGCCTCTCTCCTCCAGGATGCATGAGAAGGCGTGGGCACATGGGCTCAGCTTACGGATATCTTACGTAAGATAAACGTAAGCCATTATAGTCACGTAGCATCATATGCACACACAAATACACATATAGCTTACTGATATATTACGTAAGATAAACGTAAGATAAAAGTAATACGCTATATTCACATTTGACCATATGCCCACACCTACTTATACATCTTACGGATATCTTACGTAAGATAAACGTAATATAAACGTAATACATTGTAGTCACATATGATCAGATGCACACACACATACCCATATATATATATATATATATATTACGGATATATTACGTAAGACAAAACGTAATATAACATATTCGTATATTACGTTTATATTACGTCATAAATCGTAAGATGTAGACAATTGCACGAACACATGAACACACCATCGCATCTTACGCTTATCTTACGTACGACAAACGTAACACGGCACAAGGAGGATGATCAAAAAGGACGAGGAAGAGGAATGAGGATAGGGGGTCAAACGAGGGGGGAAGAGGAGAGGGAGGATGGGGGGATGATGAGGGGCAGGAGGAGGGAGAAAAGGAAGAGGGGGTGGGGGAGGAGGGGGACGAGGAGCTCCTCTCTCTCTCTCTCTCTTCTGTTTGCAGCGCTGCGCAGAAGCGGAGACGGTGGCGCGGGCGCGCCCGACATATTCAGTCTCCCCCTCGCTAGTCGGCACCTCCGCTCTCCCTTGCCATTGCTCATCCTCCACCACTCCTTGTCACCGCTCATCCCCCACCATCCCCATCGCTCACCCTCCCTCGTCGTCGCTCACTCACACCCCGAGTCTTTCTGAGGATGAGGAGGGCCGATGAACAGTCAGTTAGGTACCCTGGCCCCTTTTTTGGAGACGTCACCACGCTGGATTCGCCTCGAAGCTTTGCGCGGCGTGGACCTGAGGCCTTTGAAAGGCGCTGCCGCGTCGAGTCGGGCCCTTTCGAATACCCACCCTACCCCTCGATGCGCCGCCACGCTGGATGCGCCTCGCAATTTTTTGCGGCGTCGACCTCGGCCCTCAGTGGGGCCCTGGCGCGTCGGTTCGGGCCCTCGACCAATCCGCCCGAGCCCCCCCCCCCTCATGGAGCCGTCACCACGCTGGATGTGCCTCGAAATCCTATACAGCGTGAGCTGGAGCCCCCAAGGGGGCCTTGGCACGTCGAGGTGCCGTCGGTTTGGGGGCCATCGTCGCCTACGCCGTGGTGATGATGCTGATGGTAGTGGTGATTGGCATGATGATGTTGGTGCTGACTACCGTTCCCATCATGCTTCGCATGAAGACAGGTATGATGTGGAGCATGGTGAGGGTGATTATGATGATGGTGATGATGGAGATGACGATGCTGATGCTGATGACAACGATGATCACCATCATCATGATGCTGAGTATGGTGATGATGATGACGTTGATGATGATGATGATGCTAATGCTGCTGATGATGATGATAAAAAGGACGTGCATATCTTACTTTTTGCCGAAAAAATGTTCGATTTCGGTCGGCAGCAAAAATGGGGACCGGTCGGTAGCGGACGGTAGCAACCATATTCAAACTCAACGAAAATAGCTTAAAATCCGCTACCGTTCGCGACCGTTCGCTACCGAAATCGACGGTTTGGCGGTAACAGGCCGCGACCGTTCGCTACCCAAATTTTCGCGAGATCGGTCGCGACTGGTCGTTCCCGATCGCTACCCAAATTTTTGGGCAGCGCATGATCTGGGTACCAAGCCGGCGGGGTACCAAGCCGGCGGCCGCTGGCTTGGTAGGGGGGAAACCCGGGGGGGATACCAGGCCGGCGGCCGCTGGCTTGATAGGGGGGAGCCCCTGCGGGGGTACCAAGCCGGCGGGGTACCAAGCCGGCGGCCGCTGGCTTGGTAGGGGAGAGCCCCTGGGGGGGGGGGAGGGGGTACCAAGCCGGCGGGGGTACCAAGCCGGCGGCCGCGGCTGCGTAGGGGGGGGGCCCCTGGGGGGTACCAAGCCGGCGAGGTACCAAGCCGGCGGCCGCGGCTTGGTAGGGGGGGAGCGCTTGGGGGGGTACGCAGCCGGCGGGGTACCAGGCTGGCGGCCGCTGGCTTGGTAGGGGTGAGCTCCTGGGGGGGCACCCAACCGGCGGCCGCTGGCTTGGTAGGGAGGAGCCCCTGGGGGGGGGGACCAAGCCGGCGGCCGCTGGCTTGGTAGGGGGGAGCCCCAGCCCCCTGCGGGGGTACCAAGCCGGCGGGGTACCAAGCCGGCGGCCGCTGGCTTGGTAGGGGGGAGCCCTTGGGGGGGAGGGGGGTACCAAGCCGGCGGGGTACCAAGCCGGCGGCCGCTGGCTTGGCAGGGGGGATCCCATGTGGGGGTACCAAGCCTGCGAGGGTACGAAGCCGGCGGCCGCTGGCTTGGTAATGGGGGCCCCGGGGGGGGTATCAAGCCGGCGGGGTACCACACAGGCATACCCTAACGGGCGGGTCGGGTCGGGCGATACGTTAAAGTATGATGAATCATCGAGCTGGCGCGTGCGTACCCTAACGCGCGGGTCGGGTCGATCGGGTGGGACAATAAAATATGATGCATAATCGAGTTGGCACGTGCGCACCCTGACGGGCGGGTCGGGTCGGGCGGGCAGGACATTAAATTATGATGCCCCATCGAAATGGCACGTGCGTACCCTAACGGGCGGGTCGGGTCGGGCGGGTGGAACGTTAAAGTATGATGCATCATCGAGTTGGCACGTGCGTACCCTAACGGGCGGGTCGGGTCGGGCGAGAGACCCTAACGGGCGTGCGAGTCGGGCGGCGGGCGGGGCCCTAACGGGCGGGCGGCGAGTCGGGCGGGCGGGCGCCCGCGCGCTCCCTGAAGCACCACCGCACCACGCCACACATGCAACACCACCACGCCTCCTCATCCCCCTCATCCTCCCCCTCCTCCGCTTCCTCCTCCCCCCCCCGACCTCCTCATCCTTTCTTCCTCCTCCTCTTCCTCATCCTCTTCCTCCTCCTCTTCCTCCTCCCCCCTCCCCAGCCTCCTCCACCTCCTCCTCCTCCTCCTCCTCCTCCTCCTCCTCCTCCTCCTCCTGTCCCTCCCCATCCCCCTCCCTCCTGGCATCGCTGGTACCGGAGGCTGTCGAGTACTGGGCGCTCTCTTGGAGGCGGGGCCTATTGAGTACCGAGTGCTGTCTTCAAGATGGGGCCTGTTGAGTACTGGGCGCCCTCTTGGAGACGGAGCCTGTTGCGTACTGGGTGCTCTCTTGGAGGCGATTTTCTTTTTTAATGCAACTTCGCAGGGGCCTCTCTGATATCGGAAGCTGTGGAGTACTGGGTGCTCTCTTGGAGGCGGGGCCTGTTGAGTACCGAGTGATGTCTTGGAGACGGGGCCTGTTGAGTACTGGGTGCTCTCTTGGAGACGGGGCCTGTCGAGTACTGGGTGCTATCTTGGAGCCGGGTTTCTTTTTAAATACAACTTCGAAGGGGCCTCTCTGGTATCGGAGGCTGTGGAATACTGGGTGCACTCTTGGAGGCGGGGCCTGTTGAGTACCGAGTGCTGACTTGGAGATGGGGCCTGTTGAGTACTGGGCGTCCTCTTGGAGACGGAGCCTGTTGCGTACTGGGTGCTCTCTTGGAGGCGGACTTCTCGTTTAATACAACTTCGAAGGGGCAACTCTGGTATCGGAGGCTGTGGAGTACTGGGTGCTCTCTTGGAGGCGGGGCCTGTTGAGTACCGAGTGCTGTCTTGGAGACGGGGCCTGTTGAGTACTGGGTGCTCTCTTGGAGACGGGGCCTGTCGAGTACTGGGTGCTCTCTTGGAGCCGGTTTCTTTTTAAATACAACTTCGAAGGGGCCTCTCTGGTATCGGAGGCTGTGGAATACTGGGTGCTCTCTTGGAGGCGGGGCCTGTTGAGTACCGGGTGCTGTCTTGGAGACGGGGCCTGTTGAGTAGCGGGTGCTCTCTTGGAGACGGGGCCTCTTGAGTACTGGGTGCTCTCTTGGAGGCGGAATTCTTTTGGAATACAACTTCGAAGGGGCCTCTCTGGTGCAGGAGAATGTGGAATACCGGCTGCTCTCTTGGAGGCGGGGCCTGTTGAGTACCGGGTGCTGTCTTGGAGACGGGGCCTGTTGAGTACTGGGTGCCCTCTTGGAGACGGGGCCTGTTGAGTACTGGGTGCTCCCTTGGAGGCGGATTCCTTTTTGAATACATCTTCGAAGGGGCCTCTCTGGTATCGGAGGCTGTGGAGTACTGGGTGCTCTCTTGGAGGCGGGGCCTGTTGAGTACCGAGTGCTGTCTTGGAGACGGGGCCTGTTGAGTACTGGGCGCCCTCTTGGAGACGGAGCCGGTTGAGTGCTGGGTGCTCTCTTGGAGGCGGAATTCTTTTTTAATGCAACTTCGAAGGGGCCTCTCTGGCATCGGAGGCTGTGGAGTACTGGGTGCTCTCTTGGAGGCGGGGCCTGATGAGTACCGGGTGCTGTCTTGGAGGCGGGGCCTGTTGAGTACTGGGTGCTCTCTTGGAGACGGGGCATGTTGAGTACTGGGTGCTCCCTTGGAAGCGGATTTCTTTTTTAATGCAACTTCGAAGGGGCCTCTCTGGTATCGGAGGCTGTGGAGTACTGGGTGCTCTCTTGGAGGCGGGGCCTGTTGAGTACCGGGTGTTGTCTTGGAGGCGGGGACTGTTGAGTACTGGGTGCTCTCTTGGAGACGGGGCCTGTTGAGTAGCGGGTGCTCTCTTGGAGGCGGATTTCTTTTTTAATGCAACTTTGAAGGGGCCTCTCTGGTATCGGAGGCTGTGGAGTACTGGGTGCTCTCTTGGAGGCGGGGCCTGTTGAGTACCGGGTGCTTTCTTGGAGACGGGGCATGTTGAGTACTGGGTGCTCTCCGGGGCTTCTCGAAGGCTCTTGAGGTTACAAGGTGCCGCCTCGGGAGCCACTTGTGCCGTCGTGGAACGATCGTGGAGGCTTCTTCGGAACCCCTGGACGTTTTCTGGGCTCGTGTTTATGTCTTCGGGTCGAACTTGAACCCCTTCCAGGGTGTATTCGGAGCCTTTCTGGAGGCTGTCATGGCGTCTCGAGGCGGTTCTTGAGGCAGTTTCGGCCGTCGTTGACGTGTCCACAACGAGAAATGTGGAAACGCTAAAATTTCAAGAGAACTTCACGAGCGTTGGAGATTTTCGCTTCGTCGGGCCCTTCAGGGGTGTCTCTGGAGGCCCTCCTGAGCTTCTTTGAGGGCTTCCAAGGCCGTCCCGAAATCGTATTGAGCCATCTTGGGGGCATCTTGGACCGTTCTCTGATTTGTACTTTTTGGGCCGCGCTCCATTTCAACCCCTGAACCACTCCTGCGGCCCAAATGCACCAGCCAAGTGCGGAACCTCGGTAAAATCATTCAACACATGTCCCCGCCGTTTCAGCGCCCCCGAAACACTTCCAAGGCGGTTGTTCCACTGCATGCTTCTACACTTCCCTGATCAAGGCAACTCGCCTGGCGATCGTTACTGGATGGGCTGGTGGGGGCACGCGAAGCGTCAAGAATTGCATCTCTATCTCTCTCTCTCTCTCTCTCCCTCTCCCTCTTCCTCTCCCTCTCTCTCTCTCTCTCTCTCTCTCTCTCTGCGTGTATATATGTTTACATATATGTATACAGATGTACATATATATATATATATATATAGATATATACATATGTGCATGCATACATATCTATACATATATTTGTGTATATGTGTATATGTAGGCATATATTATACATAAGTATATGTTCATCCGCCACCGTGCCTCTGGGCACGGAGTGGGCGTGTCCTCAGGTCCTCTGCCTCATCCCCTGGGCCTCAGTCCTCAGTCCTGAGGAGTCTTTTAGGGGACCAGACCCCAAATTGCCAAATCTCCTGGGGCTCCCGGCCGTTCCCCTGGGGTCCCCGGCAACTTGTCGCGTGACTGGTTCGGGCCCAAGAGGGCCCCAAGACGGGCCAAGATAACCCCAAGAGGCGTCCAAGACGGCCCAAGAGGCCCCCGAGACGCCCAAAGATCGCTCCAAGACTCTCAAGATGGGCCTAAGACGGCCCAAGAGGCCGCCCAGACGCCCCAAGACGGTCCAAGAGGCGTCCAAGAGGGCCCCAAGACGTTCCAACAGGCCTCAGAAGAGCGGCCCAAGAGGTCCAAATCGACAATTTCCATTTGTTTTTGAAGGATGTTGGCCCTCCCGCCTTTTCGGCTCTCCGACGCTCCAAGACGGCCTAAGAGGCCCCCAAGACCGCCCCAAGACGGCCTCCAAGAGGGCCCCAAGACGCCCAAGAGGGCCCCAAGACGGCCCAGGAGGCGCCCAAGACGGCCCAAGAGGCCCCCAAGACGGCCCCAGGAGAGGGCCCAGAGGGGGACCACAGACCGAAAGCTCGAGCCTTCCGCCCCAAGAGGCCGCCAGGAGACCCCAAGAGGCCCCGAAGAGGCCCCAAGGGGCCGCCAAGACGCCCCCAAAGAGGCTCCCAACAGACCCAAAAGAGGCCCCAAGAAGCTCCAAAACAGCCCCCAAGATGCCTCAAAACTGCCTCCAAGAGGCCCCCGAGAGGCCAACCACGAGATCCCAACCAACATCCATGAGGCCTCTGACCCACCACCCAGGCACGATGGCGGGAAGGGCCGAAGGCCAGTAGGATACGAAGCCGGGGGGGTACCAAGCCGGCGGCCGCTGGCTTGGTAGGGAGGAGGCCCTGGAGGGGTACCAAGCCAGCGGGGTACCAAGCCGGCGGCCGCTGGCTTGGTAGGCAGCGCCCCGGGGGGGGGAGGTACCAAAGTCTCACCCCCCGGCGGGTACCAAGCCGGCGGGCCGCTATGGCTGGTAGGGAGGAGGCCCTGGAGGGGTTACCAAGCCGGCGGGGTACCAAGCCGGCGGCCGCCGGCTTGGTATGGAGGAGGCCTGGAGGGTATCAACTGGCGGGATACCAAGGCGGCGGCCGCTGGCATTTGGTAGGGAGGAGGCCCTGGAGGGGTACCAAGCGGCGGGGGTACCAAGCCGGCGGCCGCTGGGCTGGGAGGAGGAGCCCCCTAGGGGTTGTACCAAAGCCGGCGGGGTGGCAACCCGGGCGGCCGCTGGCTTGTTAGGAGGAGGGCCCTGGAGGGGTACCAAGCCGGCGGGGACCCATACCAAGCGGCGGCCGCTGGCTTGGTAGGGAGGAGCCCCCAGGGGTGTACCAAGCCGGCGGGGTACCAAGCCGGCGGCCGCTGGCTTGGTAGGGAGGAGCCCCCGGCGGTGTACCAAGCCGGCGGGGTACCAAGCCGGCGGCCGCTGGCTTGGTAGGGAGGCGCCCCCGCGGGGGTACCAAGCTGGCGGGGTACCAAGCCGGCGGCCGCTGGCTTGGTATCTGGATGGATTGGTTCGGCGCCAACAGGCCTCAGAAGAGCGGCCCAAGAGGTCCAAATCGACAATTCCCATTTGTTTTTGAAGGATGTTGGCCCTCCCGCCTTTTCGGCCCCAAGACGGCCTCCAAGAGGGCCCCAAGACGGCCCAAGAGGGCCCCAAGACGGCCCAGGAGGCGCCCAAGACGGCCCAAGAGGCCCCCAAGACGGCCCCAGGAGAGGGCCCAGAGGAGGACCACAGACCGAAAACTCGAGCCTTCCGCCCCAAGAGGCCGCCAGGAGACCCCAAGAGGCCCCGAAGAGGCCCCAAGGGGCCGCCAAGACGCCCCCAAAGAGGCTCCCAACAGACCCAAAAGAGGCCCCAAGAAGCTCCAAAACAGCCCCAAAGATGCCTCAAAACTGCCTCCAAGAGGCCCCCGAGAGGCAACAACGAGATTCCCACCAACATCCATGAGGCCTTCTGACCACACCCAGGCACGATGGCGGGAGAGGGCCGAACCGGCCAGTAGTATACGAAGCCGGCGGAGGTAGACCATGGGGGCGGCCGCTGGCTTGGTAGAGAGGAGGCCCTGGAGGGGTACCAAGCCGGCGGGGTACCAAGCCGGCGGCCGCTGGCTCCATGGTAGGGGGAGCCCCCAGGGGGGTACCAAGCCGGCGGGGTACCAAGCCGGCGGCCGTTGGCTTGGTAGGCAAGCGCCCCCGGGGGGGTACCGAGCTGGCGGGGTACCAATCCGGCGGCCGCTGGCTTGGTAGGGAGGAGGCCCTGGAGAGGTACCAAGCCGGCGGGGTACCAAGCAGGCGGCCGCTGGCTTGCGCCCCCGGGGGGGTACCAAGCCGACGGGGTACCAAGCCGGCGGCCGCTGGCTTGGTAGGGGGGAGCCCCCGGGGGGGTACCAAGCCGGCGGGGTACCAAGCCGGCGGCCGCTGGCTTGGTAGGGAGGAGCCCTCGGGGTGTACCAAGCCGGCGGGGTACCAAGCCGGCGGCCGCTAGCTTGGTAGGGAGGAGGCCCTGGAGGGGTACCAAGCCGGCGGGGTACCAAGCCGGCGGCCGCTGGCTTGGTAGGGAAGAGCCCCCAGGGGTGTACCAAGCCGGCGGGGTACCAAGCCGGAGGCCGCTGGCTTGGTAGGGAGGAGGCCCTGGAGGGGTACCAAGCCGGCGGGGTACCAAGCCGGCGGCCGCTGGCTTGGTAGGGAGGAGCCCTTGGGGGGGTACCAAGCCGGCGGGGTACCAAGCCGGCGGCCGCTGGCTTGGTATCTGGATGGGTTGGTTCGGCGCCAACAGGCCTCAGAAGAGCGGCCCAAGAGGTCCAAATCGACAATTTCCATTTGTTTTTGAAGGATGTTGGCCCTCCCGCCTTTTCGGCTCTCCGACGCTCCAAAACGGCGTAAGAGGCCCCCAAGACCGCCCCAAGACGGCCTCCAAGAGGGCCCCAAGACGGCCCAAGAGGGCCCCAAGACGGCCCAGGAGGCGCCCAAGACGGCCCAAGAGGCCCCCAAGACGGCCCCAGGAGAGGGCCCAGAGGGGACCACAGACCGAAAGCTCGAGCCTTCCGCCCCAAGAGGCCGCCAGGAGACCCCAAGAGGCCCCGAAGAGGCCCCAAGGGGCCGCCAAGACGCCCCCAAAGAGGCTCCCAACAGACCCAAAAGAGGCCCCAAGAAGCTCCAAAACAGCCCCAAAGATGCCTCAAAACTGCCTCCAAGAGGCCCCCGAGAGGCCAACCACGAGATCCCAACCAACATCCATGAGGCCTCTGACCCACCACCCAGGCACGATGGCGGGAAGGGCCGAAGGCCAGTAGGATACGAAGCCGGGGGGGTACCAAGCCGGCGGCCGCTGGCTTGGTAGGGAGGAGCCCTCGGGGTGTACCAAGCCGGCGGGGTACCAAGCCGGCGGCCGCTGGCTTGGTAGGGAGGAGGCCCTGGAGGGGTACCAAGCCGGCGGGGTACCAAGCCGGCGGCCGCTGGCTTGGTAGGGAGGCGCCCCCGGGGGGGTACCAAGCCGGCGGGGTACCAAGCCGGCGGCCGCTGGCTTGGTATCTGGATGGATTGGTTCGGCGCCAACAGGCCTCAGAAGAGCGGCCCAAGAGGTCCAAATCGACAATTTCCATTTGATTTTGAAGGATGTTGGCCTCCCGCCTTTTCGGCTCTCCGACGCTCCAAGACGGCCTATAGCCTCCAAGAGGGCCCCAAGACGGCCCAAGAGGGCCCCAAGACGGCCCAGGAGGCGCCCAAGACGGCCCAAGAGGCCCCCAAGACGGCCACAGGAGAGGGCCCAGAGGAGGACCACAGACCGAAAGCTCGAGCCTTCCGCCCCAAGAGGCCGCCAGGAGACCCCAAGAGGCCCCGAAGAGGCCCCAAGGGGCCGCCAAGACGCCTCCAAAGAGGCTCCCAAGAGACCCAAAAGAACCCCCAAGAAGCTCCAAAACAGCCCCCAAGATGCCTCAAAACTGCCTCCAAGAGGCCCCCGAGAGGCCAACCACGAGATCCCAACCAACATCCATGAGGCCTCTGACCCACCACCCAGGCACGATGGCGGGAAGGGCCGAAGGCCAGTAGGATACGAAGCCGGGGGGTACCAAGCCGGCGGCCGCTGGCTTGGTAGGGGGGAGCCCCGGGGGGGTACCAAGCCGGCGGCCAAGCCGGCGGCCGCTGGCTTGGTAGGGAGGAGGCCCTCGGGGTGTACCAAGCCGGCGGGGTACCAAGCCGGCGGCCGCTGGCTTGGTAGGGAGGAGCCCTGGGGGGGTACCAAGCCGGCGGGGTACCAAGCCGGCGGCCGCTGGCTTGGTAGGGAGGAGGCCCTGGAGGGGTACCAAGCCGGCGGGGTACCAAGCTGGCGGCCGCTGGCTTGGTAGGGAGGAGGCCCTGGAGGGGTACCAAGCCGGCGGGGTACCAAGCCGGCGGCCGCTGGGGTGGTAGGGAGGAGCCCCCGGGGGGTACCAAGCCGGCGGTGTACCAAGCCGGCGGCCGCTGGCTTGGTAGGCAGGCGGGGTACAAGACGGCGGGGTACCAAGGGCCGGCGGCCGCTGGCCTTGGTAGGGAGAGCCACTGGGGGTTACCAAGGCCGTCGGGGTACCAAGCCGGCGGCCGCTGGCTTGGTAGGGAGGAGGCCCTGGAGGGGTACCAAGCCAGCGGGGTACCAAGCCGGCGGCCGCTGGCTTGGTAGGGAGGAGGCCCTCGGGGTGTACCAAGACGGCGGGGTACCAAGCCGGCGGCCGCTGGCTTGGTAGGGAGGAGGCCCTGGAGGGGTACCAAGCCGGCGGGGTACCAAGCCGGCGGCCGCTGGCTTGGTAGGGAGGAGGCCCTGGAGGGGTACCAAGCCGGCGGGGTACCAAGCCGGCGGCCGCTGGCTTGGTAGGGAGGAGCCCCCGGGGGGGTACCAAGCCGGCGGGGTACCAAGCCGGCGGCCGTTGGCTTGGTAGGCAGGCGCCCCCCGGGGGGTACCAAGCCGGCGGGGTACCAAGCCGGCGGCCGCTGGCTTGGTAGGGAGGAGGCCCTGGAGGGGTACCAAGCCGGCGGGGTACCAAGCCGGCGGCCGCTGGCTTGGTAGGGGGAGCCCCCGGGGGGGTACCAAGCCGGCGGGGTACCAAGCCGGCGGCCGTTGGCTTGGTAGGCAGGCGCCCCCCGGGGGGTACCAAGCCGGCGGGGCACCAAGCCGGCGGCCGCTGGCTTGGTAGGGAGGAGGCCCTGGAGGGGCACCAAGCCGGCGGGGTACCAAGCCGGCGGCCGCTGGCTTGGTAGGGAGGAGCCCCCGGGGGGGTACCAAGCCGGCGGGGTACCAAGCCGGCGGCCGCTGGCTTGGTATCTGGATGGGTTGGTTCGGCGCCAGAAAGGGTACCAAGCCGGCGGCGGGCGTACAGTATGAGGGGCGGCTCCTTCCAGTGTTTGGGGGCCATGTTGGGCAGGTTCCCGAAGTGCTGGAATTCGAGATCATTCTGAATCGCCAACTGCATCCTGCGCATCCAGAGGTCCCAGTTCGTGATCGTCTCTTCGGCACTGCGTATGAGCGTAGCAGCGGCCGAGTACTCCATCGATGTGATCTTGAGCGCCTTCGACCACTGTCCCATGCTCAGGATGTCCACCAGGCGCATTGACTGGGGCGGGATGTGCCAGATGCGGTGCAGCAGCCAGGCTTCTTGGCGTCTGAGATGCGAGGGCCATGGAGCCAGTTGGGCCATGTAGGAGGCCTTCGATGCAGCCCTCTGGTTGTACAACATGATGCTCGTGCTGGTGGGGGCACACGAGTCCGCTATCGCATGCGCCGCTACTTTCCAGCCCTCGCCCACCTTCTGCCAGCGCACGTCGTTGGATACCGCAGGTCCCAGAAGCACTCCGAGGTACTCTGCCATTGGTACAATCTGCATCTTCTCCCATCGCGGCACCAGCTCTCGAAGCTTGGCGTGTACACGGGCCTGCAACTCTGTGCTGAACTCCTCCGCCAGAGGGATGATCTTGCACTTTATCGTCTTGAGGGTGAGCCTCGCCAGCTTCTCCGCCGCGGTAAAGACCTGGCTGAGTGGCTTCAGCATCTGCATCGAGGGAAGAACTGACCCAATGTCATCCGCGCACACCCCGATCACTGCTTGCTTGTGGTGACGAGTGCGATGGAACATGTCCCTGATCAGCGGGTCCATGCCGACTGCCCAGAGAGTGCCCGACCATGGACAGCCCTGAAGGATGCCCGAGCCCATCCAGCAGAAAATGCGTAGCTGGCCGCTCAGGCTGGTCCAGGCCAGCGGGAAGAGGTAGATGGCGTCCACCACGTTGAGGATCGCGGAGGGGAATCCGCCCAGCTGTAGGACGGCGTGGAGGAAGAAGCGGCACATCGAGGGGAACGCATCGCCAAAGTCGAACATCATCATCAATGGTCTCTCTCCTGAATATGTGGGGCCATGGCTACGATCCTCGACTGCGCATCCGTCATGACCACATGTTCAATGAAGCGGCGACGAGGAAGAAACCCCTTTCTGCGCGTGGTGAGCGGTCTTCGCGACAATCGGCTTCATCAGGAAGTTGCCCATGGTAGCAACAATCTTGCAGTCAGTGTTTTTGAGCGAGAGGGGTCGCGTAGCCTTCGCCAACCTTGTCACGGTCTGCCGGTCGTCAGGCTCAGAACCCTTCGGAGTGAATATCAGCAGCGACTCGTTGAAGTCCAGCGGCGCGGGGAGACCTCTCATGATCTCGTGCGTGACATTGAGGAGGACTTGCGCTGCCATGGGGGTCTTCTTCCAGGCCATGTACGGAAGGCCGTCAGGACCAGGAGCTGAGTTGTTCAAATGTCCGATGAGGTGCTGCATGTTGCCCATCGTGGGGATGTCCATGTCGGAGCAGTCGAACTTCTGGGCGCGCTTCTTCAGGTAGCGGACGACGTGCTGAGTGTGGCTCGACTTCGGCTGGGATACTGGCGCCCACTGCTTCTGCAGCTCCGCAATCATCTCATCAGGGTTGGACGTCTTGGAGTTGTCGTGCAATACTTCAATGGCCTTGAGCTTCAGAACCTTGCCAGAGGGGGCCCACAGCTTGCCACGCCGAGTGATCGCCCTCTGCATCTTGCGAAGCCGCTGACGCTCCCGAGCGGGCGTGTCAAGTGCTTTCTCCTGCGAGTGTATAGCTTCCAGTCGTTCATCTTGGAATTGTTGCTGGAGTTCATCAAACTTCCTGCTGAACTCCAGTGGGTTCTTCAGGGTGACAACGGGCACGTCCGATAGGTCCAAGAAGGTGGCGCCCAGTTCCGTGCGTGCAGCGAGGGTGCGCGCAGCCTTCACGTCGTCCCTCCACACTGCTCGTGACATCGATCTGCAAGTCGTCAAAGCCGCCGCCGTGCACGGAGCACGGGAGTTGGCGAGGTCATTGCGAGTAAGACGGGCCGCTTCACGTTGGAGACGTTTGAGTTCTCGAAGTTGCGCGAAAGGAACGTAGGACAGCCAGGGCGGGGATGCCATCAGGATGCCCAGGTAGTGCTCGAAGAGAGGGTGCTCGAAGATGTACTTTGGGATGGGCTGGAGCTGTCCGTTCTCCTCCTGTTGCCGGTGGGCAAAGCGACAGTGGACAGGGGCGTGGTCAGAAATGCCTCGGTCATATGGAACTTCAGGGGCCAGCGGGACATCTGCTTGTGCGCACCACTGTAGTAGCATCCATGGTGGGGTACTGCTACAAATCTTGTCAATCCGCGTGCATTGCTGTGACTGCTCCGTGTAGTGTGTAGGAATCTCAGGGTCCACCTCCGTCATGTTCGTCAGCACCGACTCCCAAGCCAGCTGATGTTCAGGGTTGTGTCGGCGCAGTCGTGGTAGGCCTTTGTTGACCAGTGGCGCCTTCATCTCCAGAGGGGCCTCATCCATGAAGTTGAAGTCACCCATGACGATGATCGTGATGCGCTCAGGCTGCTGCGAGGCGGTGATCACCTCGGCGCGGACGGAGCGCGCGACCTTGTCGACCTCCTGCGCCGTCAGCCTGAAGTTGTGAACATTGTAGATGACCACCATGTTCGGGAGTGCGCCTTGAGCCGCCTCAGACTCCGTCAGCGTCTTGATGAGGAGGCGCTGCACTCGGCCAGGGATCAGCTCCGCGTGCGCGCATCGCGATTCGTCGTCAGCAATGGATTGTGGGAGGCCAGGGACAATGATGGCCACACCATCCGTGCCTCGTTCGGGGATGGAAGAGAAGATCGACGCCTCTATGTGCGCGAGGTGGACTGCATGCTGAAGTTCATGATGTGATCCGTGCACTTCTTGCAAAGCCAGCATGGAAGTGGAGCGCAGCGCCTCAGACATGCACTGGATCTTGCGCCGCCGTTGCATGACATTGTTGCAAAGCAGAGCACGTGCATTCCATGTGGTGAACGAGATGCTCTGGTTCGAGTGTGAGGCTCTCCATGGTGCCAGGGCACGGCTAAATCCTCCACTGAACCTCTCTTTCCTCCAAGGTGGTCCTGAAGAACTCTTCGAAGCTCTGCTTGATGGCGTCACTGTTGATGGAGTGAGTGGAGCACCCGTCGTAGTTGAAGAGCAAGCGCGAGGGGGTCTCTCGAGTGGCGCCGACCACCACCGAGACCACGGGCATGTTGTTGCAGTAGATGGCACCTTGCTGGCGATCTGCCCTCCAGCGTTTGTCGGGGGCAAGCTCACGACCAAACTGCGCGAGCTTCTTGGACTGGAACTCACATCGTGCCGATTTCGCCGGTCTGTCCAGGCCGAGGCAGAGCCGCGAGTTCTGCCCGTGGACGTTGGCCACCTCCGTCTGGAGCCAGGAGCCGTCCACTTGCTTGAGCTTGGCGTAGAAGGCGCGAACTTTGCGCGCAGCCGCACTGGCCTGGCCCGAGAACTGGACCACAAATCTGCGGGCAGGGCTCTTCCCTTGGATAGACCATTGATCAGATTCCAGCTCGCAACTGTCCATGATGGGCTGGATGCTCTCCTTGAACTTCTCAGCAGTGAAGTTCTCGGGAGCGGTGCCCACACTGATGCTGGTGTCGGCGTCGCGGTCCCACTCCAGCAGGCCCTCGTAGTCTTTGATGGGGATCTGGGTCTCCTGCATGTGGAGCTGCTTGCGCATGTCGGCGAGCTGCTCTCGAATCTGCTTGTTCGCCGCCTCGAGGCGCTGCGCCGAGGTCTGGAGCTCGCTGATGTCGCCTCTAAACTGAGCATTCTGGGTGGCTTGTTGGGCCACGACCGCCGCCAGTGGGCCCTTGAGCTGCTCTCCGAAGTTCGCGATGACCTCTGCCTTGACCGTTGCCAGCTTGGCGTCCAGCTGCTTCGTGAGGAAGTCCTGGGAGGCTGTGATGGCCGCCTGCACCGCGTCCATGGGGTCCACGACGGCAGCCCCGCGCTCGCCACCGCCGTCCGTAGTCCGTGGCCTCTTGGCCCACGGGTCAGCTCCAGGAAGTTGCAGTGGGTCGCCACCACCGTCAATCGTCGAGGAGCCACCAGCAGCCCGAGGCGCAGGAGAGCCAGGAGCAGCGCGAGGAGTGCCAGGAGCGGAGGCCGCCGTACCAGGGAGCATCTCGGATATGGAACTGCCGCTTGCTCCCACGGGGCTGAGTGGGTGGAGCAAGGGCGTGAACGTGAAAAAGCACTGGGCGCCAGAGGCGCACGAGAGAAGACTTCTTGTCCTTTGACGGGAGAGACGGCGAACAGAAGCCCCGAGGACTCGAGTTGTTGCCCACCCCCCGCCATCTTGAGCCAAAATGGCTACGGATATGTATGTGTAAATATGTATGTGTATATGTATGCATGTATGTATGTATGTATGTATGTTTATGTGTGTATGTGTGTATGTGTATGTGCGCATGTGCGTATGAACACATGTATGTATGGATGTCTGTCTGTATATGTGTATGCACGCATGCATGCGGGTATGTGTGTGTGTCTGTGTGTACATTCGTACGTATGTATGTAGGACGTACACATGCATGTATATATGCGTGTCTGTATGTGTATGTGTATGTGTATGTGTGTACCGCTGCCCTGGGGGTGCCGCCCCGCCTGTCCGGGCGGAGGCCCCTGCCCCGCTGTTGCATACCGTGCCCCGGCAGGTTGGATCGCCGGCCTTCTGCAGGGTTTCGGGCTGGTTTTGCCCGTGGCCTCCACCCTGTCTGCCTGGCCCTCCCCAAATTCTGGGGGCCGGCTGACCTTGGCCCCCCCGGGGCTGGCCCCCCCCCTTTGCCTAGGTTTCAGGCCAGCCTGTGGTCCTCGTGCCGGCTTCACCGGTGGGCCTGCTCGCTCGCTGCTCTGCCACCCCGCGGTCCCTAACCACAGGCCTCACCGCCCTCCCACCGCCCTCCCTAACCCCAGGCTCGCTGCTCTCCCACCCCGCGGTGCCCCGCTCCCCCCGGGTCGCCCGCCCTCCGGCGCCTCGCAGGTCCATGGATCTCGGCGCTTCTTCTCGCTCCGCCTGCTGGGCCATTCCCAGCCACCGCCCCGGCCCCTCCCCTGAGGTGGCCTCCTCTCGCAGCTTTGGCGCTGGTAGGTCGGCCCGACCTCGGTGCACTGCTGCCGGACTGCGCTGTCCGTCCCCAGCATTGCCTGGGCCTGCCCTCCCCCGCCCCGCGCGGCTGCCCCTGGCTGCTGCCCACCCCCGGCTGCTCGCTGCCGCCGCCCTGGCACCCCGGCGCCGCCTTGCCGCAGCCTGGCCCCGCTCTGAGCGGGCCCAGCTTCCCTCTCCCTCTCGCCCGCGCCGGGCCTGGCCTTCCCCCTTCTCCTCCCGTGCACCGTGGCTTGCTTCGCAACTGTATGCCCTACATTTGCCCCATCCGCCAGCGCAGGCACTCTGCCCAGCCGCCGGCGCAACATGTGTATGTACTTATGCACGGCACAGGCGAGAGGCCCGCAGTGCACTCCTTGGTGTCTCTGTGGCGTCGGGGCTGGCCAGAAGCCGCTCCGGAGGGCGTCGAGAGAACCCTCCAAGGCTGGTCCGGGAAGCCTCTGGAGGCCATCGCGGGCACATCTTGAGACGAAGATTTGCTTTCCACAGAGCACACCCTGCATCAGGCCACACACATCACACCCAGCGGCTCACACAGGCGCGGTTGGGGCCCCTCGGGGGGCCATCCGCGGAGCTGTTCTGGAGCACCCCTGGTTGCCTCTCGATGCCTCCTTGCGGCCGAACTGGAGGCCTGCTGGGAGCTTGCAAGGAGCTCCTGGTCCTGGCTCGTCGGGGGCCGTCCGAGGCGTCCAGGCTCGCCCGCTGGGCGCTCCCAGGACCACCGAGGCTGTCGAGGGAGGCCCCTGGCCAGGGCCTCCCCCTGGGATCTCGTGCCGAGCTCGCCAGACTCGTTCCTCCTACGATTCGGACTACGATTCCGACCCTGACCCCGACTCCGACCGTCACTGGGATCCCCGAACGTCATGACTTTCCAGCAACTCGACCCACAGAGGTCTCGAGCCGTTCCCTGGGACCGGATTCTCATCCTGAGTCGTTGTTTGACAGTCCCGAGGCCCAGTTAGCGAGCCGAAAATTGCGAAAAACCGTCCGTCGCGGTTTTGCCATGACTCGAGGGGGTTTCCGACGTGGACTCTGACTCTGTGTGCTTCCCTCCTGCCTTCTTCCGCGCCGTCGGACCGTCCCGAGGAGGAGGTCCTCACAGTCCGACACCTCGGGGTTTTGCCTCATCGACACGAGGTAGAGCGCCGCATTGCATCTGCCGCGCGGGAACGAAAGGCGACGACGGCCACGACGACGACGACGACGACGACGACGACGTCGACGACGACGACGTCGACAACGAGGTTTCCGTTTCAAGAATCACCTGAACAGCTCGTCTGTGCAGGTCCTGTGTTCTGAGACGCCCGTGAGCTCCTCCAGGGCGTGTGGCTCATGCCCTGATATGGTCTCCTATCTGGTCTGCCGATGGTCTCCCGCATGGCCTCCTGTATGGTCTCCCGTATGGTCTCCGGATGGTCTCCCATATGGTCCCCCGCACGATCTCCCGCGTGGTCTCCCGTATGGTCTCCGGTATGGCCTCCAGCACGTACGTAACAGTGTGATGCTCCGTGTGCTCTGGTTATGCTGTGTATGACTTCCTGTAGCAAGGGTGTATTTTGGGACGTTATTGGAAGCGTTGGTCGACACGGCTGGGCGCAGCTAGGAAAAACATCTGGGATGAGCCCCTGGAGGGGCATGGGGACCGAACCTGTTAGTGATTTGGTGGGGCGAAGACGTGGCTCGGAGAGGCGAAAACGGCATGGCGCCATGGCCGCCTTGCAATGGGGGGCCCAGGGGCCCAGGAACCCACGAGGAGGAGGAGGAGGGTCGAAATTGTTGGACGGGTGCCTAAGACCCAACAGCTTGCCTAAGAAAAAGTTGTTGGGCCGCGGGTTGAGATGATCGGATGCCTCTGTCCTTTTTTGTGCCTCGGGATGCCTCTGGAGACGGCCGGATGCCTCTGAGCGCCTCTGGAGACCACCTGGGGCCTCCCAACACAAGGATGCGGCCGAGGAGGATATACAACACCTACGGTGTCTGGGAGGACGCCCCCCCTTCGAAGGGGGCCCCGACCTGCTGAGAAGGCCGCACCCTCACCATACCCGCTTTGTCGCTATGGCCATCATGACCCCAACGAGGGTACGAATGCCTCAGAAAACAAGCCGAAGCACGCCAGGGAGCAAGAGTGAGGGGCAACGTTGGGGAGGATAGGCTCAGATGGGGAAACATCAAGCTGATGTCGGCGACTCATCGCCTATAGGGCCCCACTTGCACCACCCCGCCCAGGAGCGTGCGGATTCGCTATCGGGGGCCTATCGCCGATCTGTCGACGATGGATCGCCGATTCCAGGTGGATGTTTCCCCCCCCCTGAGCCGGTCCCCATCTGACGTTGCTCCTCAGCGAAGGGCGGCAAGGAGGCGGATGAGGAGCGTCAAGAGGCAGGATCGTGCAGCCAGGGGTCCCGCGAGAGCCACGCGCTGGAAAGGAGCCGCCCCCCATCCGCGAAGCTGCTGCACAAATCTGGATCGTCAACATGAGGGTGTCTCTGGGAAAATACACACACTGTGGGAAAAACACACACACAAAAAAGAAAAAAAATGTGGGAAAAAACAATGTGTGTGTGTGGGAAAAGTCAGTGGGAAAAAACAAACAAACACACAGTCTGTGTGTTTGTTTCCCCACAGTCTCTGTGTGTGTGTGTGTGTTTTCCCACAGTGTGTTTTTTCCCCACAGCGTGTGTTTTCCCACAGTGTGTGTTTTTCCCACATAGCTCCATGTGGCTACGAAGAAGAACCCGGGGGAGGGGCCATGGCAGCAAGCAGCCGCCACGCAAGTGTCATCGCGAGGCGCGGGCTCCGCAGACGGACGAGGAGGACGAGTGACAGGCCAGAGGCCCGGGAGGACGGACAAAAACAACACGACGTTGCGCGTGTCTCTGTGTGTGCATCGCCTCACCTCCCCGCTCACCTGGCTTGGCCTGCAGGTGGCGCTCGGTTCCCCCGCCCCTACCCTTTCACCCGCCCTTTCCCTTTTCTGTCATTCACTCTGTCCTGCGTCGCCTGGTCTTCCGACCCCAGGTCGCCACTGCTCGCATCTGGGAGTATCGCCTGATCGCGCTGCTTCGCCACGACGCCTATGATTTGCTAACGTGCCCCGTAGCATTGCCAGCCGATTGAGCTCTATGGCGCGTCAGAAGGAAGAGCGTCAGCATCGCCGATGCATCTGTATTCCCCCGCTTGTCGCCCAGAGGCGCGTCGAGGGAAAAGAAAAAAGTGTGTGCGCATCCCCCCTGTGGCCCAATCGGCCATCGATGGCCAGGACCCAGTGGGGTTCGATGAAACGGATCCAGGCACGACGCCCTGGGCAACCCCGATTCCTGCCGTGACAAGACTGCACGGCCACCACCCGCTGGCACAGGGCATCGGAGTGGGGATGGGCCGGGTCGGCGGCGAAGTCGGGGGGGGTGAAGGGTCGGCGGGTCCGATGGGGGGAAGCGTCCCGAGTTAGCTCGGCGGGCTCCCCAGGGTCCGGCTCCAGCTGCCCGTCGCTCCACACACTCAAACACCAACCAACCAACCAACCAACCAACCAACCAACCAACTAAACAAGCAACCAATCAATCAACCAACCAACACATACATTTCTATATATATATATATATATATATATATATATATATCCATACATACATACACACATCTAGAGTTATATATATATGTATACATATAAAACTGTCCTGGCGAATGACCCAACCAAATGCAGCTGTGAGTACCGCAGTGGTACGTCTTCTCGTCGATGAAGCTCCCTATGGGGCCACGAAAAGTTTGAGGGATGTGCCGAAATGTGTGGCGGAGACGCCTGCGGGCGCAGCCATTGTGGCTTCGGTGGCGCTCCCGATGGGGTCACGAAACGTGTGAGGCGTGTGCCGAAATGTGTGGCGGGGACGCATGTGGCAACAGCCACTGGGGCCTTCGGTAGAGCTGCCTATCTGGCCACGAAACGTGTGAGGGGTGTGCCGAAATGGGTGGCGGGGACGCATGTGGCCACAGCCACTGGGGCCTTCGGTAGATCTGCCTATCTGGCCACGAAACGTGTGAGGGATGTGCCGAAATGGTTGGTGGGGACGCATGTGGTCACAGCCACTGGGGCCTTCGGTGCTGCTCCCTACGGGGCCACGATCCTCGTGAGGGGTG
Organism: Prorocentrum cordatum; assembly: GCA_963575745.1. Classification (NCBI taxonomy): domain Eukaryota; class Dinophyceae; order Prorocentrales; family Prorocentraceae; genus Prorocentrum; species Prorocentrum cordatum. The sequence continues at coordinate 348,240 of CAUYUJ010017615.1, read as the reverse complement.
TACCGAAACGGGTGCGGCGTCGCCGTTGCAACCCCTGCCACTGGAGCCTTCCGTGCTGCTCCCTTCGGCGCTACGATCCTTGTCAGGGGTGTACCGACACGGGTGCGGAGCCGCCATGCAACCCCTGCCTCTGGAGCCTTCTCTGGAGCTCCCTGTGGGGCCACGGTCCTCGTGAGTAGTGTACTGAGATGGGCGCGGAGCTGCCATGCAACCACTGCATCTGGAGCCGTCTGTGGAGCTCCTTACGGGGACAAGATCCTTGTGAGAGGTGTGCCGAACTGCTGCTGATGATGATGGTGATGATGAGGAGGAGGATGGTGAGGATGAGGACGATGACGATGACGATGGCGATGATGACGACGACGATGGCGATGGCGATGACGATGACGATGAGGATGAAGAGACGATAACGATGACGATGACGATGCCGATGACGATGATTATGACGACGACAATGACGATGATGATGACGATGACGACGATAATGACACCGATGATGATGATGATGATGATGATGATGATGATGATGATGATGATGATGATGATTGTAATGATGATGACGATGACGATGATGGTGATGATAATGGTGATGATGATGATGATGGTGATGATGGTTATCATGGAGATGATGACGATGACGATGGCGATGGCAATGACGATGATGATGATGATGATGATGCTGATGGTGAGGATGATGGCCATGGTGAACATGACGATGGGAATGGTGATGATGATGATAACGATGATGGTGGTGGTGGTGGGGATGGTGGTGATGATGATGGTGAGTCTGGTCTTGTGGGTGATGATGATGATGGTGATGGTGGTGATGCTGATGGTGGTAATGATGACGATGATTGTGATGATGGTTATGATGATGACGATGATGATGTTGGTTGGAATTGTGATGATGGAGATGACTATGATGATGAGGATGATGCTGATGATGATGATGCTTATGTTAATGATGATGTTGATGTTGATGTTTATGTTGATGTTGATGATGATGATAATGATGATGATGATGATGATGATGATGATGATGAAGATGGTGGTGATGATGATGATGGTGATGGGGATGATGATGATGATGGTGATGATGGTGATGAGTGCGGGGAGCAGAGGCTGGGAGGAGAAGAGGAGGAGGAAGGAGAAGAAGGAGGGACGCGGGGCGATGTCTCTTCAAAACGAGGAACCAACACCACAGGATGGTTGGGAAAAACATGCCTCCTAAACCTGGGTCAGCCAGAGGGGATCAGAGAAGATTGGCGGACACTGTCAGGGCTGAACCACGTTGCGCGCGCCCCAACCCACGAACAGAAACGCCGACCCCGCTTCACCCCGAGTGGCGGAGCTCGGCTGAGGCCTCCGCTGGCGAGCGGTAGGCCTTGCGATCCTGCTGTTCCTCGTTGTCGTCGTTGTCGTCGTCGTCTTCCTCCTCCTCCTCCTCCTTCTCCTCCTCCTCCGCATTGTCCTCCTCAGCCTCGTCAGTTGCATCGTCGACATCGTCGCCGTCGCTACCGCTGCCGCCGTCGCCGTCGCTGTCGTCGTCGTGACGACTTCGGCCCGTCGTCGTCATCGTCGTCGTCCTCCTACTCCAACCCCCGTCCTGCATGCCATCCTCCCGCCAGCTACCCCTCCATAGAGGTCCTCGAATACCGACTGAACCGACAGCGAAACCGAAACGGACCGAAACCAAAAGCATCCTGGAAGGGCGCAACGGCGCAGCAATCGACCAAACCGATCCGCTGGGAAGCAACCGAACCGACCGAACCGCAGACATGTGATCCTCTCTCTCCACTTCCCATTCCATCCACCATTCCCTGTCTCTTCCTTCCTGTTCGTCCTCGCCTCCACTGGCACTCGCCGGCAGAACCGCCTCCGATCTACCTCCGTCGGCTGACCCAACACTTCCTTGCTTAGAGGGCACCCTGGCCCATCACAAGATTGTTGACGGGTTTGTTGAAGACCTGCCGCTATCGCGGCGCAGCACGTTTGCCATCACTGGCAGCCCCTCTCCTTATACATAACTCCTCCCTGGCGTGCCCCCAGGCCGGGCGGGCCGGGCGCTTCGCCGGTCGCCTCTCACGATTAGGAAGCGTGGGAGTTGCAAAAACAGCACGGATGGAGGGCGGGTGGTTTCCAAAACGTGGCTCCCCGCTTAGCGCCGCACAGATTCGATTCTAAAAGCTTGCAATAATTTCACTGGTGGAGGGCGGAGGGGGTTCAACTTTTGGCTCCCTTCTCAGCGCCACGCATATTATTTGTGAAAGTTTGCCACAAGCTTCTCGGATGGAGTGCGGATCGCATTCAAAATATTGCTCTCACCTGAGCGCCACACGCACACACACATTCGTTGCAAAAGCGTGCAACCATTTAACTGATGGAGGGCAGGTAACTTTCAACATGTGGCTCTCTTCTTGGCGCCGCGCGCTTTCGCTTTAAAATTCGCAACAGCTTCCCGGATGGAGGGCGGCTTCTTGTGAAAATGTGGCTCTCGCCTTGGCGCCGCGCACATTCGCCTTCAAGGCTTACAACAGTTCCAAGAATTCGTATGGTCGAAGCCTCAGAAACGCTTGTATGCCACGATTTAGGCATGTCTGGACGAATCAATCATACCGATTCGCGGTGTTGAGTTCTAGGAATGGTGCTCTGGCACGATTTAGAACTGTCCAGATGCACCAGTCACGCTGATCCGCGGCATTGAAGTCGCATGAATTGTGTTTTGGCACGATTGAGGATTCAAGCGATTGCCTTCGAATGGACCACTTCCTACAACGAAACAACTTCTGTCAGCAGGGACCTATGAAGAGGGAATTTGGAGGGAGAGTGTTCTGCAACATCGTTGATGCATCTTGGGCTTGCACTGGTCATCACTCCTCCTCATCCGCATCCTCCTTCTCCTCACTCCATCACTTCCCACATCCAACCCTCCTCCTTCATCACCGCATTCACCTCCTCTGCATCAGTGGAACTGCGGATCGGGCCTCACGTGCCCATCCTGGACCACGTCTCCCTCCTTTCTCCTCCTTCCCCCTTTCTCTCTCGTTCTCTCTTTCCCTCCCTCCTTCCCTCTCTTCTCTCTACCCTTGCACAAGTAGCGCGCACCGGTCTCTCTGACAAGTGGCATTGCACTGGGGAGCACCCAGGCCCCGACGAGAACGTGGGGCACAGCAACCAAAAAGAGACCACCACCGCCAACGCCATCACCGCCACCGCCACCACCGCAACGGCCACCACCACCACCGCCACCATCACCGCCATTTCACCACCACAACCACGGCCACCACCTATGCCACCACCGCTGCCCATCACTGCCACACCCGCCACCAGAGCCGCCAACACCACCACCCAGCAGAATGGCCTAACAGAATCGACGCGACGAGACGATGTTCCAGCCAATTGCTCGGCACATGTTGTGACACAGCACAGCAGCCCCGCTGCAAAACTGGCGCAGCTCCCTCCTGCTCATTCCCCTCTTCTTCCTCCTCCTCATCACCATTCATTATCATAATCGTCATCACCACCACCACCGCCATCATCACAATCATCATCATCATCAGCAGCAGCATCAACGCCATCACCATCAACATCCACATCCATACAATCACCAACATCATCAGAATCATCATCGTCACCAGCATCATAATCATCATCAGCATCATCACCATCATCATCACCATCACCATCATTTAGCATCATCATCGTCAGACTCATTATCATCATCAGCATCATCAGCATAGTCATCCGCAGTATCCTCCTCCTCCTCCTCCTTCTCCTTCTCCTCGTTCCCCATCCTCCTCGCTCTTCTCTTGGTCCTCCTCTTCCTCCTGCTCCTCCTCATTCTCCTCCTCCTCCTTATCGTCGTTATCTTCCTTATCCTCCTCCTCATCATCATCATCATCATCATCATCATCATCATCATCATCATCATCATCATCCTCCCGCTTCTCCATCTCCTCCTCCTCCTCCTCCTCCTCCTCCTCCTCCTCCTCTTCCCTCCTCCTCCTGCTCCTGCTCCGCATCCCTCTCCTCCTCCTCCACCGATCCATCCCCACAAAGAACTATTCGATATGAATACTGCTCCCCCTTGACCCCTGGCTCTGTGAAGAGGATATCCCGCCCTCTCCGAGTATTGTTTGCTTACGCACAGGATCCCATTAACTGATATGTCCTATGGTGGTGGACCATCCTCTCGTTTTCGGTCCTTCAGAATAGTGCTGCCGCTGCAGCGTGGGCCTCATTTCAGGATCGGCGCGCTGCTGCCGTCGGTCAAAATGGCACTCACGCCAGAGCGCGGGCAACTTTACTGGATCTCAGTCCTTCCTCGTCGTTGTCACCCCTCTCCTTTCCGCCCACCTCCTTTCCCGTCCTACGCCTTCCCCTGGTCCTCCTGCTCCTCCCGCTCCTTCCACTCCTGCTCCTGCTACTGCTGCTCGTGCTCGGCATCCATCTCCCTCACCTTCAGCCTTGTCCTCCCGCCCATCCTCCTGCTAATCCGCCACCTCTTCCTCCAATGTACGCAGCTTCTCCCCCCCGATTGCGCAAACACGTTGGGGTCCGTGTTGGGGATACAGGTCCGCTACGACACGCGTCGGCGAAAGAGAACAACAATTGCGCAATGGGAAGGAATGGGTGGGAGGGGTCGGATGTCAGGTATGGCGCGAGCGCGCCTAACTTGATATGAGTGCGTTTGTACATATACATATATATGTATAAATGCATTTTCCCCTGGCTCTGCCCGAAAGGTGTTCACCCCTCTCCGCGTATTGCTCTTTGTGCGCAAGGTAGCATTAGCAAGTCTTTCCTGTGCTCATCCACATCGGAACGATCTCGGTGCTTCAAAATGATCCCGCCTCAGCGTGGGCCTCAATTCTGGGTCAGCGCGTTGCTTCCCCTCGGTCAGAATGGAGTTCTTGCCGAAGCGCACGCCGCTTTACTGGATCCGAGTCATTTCTCATCATTGTCGCCCCCTCATTGCCCCTCCTCCGCCTTCCCGTGGTCCTCCTGCTCCTCCCGCTTCTCCCGCTCCAGCTCCTGCTGCTGCTGATCCTCTTCCTCCTCCTCATCATCCTCCTCATCCTCATCCCCTCCTTCCTCATCCTCCTCCACTTCCTGCTCATCATTATGCTTACCTGCCACTCCCTCACCCACATGTACGCAACTTCTCTTTCCGATTGCGCATGACACGGTGGGGTCAGTTTTGGAGCTCCAGGGCGGCTATGACACTTTCCGTCCGCACGTCTGGCGAGCGCGCGGGCAGGTCCACCATGACGCGCGTCGGCGGAAAGAGAAAAAAAGGCGCAATGGGTAGGGGTGGGTGGGAGGGGTCGGATGCCAGATATGGCACGAGCGCGCCTAGCTTGTCACCCTACCACTCTCCTCCCTCCCTCCCTCCTCGTCCTTCTCTCCGCCTCCTCCGCCTCCTCCTCCTTGTCCTCCCCCTCCCAGCCTCATCCTTCTCCTTCCGAGTGCGACGGCGACCGCGACCACGGCGACGAAGACGACGCTGACGACGACGACGACGACGACGACGCCGTCGACGATGACGGCCACAGCAA
>CAUYUJ010017615.1:305182-332682 GCA_963575745.1 Prorocentrum cordatum | reverse complement strand
CGCGGCAGTTTCACAGATCGCAACCCCCCCAGGGATGGCGAGGTCTAATTTGAATCTGCGCGTCGCCCTCACTTTGCTGGGCCCCCCAGCAGGCCTCGAAAATGGCGACAGTTTCACAGATCGCAGCCCCCCGCAGGCAAGACAGGAAGAGGCAGGGATGGAGGAAGGGAGGGAGGAGGGACGCGACCACACTGCTCTATTCAAAACGAATACCCAACCAAGGAGGGTTGGAATAAAACTGCGACTACGATTACAGCCCCTATACTACGACTACGCCACAACTACTACTACTACTACTAACACACTACTAACTACTAAAAAAAAAAAAAACTACTACTACTAAAACTAAAAAACAAAAAAACTAAAAAAAAAGATAAAGGAAAAGTAGAACTAAAAATAAAAAAACTAAACTAAAAAAAACTACCTAACGACGACTAACGACTAAAGACTAACGACTACTACTACTACTACTACTACTACTACTACTACGTCGATTATTGCTAAGCGACTACTACTACTACTAACTACTACATACTACTACTACTTCTACTTCTACTTCTACTACTACTACTACTACTACTACTACTACTACTACTACTACTACGACTACTACTACTACTACTACTACTACTACTACTACGTATACTACTACTACTACTACTACTACTACTACTACTACTACTACTACTACTACTACTACTACTACTACTACTACTACTACTACTACTACTACTACTACCACCACCACCACCACCACCACCACCACAACAACTACCTTAAATACAACGACTATGATCACCACTACTACGCGAACGACGACGATGACGACGACGACGACGACGACGACGACGACGACGACGACGACGACGACTACTACTACTACTACTACTACTGCTGCTGCTGCTGCTGCTGCTACTACTGCTCCTACTCCTACTACTACGACTACTACGACTGCTACTACTACTACTACTACTACTACTACTACTACGACTACTACTACTACTACTATTGCTATGACTGCTACTACTTCTACTACACTAGTACGACTGCTGCCACTACCACTATTACTACTACTACTACTACTACTACTACTACTACTACTACTACTACGACTACTACTATACTACACTACTACTACTACTACTACTACTACTACTACTACTGACGACTACTACTACTACTACACTACTACAACTACTACTACTACGACTACGACTACGACTACTACGACGACTACTACTACTACTACTACTACTACTACTACTACTACTACTACTACTGCTACTACTACTACTACTACTACTACTACTACTACTACTACTACTACTACTACTACTACTACTACTACTACTACTACTACTACTACTACTACTACTACTACTACTACTACTACTACTACTACTACTACTACTACTACTACTACTACTACTACTACTACTACTACTACTACTACTACTACTACTACTACTACCACTAGTACTACTACTGCGATTAGTACCAGTAGGGCGATTACTTCTACTACGACTAATACTACGATCCCAGTGCGACCCGACCTAGAAGGTGGAGCTCCTCGGAAAACTGCAGTAGTTGCTATGCTATGCTATGCTATGCTATGCTATGCCATGCTATGCTGCGCTATGCTAGGATATGCTATGCTATGATATGCTGCGCTATGCTGTGCTATGCGATGCTAAGCTACGCTATGTCATGCTGCGCTGTGCTATGCTAAGCTACGATATGCTGTGTTATGCCAAGCTGCGCTATGCTATGTTATAATTGGCTATCATATGATATGTTATGCTATGCTGCGCTGTGCTATGATATGATATGATTGGTTATGTTATGTTATGCTATGATATGTTAATGCAGCGCTGCGCTATGCTAAGCTAAGCTAACCCTCTAGGCAGAGCCTGGGTAGGGAATTACACCCATGCTAATGCTATGCTGCGCTGTGCTATGCTGTGCTGTGCTGTGCTGCGCTATGCTATGCTATGCTGTGCTGCCCTATGCTATGCTATGCTGGGCTATGCTATAATATGCTGTGCTGCGCTATGTTATGCTACGCTCTGCTATGCTATGCTGTGCTCTGCTGTGCTCAAGCTCAGCGAAGCTAAGATGAAGGTAAGCTAAGCTAAAATAAACCTGAGCTGAGATGAAGCTAACCTAACATCTAGGAGTTAAGCTAACCTGAGACAAGCAACGCTAAGCTAAGGAGACGTAACTGGGGGAACCGCGGGGCGGATGCCGGGGGGAACCGCCCGGGGCGTTTTGTACTGCCCGGCCCTTTAAGCATATAGAGAAAGAGCCCTTCTAGGCAGAGCCTAGGTAGGCTTAACTCCTCCCGCAACTACTTCTCTCCGGCACTCAGGAAGCGTTGCTATGGTCGGAGCCGTGAGCGCATCGACACCGAGACGATTGACTAGGCATGAAACGCAGACACAAATCGGCTCCCTGGAGGTGCGGGGAGGTGGGTGGGCGACGGCTGAGGCCATTGCTCCCGTCCCAAAGCCTACAAGTCAGGCTTAAGTCCTCCCGCAACTATTTCTCTCCGGCACTCAGGAAGCGATGCTATGGTCGGAGCCGTGAGCGCATCGACACCGAGACGATTGACTAGGCATGAAACGCAAACACAAATCGGCTCCCTGACCCAAACCTCCAAAACATGCTAAGCGAGACACACAGCATGCATGAAGACACTTCCCAGGCTGTGAGACAAGCAGCAAGCACTCAGTTTTTGCCACGCACGGGAGCGGCCACGGCCCGTGCGAGCAGGCCTGGCAGCGCAGCGGCGAAGCTCCCCACGAGCTCCGCGAGGCCTGCGACAGGTTCGGCACGAATGCCACCGCCGCCACCCCCTGGATGTAGATCTCCATGGACTGCGGCCGCAGGCGGAGGTAGACCGCGGGCCGAGGATCAGGCGGCTCGCCTGCCACGCGAGCGCCACTCGTCATCATCGTCACGCTGATCCAGACCACGGCGATCAGCCTGCATCCGCCTGAAGCCGCGCCGGCGGGGCCCTCGCCAGGGTAGCCGAGCGTGCTGTCGAAGTCCTTCTGCTTCCACGAGAGCAGCTTGAACGTCATGCGACACCACTCCGACTCGGCGCGCCGCTGGCGAGGCACGCGCGCCCACTGGTCGAGGCTCCGCAAGTCGCCAGCCACGGCCGAGCGCCACCAGGCGGGCGGCGTGGCCGACGGCGGGGCGATGCCTCGGCCCCGCGACGGCCCGTCGGCGGGGATCAGGCGCGCGGGCGCGAAGTCGTACCCCGGGTACACGTCGAAACCTAGCACATCGGGCAGGCCCACCTTCAGGTCGTCGTTGAGCGCGCGCGACGCCGACCTGCCCTTCGAGCAGGCGCCCAGCGCCACGGTCGAGTCCAGCAGGAACGGTTGGCGGGCCCCAGGCTGCAGCCGCGCGGCCTTCGCCCTCGCTCTCAGGCGGGCGCGCACCTCCAGGCGGTTGATGTGCGTCGCCGGCGGGCAAGGGTCACAGGTGAACGCGCGCCAGCGGCAGCAGCGGATCAGGTCGTTGACGAACGGCTGCTCCTGTCGCCCGCCCGCCGCGGCCGGCGCCTGCTCGGGCCCTCCCAACGGGGCCCTGGCTGCCAGATGGCGCACAGCTCGGCCGCGTAGGCGGCCGCCGGCGCCGCGCGCGCCGCACCGACCAGCGGGCGGCTATGAGCACGGCGCCCGCGTGCGCAGGGGCGGGACAGCGGCTGCAGGAAGCCGCCGCTCACCAGACCTAGCCGCGTCGGCTTCTGGCACGGCGCGCCGAAGGCACAGGCCGCAAAGTCCAGCGAGCCGCAGCCAGGCTTGGCGAGCAGCGACCGCAGCGCTGGCACGCACCACGAATAAGCGCCCGCGGGGTGCTCCAGGGACCCGAGCCTGTCGTACTTGAGCGCGGTCCACAGGATGAGGAGCACCCTGTAGAGCAGGACGGTACCCGGGCGCGTAGCAGGATCGGTAGGGCCCAGACCCAGCGGCTGGGCACGCGAGCGCAGCCGCGGCTGGCGCGCCAACGAAAACGTGGCGCACGGCGGAGCGCAGTGCACGTAGGCGACCCGGCCGTTGATGATCAGGAAGAGGATCCACTCCACGATGCGGACGGAGCGCAGGTCCCAAAGCGGATGCGTCTTGGGGTCGATCCTGGGCCCCACTCGAAGCCCGGCGGCCGCATGCGCTGAAGACCAGGGGGCGTCCCGCCCGCTGCAGACCTCCAGCGCGTCGAACACCTCGAGCAGATGCCAGCGCGGCACCTTAGCCCCAGGCCGCAGCTCCTCGTCTATGTCCTGCAGCCAGGCTCCATCCTCCAGTCGCTTGTGCGCGCGGATGTAGGCCACCTCCTTGCTGGTGAGCTGCGTGCACCACCCGCGCTGATCCCTGTGCCGCCAGATCTCGCGCACCACCGTCTGGGCGACGTCGGCCTCGACGGCCGCCATGAAGTGGTGCGAGGCGTCGCTGCACACCACCCTGCTCGCTACCTTCGCCTTGAGGTTGGTGACCAGCGTGGGCGCCAGCATGGACAACAGCATCAGCTCCTGCCGCGCGCCCGCGTTCAGCTCGAAGACGTCGTCGTCGAGCGGCACCGCCGGCAGCGCACGGAACACCTCGTCCAGCAGGCACATAGCGGGCCGCCGAAAGCCCACGACATGCACCCAGCTGGCCACCGCCCTCCTGAGCAGGGCGCCCGCCACGAGGCCGTGCGCCGCAATGCCAGAGGATAGCAGCGCCAGGCCAGCACGCCGCAGTCGTTCAGCGCCGATATGTCCCGAAGACAGCACCTCCGCTCCCAGCGCGAAGCCTGCGGAGGCGCCTGCCACGCGCTCGTCGTCCGCGGCCCCCAGGCCCACCTGCGCGCACTGCTCGCGGGCTCCAGCGAAGGACTGCACCAGCTCGCGCGGCAGCTGCCGAGAGCCCCGCGCCCGCTGCCCCAGGCCGACGTGGCCGTCGATCTGCAGCAGCTCCGCGCGCGCGCCCCTCGGGAAAGGCCGATGGCGCTGCACCCGCACAGCGTCCGCCAGCGAGCCCCCCGCCTGCAACACGGCCTCGTGCGCGCCCTGGGCGAAGTCGATGGCGTTCAGGTCCCCCATGAGCAGGCTGGCCACGCACACCACGCAGTGCCCCCCCAGCTCGGCGCGGCGCGCCGCGCACGCCCTGGCGTGCTTCAGCAAGTACGTGGGGACCCTGCGCCCCAGGATGTTGGCGCGCGCCTTGGCCGGCGTAGAGTCGAAGGCGGGGTAGAAGTCGGCCACGTCCTCCGCGAACAGCACGGGCACGAAGCCCTCGTCCAGCTCGTAGTCGCACAGCGCGTGCCCGGAGACCAAGCGCTGGCTGCCCGACTGCAGCGCGTGCTCGGCCGCGTTCCGTATCGGGCGATCCCACACTATACGATCTCGGTGCTGATCACGGTAGACCGGGATGAACTTACAGGCCTGGCCCATGTTCACCTCGTCTGGTCTCGCCAGGTACAGCTTGTGGGAGCGATCCAAATCCGAAGCGAACTCCACGATCTGATGCATGCCCCCGGACTGCCGCATAGCTTTCAAGCCATGCTCGAGCGGGACATCCCTCAAGATCAGCTCCGGGTCCAGGTACGCCGCCGCCTCGAAAACGGGCAGGTGGCACACAGGGTCGAAGTGGGCCCCCTGCTTGCAGAAGGTCGCGCGGCTGGCCACGAAGGGCGCCACCGCGAGAGGGGGTGGAGCGCGCACCTGCTGCTCGGGTGCGGCTCCACGCAGTTGCATACGGAATTCGAGAAGCGCCTGTAGCTTCATCTTGCCGCGGCCGCTCATGTAGTAGGGCGCGCGGCTCCACTGCTTGGCAAGGGCGAGGAGGTGCGGGAGCCGCTCTCGCTGCACGTCACTCAAGCCCATCCCCGCCCTGTAAGCATCCGGGCACCGCCGCCGCGAGCCGAGCGCCAGGAAGGAGCACGCGACCACAATCAGGTTCACCTGCAGCTTGGCCACCTGCGCCTTCTTCCAGCGGTCCCTGCAGCGCGGGCTGGAGTACGGAGGGGCGCCGATGGCCCACGGATAGGGCGGCGCCATCGGGAACAACTTCAACCAGGTACGCGCCGGGGAGTCCGACGGCGCGCCGGAGAAATGCATGCACGAATGCAAGTAGTAGGCCAGACTGGTCCTGGCCTGCAGCAAGCGGCGCACCATGCCGATCTGCACCCGGGGCAAACCAGCCTCGATGTCCGCCAGCAAGCCGGCGTCGCCGGCTACGCACCCTCCTTGCCGCCCCCGCCGCGCCCGCCCTTGGGGGGCGGCTTGGGCGGCCGCTGTTCCTCCTCGTCCTTCTTGCCGCCGCCGCGGTCGTTGTTGAACTTATTCCTGATCTCGGCCAGGGAGGCTGCGTCCTTGGTGTAGGCCATCGCTGCCGTGGTCCACGTCGGCTCGGCCAGGTGGCCGAAGGGCCGCAGGCTGTCCACCGAGCCGCTGGAACCTGTCGTCATCTGAGACCACGGCGGCTCGGGCAGGTGAGTGAGGAGCCAGGCCAGCTGCGAGCGCCCGTTGTCCCTCTGCGCCTGCTCCAGCGCCGTCAGCAGCAGCAGGATGACCGCCTCCGCCGCCTCGAGCTGGCCTCGCGCCAACAGGTCCGCGACCCGCGCGATCCCGAAGCCTAGGTAGGTCGCCGTCCTGTTGCCGCGGTTGATCGTGCCCGTCCTGACCACGAACTCCACCAGGCTGCGCACGCGCGGGTCGGGGTCGTCCGAAGTGCCCGCCAGCGCCACCTCCGCGTTCCTCCTGATCATGGCTGACCATGCCGCTGGACGCGCCTGCAGGTCGCGCCGCAGCATCTCCATGCTGGCAGCGCCGCGGGCCCCTGGCATCTCGCCAGCAGCGGCGGACCCATCGTCGAAGCCCGGCTGCAATAGCCCGGCCAGCGCGTCGGGCTCGGCGCCAGCAGGCATCCGCTGCAGCCCGGCCACGGCAGCCCAATGGGCGGCCAGCTCGGCCGGCGAGGCCCCTGCCGGCGGCGGCGGGGCCGCGGCCACAGCGCCCACGCGCCCGGCGGCGGGCGCGCCGGCCCCGGCCTGGCACCACGCGAAGATGCCCTCCGCCGACCTACGCACCGCGCCCTCGGTGACGTCGGCGAGCGGCACGCCGTGAGCACGAGCGCAGTTGGCGCGGGCCTGGGCTACCTGCACAGCGTTCAGAGGCATCTCGCTGGCACGCCCCGCAGCAGCCCCAGCGGGGGGTCCTCGCGCAGCCGCGCCTGCGGCAGCGGGCACGGCGCCGACCGGCAGCGGGCTCGCCAAGCCTACGGGCTGCCCGAAGCGAGCCAGGGGCGGCGCGCCCGCGGCCTGCAGCGCCCACTGCACCGCCGCCTGCTCCGCCGCGGCGCCTCGCGCCGGGCCGAGCACCTGAGGATGCGAGGGGGCGGATGCGGTCAGGGCGGGTGCGGCCTCGCCCAGCGCGGGCTCCGCGGCGCCCACTGCCCCCGCGCCCCCAGCCGGTGGGCGCCCCACCGTCTCCAGCAGCGTCATGCGCCTCAGCACGTCCTGGTTCGAAGCCTCCAGGCGCTCCAGCACGGCGGCCAGCGAAGCGACCGTCGTGCGGCCAGAGGCCGCGGGAGGGCGGGGCCGCGCGGGGCCGCGGCGGCTCTCGGCGGCGCTGTCCTCCTCCTCGGCGCTGCTGGCGGGGCCAGCGCGCCCCCGCGCGGCTCGCGCGCGGCCAGCGGCCAAGGCTGCGCCCTTGGCCTGGGGCGTCACGGCCCGAGCAGCGGCAGCAGCCGCGTCCTACAGGCGAGCGGCGCCGGCGACGCCACCGGCGCGCGCGGGAGGCTCGGGCGGGGGCCACGGCTCCCAAGGCGCGGCCGCTGCAGCAGCGGCGCCCCCGCGGGGCGGCGTCACGACGCCCGGCAGCCCTTGCCCGTCGGGCCCCACGATCTGGCCCTCGCCTCCCGGCTCGGGCTCCGGCGGCGGCCAGCGCAAGCGAAGGAGCCCGCGCCAGGGCCCGAACCCTAGCGCGCCGCCCAGCACCGCGTCGAGGTCCTCTGGGCTGAGCGCGCGCGCGGCGGGGACCAGCGCGCTGGAGTAGTCCCGCTCTGGATTGATGCAGTCGCCCGCCACTGCCGCAGGCAGAGAAGCTGCCAGGGAAACCAGCGCGCGGGCCGCAGGCCAGCGTCCGTCGCCAGCCCCATGGCCGCTGCCCGTGGCGGGCTCCATCCAAGCCCCGCCCTCCGAGCTGACCCTCTCGAACGCCACCGTCGCCATCTGGCCGTCGACAGCCGGGGGGAAGTGCACCGGGTCGCCCAGCGCGGCGAAGTGGGGGCTCAGCCAAGGGCACACGTCCGCGGGGATCGCGATGGTGAGCACGGAGCCCGCCTTGCGGATCGGCACGATCGGCACCGCGATCCCCGCGCCGTCCGCGCTCAGCCCCCGGTGCACCACCGAGACGTCCACCTGCAGGGGCATGTAGTCGTCCGTCAGCTCCGCCACCCGCATCTCCCACTCGTACTCCTCCGCACTGGCCGGGTCGGCCCCTCCAAGCACTGCAGTCGCCATCACGCGAGGCGCGGGGCCAGCACGTCGAACAGCGGCGCGGGCAGCGGCGCCTCGTGCTTCGCCGCCTCCGCCTCGTAGCCCTCCACGGCAGCCGACTCGCTGGCGTAGCGCCGGAGCCTCGCGCCCGACGAGAACGTGTAGCGCCCGCCCGGCAGCGTCGCCGACAGCTCCCGCCAAGCCGCGCCGCCGCCGCAGTGCACGCCCCGCAGCTCTGGCCGCAGGGGATGCCGCCACACGGCGTAGGCCCAACTCTCTGGGCGCGGGGCGCGCGCCGGAGCCTGGCTGCCACCAGCCCGTCCGCGGCGCGCCGCTGCGCCCGCCTCGGGCGCCCGCTTGGCCGGCGACGCGCCGGCCCCGCAAGGGGTCCCGCCCAGCACAGCAACGGCTGCCTCAGCCGCGGCGCGCCCGGCCTGCGCGGCGTCCGCGCCGCACGCGACGTGCACGTGGACCTCCACATGCTGCTGGACGAAGGTGCCAGCACCGCCCTGGGGCGAGGGGGTCGGCGCCGCAGCCGCCCGCGCAGCCGCGCCCGCGGCGCGGCGGCGAGCGCACCAGCTCGGCAGCCGCCGCCACCAGCCCGAGCGACCGCCGCTCGCGGCCTCCGCGAGCTCCAGCGGGAGCGCGCGCTGCATGCAGCGCCAGCGCGCGAGGGGGCCACGGACCGCGCGGGCGCTGATCCGTGACGGCTGAGGCCATTGCTCCCGTCCCAAAGCCTACAAGTCAGGGAATAAGCTAAGCTAAGATGAGATAAGCAACGCTAAGCTAAGGGAACGAAGCTGGGGGACCCACGGGGCGGATGCCGGGGGAACCGCCCCGGGCGAGGACCACTGCCCGGCCCTTTAAGCCAACGCAGTAAGAACCCTTCTAGGCAGAGCCTAGGTAGGGAACAACAACAATGATGATGTTGGCGCCCCCTGCTTGCGTACCCCTGTGGCCTCAAGATAAATCCACGCGTGCTACGCTCTGGGAGGCCCCACCTCCCGCGCATCCCCTCTGGTGGAGAGAAAGTGTCACGCCTGCCAATAGCGGCCGCGCTGAGGGACCACCCCGTGCGCACCCTCTATGGTGTCGAGAAAGGTCCACGCCCGCTTATGGCCTGGACGCCCGGGGCGCATAGCGGCCGCGCTGAGGGACCATCCGTGCGCACGCGCAGATGGTGTCGAGAAGTGCCACGTCTGCTATGGCCTGGACGACAGGTCGCATAGCGGTCGCGCTCAGGGACCCCCCCCCCTGCGCACCCCCTACTGTGTCGAGAAAGTGCCACGCCTGCTATGTCCTGAACGACAGGGGCGCATAGCGGCCGCGCTGAGGGACCACCCCTGTGCACCCCCTGTGGTGTCGAGAAAGGTCCACGCCAGCTATGGCCTGGACGCCCAGGGCGCATAGCGGCCGCGCTGAGAGACCCCCCCCCGCGCACCCGCAGATGGTGTCGACAAGATGCCAGGCCTGCTAGGCCCTGCGACATTGGTGCGTGTAGAGACCGCGCTGAGGGACCACCCTCTGCGCACAACCTGCGGTGTGGAGAAAGTGTCCTGCCACGCCCTGCGAGCGTGTCAAGGATAGAGGCCGCACTGAGGGACCACCCCCTGCGCAACCCCTCTGGTGTCGAGAAAGTGCCGCTCCCGAGCCAAAAGTTGCGAGCTCGAAACAGAGAGGGGGATCACCCCAGCGCACCCCCATGTGGTGTCGAGGAAATGCCACGCATGCCACGCTTTGCGAGCCCGAAACGGAAAGGGGGACCATCCCCCATTGAACTCCCTGTGGAGTCGAGAAAGTGCCACGCCTGCCATGCACTGCGAATCCTGCACATATGGCTTGCGTATGGCGTGTCATGTGTACGTGTCTGAGTTGTGTCAGTCTGTATGTAGACGTATGTCTCCTATGTGTGTCCAGTACGTGGTACATACGTCTTGGGTGTATGGTGCACTGAACACGCCAGGTGTGCACTAGCGTTGTATAATCTGTGTGCGAATGTGTGCACGCGTGCGGCTAGATTTTTTTGTTCAACCAGCGCGATGATATGACATGTGCGTGGCGTGGCGTGTCATCTCTGCAGATTTCCACCGTGCCCTCCAGGGGCCTCTTTCCCGGCCATTGGCTATCGGCACCAGCACGCGAGCGGCGGCCAACGCAGAAAACTGCGGACCTGAAACTTCGAACTGCCGCCGCCTCCACGGATAGAAAAAAAACCAAAAGGCGACAAGCACGACCTAAACAGTCGTGTGCGTACGGTGATCCGCTTCCCCTCGTGGGGGCCATAGCCGCTCCCACCGACGCGTGTCTCATGCGCGCGCCGTGCATGTGCGGCTAGATGTAGACGCGTGTCTCATGTGCGTGCCGTGCATGTGTTGCGTGCGGGTGAGGGGAGGAAGGAGGAGGAGGAAGAGGAGGAGGGGAGGGCGGGTGTGAGTGAGACGCGGGCGCGACGCGGGTGGAAAGAAAACCAGAACCACACGAAACACGTAGGGAAAAACAGTCCTACACCCTCCTCATCAGAGTCTAAAGGGGGTTCTAAATCGGTACCCCATCCCCTGCCGAGGGCCCATCTGGGCCCACTTGTTGGAGCCGCGTCCAGACGTGGCGACGAGGACCTCCAGAAGCGTCCAAAACATCCGAAATGGAAACGATGTCGGCGTCGCCGCCGCCATCGTCATCGGACATCGTATATCGTCAGAGTCAACCCCAGACCCGTCCCAGAATTCACCCTGGATCGATTTCTGATGAAACGCGCGCCTCCTGAGGATTCAAAAAAGGAACAGAGAACCGTTCTCACAATTGCTACCGCGGCGCAAATGTGTCTGTCCCTCGATACACACAGTTGTCACCTTAGCCGCGCTGGTTCGTCTTAATGGTTTGCACCAATTCACGGATGAATGAAGGGTTGGTTTCAAAACTATTGGGTGCTCGCCTTAGCGCCGCGCACATTGGTTTTCAAACCCTTCCACAGTTTCAAGGAGGGAGGCGGCTCTTTTTCAAATTGTGGCTCTCTAGCGCCGCGCATACTCGTCTTCAAAATCTGCAACAATTCCAATGATGTAGAGGCAACTATCATAATGCCACTCTCGCTGTAGCGCCGCGCGCGTCCGTCTTAAGGCTTCAGCAGCATCACAGACGAAGGAGGACAGCAGGTGAGTCTCGCCTCAACGCCCAGCACATTCGTCTCAAAAGCTTGCAGCAGCTTCACGGTGGAAGAGCGGATCGTCTTCAGAATGGACGCATCGCCTTAGCGCCGCGCGCACTCGTGGTAACACGTTGCATCTGCTTCAAGGATTGAGCACTGGTCACGTTCAACATGGGGCCCTCGCCTCAGCGCCGCGCACATTCTGTGTTGTGCCACGCTTAGCCAAATGGAGGCCTGCTCTTGTTTAAAGTTGGGCTGCCACGCCATACTTCGCGAATGTTCCAGCCCCGAAACGTCAACGCATGTAGCGCTGCGCGGATCCAGGGCGGCTCTTTTTCAAAATGGAGCTGGCGCTGGACACCTGTGTTCTCGGAGCTCATGGCCACAAATGTAAGCTTGTGCAACAGTTGCACGGCTGGAGGGGGGCGGCCCTTTTTCGAAGGTGGAGTTCGCTGGACAGCTCGCTGCAATTTATGATCAGATTCGCGTACCTGATTACGCGCCAGAAACATGTACTGCAAGTCCTCCTCACAGCGATGCCCTCGCCACAATGGCAGGCTCACCTTTGAAAGGGGGCACATCTTGCAGTGAAGA
The DNA here is from genome assembly GCA_963575745.1 of Prorocentrum cordatum. Taxonomy (NCBI): domain Eukaryota; class Dinophyceae; order Prorocentrales; family Prorocentraceae; genus Prorocentrum; species Prorocentrum cordatum. The sequence goes on along the minus strand of CAUYUJ010017615.1, from coordinate 320,456 downwards.
ACAAAAGTTGCAGGGTCGTGAGGAGGGGACTTGGGACAAGAGGGTGTGCTGCGGCATCGCTGGCGGATATTCAAATTACTCTAGTCCTCCTCTTCCCCCTCCTCATCCTCCTCCTCGTCCTCCTCCACCGCCTCCCCCTCCTCCTCCTCCTCCTCCTCCTCCTCCTTCCCCTCCTCCTCCTCCTCCTGCTCCTCCTCCTCCTCCTCCTCCTCCTCCTCTGGGGGGGGTTCGACGTCGTCTTCGCCGCCGCCTTCGCCGTCGTCGTCGTCGTCGAACCTAGATCCTGGATCCTCGATCCCCCTCGGGGGGAGGGCGCCGTGGTCGTACACGCCCTCCTCGCAGGCGTCCGCGAAGTACGCTCTCCCGGACATGTACGCGATGACCTCCCCCGCACGGCGGCGCGGGCGAGTGGCGGCCCTGGGAGGCCCTCTGAGGCGCCCTCGGCGGCCCTCAGCGGCCTGCGGCGGGCCAGGCAGTGGCGACGGTGGCGACGGCGGCGAGGACCTCCCAGGCGCAGATAGGGGTGGCAGGCCAGCGACGCAGGCGAGCGGCGGCCCTCGGCGGCCCTCGGCGGACAGGCAGTGGCGTGGCGTGGCGTGGCGTGGCGTGGCGTGGCGCGGCGTCGTCGGCGGCGGCGGCGGCCTGCGGCGGCGGCGACGACGACGACGACGACGACGACGACGACGACGACGACGGCGGCGGCGCCGGCGGCGACGACGACGACAAGAGCGACGTCGAAGTTTTTGAGTGTTTGGGGGCGCTTCTGGAGGCCCTCCGTCGCCACGGCTGGTCGCGGCCCCGACAACTGGTCAGAATAGGATCCTGGGACAGCCTCCGGGGCGTCTTTGCACGAAAGTCGGCAGCGGGCAGGATACACGCCGCGCATCTTCATGAAAGCCACATTGAGGGAGTGGAAGAGAGAGAGAGAGAGAGGGAGAGAAAAAGAGAAAGAGAGAGAGAGAGAGACAGAGACAGAGACAGAGAGACAGAGAGAAAGAGAGAGAGAGAGAGAGAGACAACAGACTGGTACGCAAATCGAAAAAATGGCGCCGTTGGGAGACAGCCGATGAAGAGGGCGAAGAGGAGGGGGAGAGAAGGAGACGGATGGACTGGGACGAAGACGAGGACGAGGGCGACGACAACGTAGACAGGGAGATAGGAAAAAACATATTCAGAGAACAGTGCAGAGAAGGTCCCTCAAGGCGTCCGAGAGCGCAAAAGCAAAATCAGCGCCACGCCGGTCGTATGACCCCATCAGCGCCGCCACTGCTGAGACAGGGCCACGCCTCAGCACAGACCCCGAAGGAGCGGCACCCACGGCTCTGAGAGACGGCGCGCGGAGCCCTGGCGCTTTCTGTCGCGCCGCCCGCCGCACCGCGCGGCTCCGCACGCCGGCTGCCCGCCGGGCCCGCCCCGCCAGCCGCCGAGCAAGCGACGCCGAGCTCGGCTGCGGCCGCGGGCGGCGCCAGCCGCAGGCGGCGCGGCCGCGGGCGGCCGCGGGCGGCGGCCTCGGGCGACGCGGCCGCGGGCGGCGACGCCGCAGGAGGCCCTGTGCGAGGAGGGCGCAGCAGCCCTGAGCCGCCGCCGCGGTAAACGGGCGCGAGCGGCTCCTCCTGTGCTGCGTCGCTCGCGTGGGCCCTGGGACTGCCGACCCTGGGCCCTTGAGATGCCGGCCACGTAGGGCTGCGTCGCTCACGTGGGCCCTCCGCCATCTCCTTGTCCTTCTTCTTCCTCCCCCTCCTCCTCCTCCTCCTTCTGCTCCTCATTATTCCTCCTCATCCTTCCTCTTCCTCTCCCCCTCCTCCTCCTCCTCCTCCTCCTTCTTCCTCCTCATCCTTCCTCCTCCTCCTCCTCCTCCTTTCTTCCTCCTCGTCCCTCCTCCTCCTCCTCCTCCTCCTCCTCCTTCTCCTCCTCCTCCTCTTCCTCCTCCTCCTCCTCTTCCATCTCCTCCTCCTCCTCCTCCTCCTCCTCCTCCTCCTCCTCCTGCAAGTCCTCCTGCAAGTCCCATCTTGGCTCAACGCGCCGTTGCGGTGCCTTGGGCCAGCTCCGAGCTTCACGAGGCGGACTTGGGGTCCGATGCCTGCAGCCTCATTAAATGGTGGTGGCGGGTGGCAGTAATTAATTCGGAGCAAACAGTATAGTGCTGGGGGGCTGCCCGAAGGCACGGCGGCCCGCTGCTTCGAGCGAGGAGGGCATCGCGGCCTACGGGGCGACGGCTACGCGCTGGCTGGCGCGTGCAGCGCGGCGTCGCCGCGGGGATGCCAGGGCTGCGAGACCAATGCCGACTGCCAAGAAGCAGGCTGTTCGCTTCGCCGAGACCGTAGAGCTCGTGGGGATCACGGAGACCAGAAGCCGGGGCGACGTCGCATCGTGAAGGTCGAGCCCGTGCTGCTGGAGGCCAGGAATGTACCGACGCCAGCTCCGTAGGGAACCAGGGCAGTACGCTGGCGACGTCCATGGAGCAGGTGAGCAGCAGCGGAGCGCAGGTGGAGCCCGTCGGCTAGGTCAGTTCCGTGCGGAGCCAGGGCGGTACGCTGACGGTGCCCAAGGAGCATGTGAACTCCAGCGGAGCGCTGGCGGAGCCAGTAGGGAAAACAAAGCAAGTTCTACCCGGCGCGGTGGGGGTCCGCACATACAACCCCAAGCCTGTCTTCGCTGCAGCCGAGGCGGCGAGAGGTTTGGGCTGACGAGAGATGTTCTTGCAGGAGGAGGCGAGCAAGGCCGTGCAGGAGGACGCCGTGCCTTTCACTGGGGCCGCCTCGTTTTCAGACTCGCGTGCTGCGGTGTCGACGGCGCCGAGGATCGATTGGGCAGCCGTCAGCGCTGGCTGCTCGTCCCCCCGAGTGCGCAGGCGCCCCGAGCCGTGTCGGCTGCCGCGAACTGGCCTGCGCAGCGGGAGCGGCGGCTGCGCGACGGGGATGCTCTTCCCGGAGCTGGTGCAGCCCAGACGGTCGCGAAGGCCACGGGCAGCAGCGCCGACTGCAGGCAGATCTGACCTCGCAGAGTCGGGAACGCTGCGTGAAGTTCCCGCAGCGACGCCGTGAACGCTCTGCCTGGGCCACGTGTGCGGCGGGTCCGTCTTCGACGGCACCTTCGATGGTCGCGCTTTCGAGCGCCGCCTGCCCGACGGCGTGTTGCTCGCAGGACCGCCTGAGGGCCGCGGGGTCGGGGCCTCTCGCTCTGGACCTTCGTGTCCGCCTGATTCCTCTAATCCCCTACTCCTCATCCTCCTCCTCATCCTCCTCCTCCGTAGCCATTTTGGCTCAAGCCACTTTGGCTCAAGCCGCTCTGGCCCAAGTGGGGCGTGCGGCAGCGCGATTCAGAGCGGCGCAGCTGCTGCGAGCCATGGCAGCGGCCTGATGCCTCCGAGTCTTCGGTTCTTCATAGGGAGAGCTTCTTTGGCGCGGATTCCGGGAGCCTGTTCGGGGACTTCTTGAGGGCCTCGAAGGTCGACATCGACAATGCCGAGGTCGAGGTCGTCATCTCCCAGGCCTACCAGACCCTGGGCCCAAAAGGCGGGAGTGCAGCCGAGGCAGAGGTCCAAGCAGAGCGTGCAGGAGGGCTAGCCTGCGGACCTCTTGAGATCGCCGCCGAGACGAATGAAGGTGGAGAGTCAGTGGCTGCCGAAGGCCCCCACCGCCAGTGATAAAGAAGATCCCGCGGCGCCATGTGGAGTCGTCCGCGTCGGCTGCAGGAAAGGTGCAGGCTCAGGGGAAGAAGAAGAAAAAGAAGCAGAACAACAAGGACCAGACCAAGCGGAGTCCCTTCGCGAACCTCAAGGGCCAGATCGACGTGACCAAGGAGTGGAAGCTGAAGGGCTGCAACCTCCCAAAGTGGAAGTGCGAGGGCTGCGCCAAGGAGCTAAAGAGGAAGGTGGTGCTCTTTGACTTCAGGATGCGGTGCCCGTTCTGCCGCATGCCGCCGCCGCCGCCTACCACAAGGAGGATGCAGGAGGAGGCCATCCGCAAGTACAACAGGAAGGAGTTCGAGCGCCAGAGTGCTTTCAAGAAGCAGCTGGCGTGGGCTCAGGCTGCGAGTTCTTCGACATCGGCGCCGACGCTGAAAACGAGAGCACGCAAGACCACGTTTCTCTACAAGGTCCTGAAGAAGAACGGGTTGAAGAGGAAGATGGCCGCGGAGATGGAGCGCAGCGTGAGGCGACAGGCAAAGGAGGAGAACACGCTGGAGGACATCGACGCGCGGATCCTCAAGCTGGAGACGGACAGGGACAACCTGGTGGAGCTGATCGTCTCTCTCCTGCCCTCCCGCCAGCGGGGCTCGGAGGCGCAGACCAGGGTGAACACGCTCATCCAGCAATCCGAGCAGGCGAAGATCAGCGCGGAGACGGACCTGGTGCGCCTGAAGCGCCTGAGGGAACTGGTGTTGGCCAGGTAGACTTTGGGCGCGGCTGCGCCAGGGCCTTCTCAGAGGAGCTGCCGGCCATCCCCGCCTTCCCGTCCCTCGGAGCAGCGGTGGATGACTTAGAGATCTCGGTGGAGGACTACCTGGAGGGCAGGAAGCTCAGTGACGAGCTCGCGGCAGCCGTCTCTCCCGAGGGCAAGGCCGCGGCGCTGCTGGCGATGAAGGACTTCATGTTCAGGACCGCGCTCGCCCAGGCGCCCCAATAGTGTGGTGCCGTGGCGGGCGGCTCGCAGAGCGACGCTGAGCTGGCATCGGCCCGCGTGCGGCGCTCTCTGGCTCTGGGGTGCTAGGCATAGGTCTGGCGCCCTCCAGTGGCTTGGCATAGGCTGGGCCTCTGGGGGTTTTGACTGCTGTGCATGGGCTCGGCGTCTGCCCTGCGCGACGGGGGCGTCCTAGACGGACGTCCGCTTCATCAGACCCTTCAGACCCCTCCTCCTCCTCCTCCTCCTCCTCCTCCTCCTCCTCCTCCTCCTCCTCCTCCTCCTCCTCCTCCTCCTCCTCCTCCTACTCCTCTTCCTCATCATCACCGCCACCACCACCACTGTCATCATCATCATCAGCATCAGCATCATCATCATCGTCATCACTATCAGCAGCAGCAGCAGCCTCAGCATCAGCATCATCATCAGCATCATCAGCAGCATCATCAGCATCATCAGCATCATCGTCCTCATCATCATCATCATCATCATCATCATCATCATCATCATCAGCATCATCGTCATCATCATCATCATCAGCAGCATCATCATCGCCAGCGTCATCATCATCCACCGCAGCGACAGCAGCAGCGTCGACGCCACCTGCATCAGCCTCATCAATACCAAAGAACAGCATCAACAGCAATATCACCATCACCATCAACATCACCGTCATCAGCATAATCCGCATCATTGTCATCATCACCATCATCAGCAGCATCGGCATCATCAGCATCATCATCAGCAGCATCGTCATCATCATTACTCTCATCATCATCGGCATCATCACCATCATCATCAGCAGCATCAGCAGCATCGCCAGCGTCATCGTCGTCATCCTATTCATCAGCATCAGCAGCAGCGTCATCATCATCGTTGTCATCATCATAAGCAGCATCAGCATCATCATCAGCATCATCAGCAATAGCAGTATCACCATCATCATCACCATCAGCATCAGCATCGTCATCATCATGATCATGATCCTAACCATCGTCAGCGTCAGCTGCATCGTCCTCATCAGCATCATCAGCATCAGCATCAGCAGCATCATCATCCACATCACCATCATCATCATCATCAGCATCATCATCAGCATAATCATCATCATCAGCAGCATCATCATTTTCATAATCATCGGCATCATCATCATCAGCATCATCATCCTCGGCATCATCAGCATCAGCATCGTCATCACCACCGCCACCAAGCACCACCAGCAGCATCGACATCATCAACATCACCATCAGCAGCAGCACTAGCACCATAACCAGCACCAGCAGCACAAGAACCAGCACCCGTACCAGAGACATCAGCATGAGCAACCGCATCAACATCATAATCATCAGCATCGTCAGCATCATACTCCTCCTCCTCCTCCTCATCGTCATCGTCATCATCATCACGATCATCCTCCTCTGCCTCCGTATCCTTTCTCCTTCTCCTCCGCCTCCTCCTCATCATCATCCTCCTGCTCATCATCGGCATCAGCGTCAACATCACCACAATACGCATATGCATCACCACCAACAACATCATCATACGCAGCATCAGCATCGACAGCATCATCATCAGCAGCAGCATCACCAGCATCAGCAGTAGCATCATCATCAGCAGCATCAGCATCACCACCAGCATCATCAGCGACATAGACATCATTACAGTCATCAGCATCACCCTCATCAGCATCACCACCACTACCAGCACCATGATAGTTGAAATCGGTGTCATCCTCATCATCTGCATCCGCATCATCATCAACATCCCCATCATCATCAGCATCAGCAGCAGCATCCGCAACACCATTATCACATGATAAGAACCATCAGCAGCATCAGCATCATCGTCATCATCAGCATCATCAGCAGCATCGTGATCATCATAATCAGCATCGTCGTCAGCATCATTGTCAACATCAGCATCGTCGTCTTAATTTGCATCGACATCGTCATTATCAACATCAGCAGCATCATCATCTGAACCATCAGCTACCATCATCAGCAGCATCAGCATCATCTTCATCATCAGCAGTGTCACCATCAGCATCATCAGCAGCATCATCAGCAGCATCATCAGCATCATCACCATCATCGAGTCCTCCTCCTCCTCCTCGTCCCTTCTCCTCCTCTTCTCCCTCCTCCTACTCCTCCTCCTCCTCCTCCTCCTCCACCTCCTCCTCCGTCTCCTCCTCCTCCTCCTGCTCCTCCTCCTCCTCGTCCTCCTCCTCCTCTTCCTCCAGCTGCCATCTGGGCCCAGGAGATTGTCAGGGCAGCCAAGAACCTCACATAGTCATTCCACAGCTTGTAGAGGAAGAACTGACTGGGCAGAGGCCCGCATGGCAGCGATGGCATGGACGGCCTCACTGGCGCTGCTGCTGTACAACTCGATGACAGCACGACACTGTATGGGCGAGATGTTCGAGGAAGCTCAGAACTTCGATTTAGTGATCCTGGCAGGAGCTCAACGGCATCGCAGGGGCGAACACCTAGAGCAGCGAAGACCCAACGACACTCGCTACATAGACGCAGGCTGGCAGAGCGGCGAGCATCCCAACCGAAGCACGGGAGTATTGACAGCACTGCATGGACGACGGAGGCGCACGAATACTGGCCACGTACATTCCGCCTCCAGGGCTGAGCGGCAGGGGCCTGGCGGTGGACATCATCCACCACAACATTAAGATGACGATCAGTGGGTATTACGTTTCACCGCATCCTCGTCCTAAAGAAGACAGGAAGAACTATCACGCGACATTGGCGAGACTACATTCATGGATGGATGAACGAGCACGACAGTGACCAGTGGGAAGCCTACTCTTCACGGCAGGCGATCTCAACGACGACGTCGGCATCAGCACACAGGGAACGCCCATCGAGACCGACGCGCCAAGCCCAGGGCGATCCAAAGAGCGACTACAGGGAGGAGCAGGGCACCGAGCACGGTAGTACGCCGACAGATACACAAATTAATGTTGGTCAATACGACATTAACATGGCTGTCCACATACTCTGGCACACAAACGGTGAGCTGCATCGTTCACAACATGATCCCACTAGGATATTCGGGCAACGTTATCAGCCAGTGACCGCTACTGAGGATGGGCACGCGACTCCAACAAATACCGAGCCGACATCACAGAGACCAAATACTGGTACAGACGACGATACGAATGACGATCAAACACCAGAAGCACAGAGTGCGACAGCCAATAATGCGATGGGACAGGGGCCTACTGGCGACGGCAGCGCGCAAGGGCGACAAAGGGGACGATGTCATTAAAAACCTGGAAACACAACTCGCGGACTACGACCCGACGCACAAGGGAATCGACGCGCTCTTCGAGGACCTCAACGAGATGATAGCACAAGCGGCACAGCCAGTATACCGTAGCCAACCTCGTCCCGCGTCAGAGTACGAGACACTACGACACCAGCGGATGGAGCTGCTTCGACAGCGCCGCCTCCTGCGAGAACAGCCACGACGCGACGGGGACACGCACGCATCGAGATGCCAGATGACAAGTGCGGGAATGGGAATCATACACTGTAGCCAAACATATACAACTAAGCTGACCGCGATGGACGACATGCAGAGCCCGTACGCAGAGGAAGACCCCACAGATCAGAACGAAAAGCACCTGAGGCACTTGGAGAACCAACTACGCAGGATGACGAAGGAGTGCGCGGCCATGAGGAAGGTGGAGTACACGAAGAAGACGGACGAGCGGGTGGCCGAACTCTAAGAGGCACGGGAATGCAAAGACCTTGCGCGCGTTGGACGGCTCACACGGCTTATCGCAGGAGGCCGATATGGACCACGAAAACGAGACTACTGGACCAGCGTCACCGTACAACCTACACGACAGGAATGGCTGGATGTTTGGAAGATGCCAGGCGGACAAGGCGGAATGGAAGGTATGGAGCAACAAGAAGCAGAACTTACTCGGATACCTTTCCACGCGGAGCCAGTGGACTACGACGAGAACGAGCTGGATGACATCATCGACCATGACATGGAGCACATCCGCTACAGCCTGAAGAAAGCTAGGCTACGACGAGCAGCACCCACGACGGCAGCACCATCGGAGTAATGGAGCCCCCTGCTCTGCGACTACGACAACACGACACAGCGACGGCACGGACTGGGAGCACCAGCAGAACCGACACAGCCAGCACACTTCCACGACGAATTCCGAGCAGCGTTGGCAGCAGTTCGGCTGAGCAACACCACACCAGTCAAGTGGCACCAAAGCGCAGCCACAGCAGCGAAGAAGAACTATAAACCAGGACCACCAGGCAAGAGGATCTATCACATCATGGACCCGATCGGTAAGGCATACTACGCGGCGTGTATGCGACGACAGCAGAAACGAGTACATACGGACCGTGACTACGGCTTCATCAGAGGACGGAGGAGAGAAGGAGCGCTACTAGCCATGGCCCTGGCCGAGTACAGGGCACGCAAGGCAGGACACAACTTCAGCACGACCATGAAGGACATGTCTAACACATACGCCAGCTGCTCTTGGATCACGATGGACGCTGTCAATAGCCAGACCATGCCAGACGGCGCTTGGGACTTGGGAGAGCAGGGATACCGACGGGCCACATTCCGAATACCATGTAGAGACAGCGAGGAGGGAGTTTGTATCAAGCCACACTGCGGTGGTCCCATAGGCGACCCGTACACGGTGCGTATCTTCGTGGCGAGCTTCGCGCCATGCATCCAACGCGGGGCCAAAGATTGCAACGACAGCATGGTCTACAACAAACTCCTGTATGGACGCGGCGAGCTATTCCAACAACCACTTGCACGTGGGACTGGTAAAGTACGCGGACGATCTACGCAAGATCATATAAGGAGGCAAGACGGCAAATGCGACTCACATGGCACAGCACGCGAGAAGAGCCGACAAGTACCTCAACGACCGATTACTAGAGATCTGCACGCGCCAGAACCTAGACACGCAAGATAACATCGTCTACTTCCAAGACGCAGACACCCGACACGCCTATCACCTACTCCAGCATGGCATAGACAATCGCTTACCAGGACGCGCGCTGCCGACGGCGAGGTACTTGTGACCACACAGGTTAGCCCGCCACAGGGCTACGCAGCGGAGCTGGTAGGTGAAGAAGAGCTACTGCGAGAGCGGGGCCTTCTAGGGTACGGCCAAATGTACCATAACGATGGAAACGAACAATGCTGATATGCAGAGTGATCAATCAACACGGGGCTGTCGTGCATTGAGTGCTACCTGCCGACGCCCAGCGAGTACAACCAATTAGATAGTGCGGTGGGAGCGCTGCTGCTCAAGGCCATGAGAGGAGACGCCACAACGCGGAGAGCGGACGGCAGCGCGCGGTCACTGAGCACGCTGGAAGTCTTCCGCCACTGGCAAATACTGCCACCAGCGGAGGAAGTACTGGTACGACGACTTGGATGGTTCACAATATTCTCAAATACCCGAATAATCACCGACGGCTCATCGTTGTCTTGTTCGGAAAGCTCGGATCCGATACAGTCGGGGCCTTGACCTAAGGAACCCAAAATAAGGAACGAGGCACCTGTTTTCCATAAGTTGAACTTCGATTCCCGTTCGAAAACATAAGGAAAACCTGAGGCAAGCTGCGAAACACTTAAGGAACGCGGAGCCCCTCCCCAACGAAAAGGGTTCCTTCTTCAGGGCCCCGACTGTACGACGGACGAGAACGACGATGGAGACGAGCTAGCCAGCCGCACGAACCCATGGGCCGAACGGTGTCTCGAGGACGTCAGATACGCATGCAAGGTTTCGGAAAGTTACTTCAACACATTGGGAGACGCAGATGTAATCCGACTCGGTCGCCTGTTCGCCCTAGAAGTTCGAGAACAGCTGCACCTACTAGACGTTTGAGAGGTACGAGCAAAGAAACTCACAGTAACAGTCCCCCCTCCTGGAGTGCTAGAGCGAACGGATGAACATCAGGAATACTTAACTCTGCAAGAAAACATATCCTGGAAATGTGAACTACAAGACGGGGTGGGATATTGTGGGTTGAAACTCGCAAGCAAGCAAGCATTACACAGCCACATCATCAAAACGCACCACATCCACGACCTTGCAGCCATCCTTGCAAGCAACAACGAGTGCATCAATTGCAAGCAAATGATTGCATGCAGGGGTACGGCTTGGAAACATCTAGCCAGGAGTATCGTACGGGGAGAATGCAACAGGGACAAGACCAAGAATCAGCATACGGCGAAACCTCACACGCCACAATGTCCGCTCTGCAGCCATTGTGCCTTGAACAAGGGACATATTTTTCGGCACCTGTGTACACATCTCCCGAAACTGATTTTGCAGCCAGCACGCGATGTCAATCTTCGACCAGAGACCTCAGGCGATGGCAGGCGTACCCGCGGGCCAACTGGCACAGGACCGCAGCCGACCGAGACGAGGACCGCAAGGAATGGCACCAGCGGGTCAAGGTAACAAACAACCAACAGATGCTCGACACATCACGGCGGGACTCACACTGACGCTGGCGCGGGAGCAGGCAGAACTGGCAGCAGCGGTACTACAGATGTGGGAAATCGTGACATCAGCGGGTATCGCTAATACGGGGCTCTAGGCAGGACGCAAGTACAACGAGGATGCGCAAGCCTTGCACCAGCGAGCGAAGCGCGAAGAGGAGGTCGACACAGGCAGCCTGGGATGGCCACACATCAGAGTCTGGACAGATATTTGCGCGTACATGGGCAAGACGCTGGAGAAGGGAGCAGCACAAAAAAAGGTCGAGAAGTAACATGGAGAGGTCATCGTGGACGCCAGCAACACCATCAACTACAAGCGCATCGCAGACACGGTGCCGGTGTTCCGCGTCAGGCGCAACAAGGGCAAGGAAGCGAACGGCCAGGAGAAGTGCAGGTTCCAGTTCAAATTCGGCGAGACTCACCACCAGCTGGGCGTCATCCTGTGCAACCTTCTCAAGAAGGAGGGCGCCGTGAGGAAGATCGGCTCAGCGCCCAGGGGGCGCTGGAGAGGGAGCCAGGACGGATGCTGGACTGAGCGGACCGAGTGCCAGTGCAGCAGGAAGTAGCGAGGAGCCAGGTCCAGCGGAGCAAAAGATAGTGAGCAGCGGAATGGAAGCAGTGAATGAGACGCCAATCGTAGGCTAGGAGCAGCCTAGTTCAGCCTTGGACGAGAATACAATTAGATTGAACATGGTGCGAGTTGGAAACGTTCCGACAGTGGTGCCAAGAATTTTTCAGACTAGCGCCAGATTCCGAAACTTAATTAAAAGAGGTAGGCTACCCCAGACGCTTAACACGGCCACGCCCGAACTTTTCAGATTTCAGGGGCCGCGTTTTCCCGAATACGTCCTGGTACACCGTCCTCCCCCACCCCCCGAGACGTCCCCCCGAAGGAACCCGAAGCGGGCGAACCAAGGGTAAAGGCCGAGGGCAGCAGGCGAGTGAGCGTCCGTGAGGGCGGGTGCCACCCCGCCCGCAAGCCCCCAGCGTGGGGGAGAGACGGTGCGGGAAGTGCCCGAGCGTCACTCGACGATAGCTCCCCCAGTCATGAAGCGAACACAGCTAGGCTGAGCTAAGAGTAGAATGCCTCGAATGCACTTCTAGGGTAGGCGTCACCCCCGAACTCAGCCCCAGAGCTCGATCGATCGATCGATCCTCCTCCTCCTACTGCTCCTCCTCCTCCTTTTTCGACGACGACGACGACGACGACGACGACGACGACGACCGCGGCGACGGCGACGGCAAAGGCGACGCCGACGACAACTACACGACAACGATGAAGGCGACTGCGGCCAGCGGCGGCGACGAAGACGACGACGATCACGACGACGATCACGACGACGATGACGACGAAACATACGGCCCAGCCGCCGCTCGCCTGGTCGTCCTGCACCGAGACCTGCCCGATGGGCTCCCCAGGCTCGTTCCACTTGGCGTTCACGACCTGGACGGGGTCGTAGCCCTCCACCTCTCGCACTGGATGGTTAGTCGTCGTCGCCGTCGTCGTCGTCGCCCGGTTGACGACCTGAACGGGGTCGTACCCCATCCAACTCTCGCGCTGGACAGTTCGGCAGCGCGACAGGAGTTGTCGAGGCCAAGATGCACACAAATATCCACCGCCCAGGGAACCGATGTCCCAGGACCCCAGGTGGCAGTGGATATGGATATTGTCGGGCCCTTGGGGGCCAAAGAACATCCATATCCGCTGCCTCTGGGGGCCCTGGGACATCGGTTCCCGAGGCCGCGAATATGCATAATACCTGATCTCGCAGAGTTGGTGTCGCCCGACAGGGGGGGGAGGGGAGCCGCCAAATAAGGCACTGCGGCTTCTTCTAAGGGGCTACAGGCGAAGATGATGATGATGATGATGATGATGGTGATGATGATGATGATGGTGGTGGTGGTGATGATGATCATGATCATCATGATCATCATGATGATCATCATCATCACCATCATCATCATCAACATCATCAGCAGCATCATCAACATCATCATCATCATCCTCATCATGATCATGAGCATGATGGTGATGCTGATGGTGATGGTGATGGTGATGGCGATGGCGATGGCGATGGTGATGGTGATGGTGATGGTGATGGTGATGGTGGCGATGATGGTGATGATGGTGATGATGGTGATGGTGATGGTGATGATGATGGTGATGGTGGTGGTGGTGATGATGACGATGATGATGGTGTTGATGATGCTGCTGATGATGATGCTGATGATGATGCTGATGAGATGATGATGACGATGATGATGATGACGAGGATGATGATGACGACGACAAAGGTGATGGTCGTGATGCTGATGGTGATAGTGATGGTGATGATGATGATGGTGGTGGTGATGACGGTAATGGTGGTGGTCCTGATGGTGGTGATGATGACGATGACGAGGAGGGGTAGGAGGAGGAGGAGGATGATGCTGATGATGCTGAAGATGATGATGCTGATGCTGACGATGATGATGATGCTGACGATGGATGATGGCAGCGAGTGTCGTGATGAAGATGGTGGTGGTGTTGGTGATGAAAACTTCTCAAACCACGAAACCAATCCCACCAGCATGGTGTTGGCGCACGCACGTGCCGTTCGCATCATGAGCCGAGTGAGAAGAGATCGCGATGCAGATCCGCAACCCCAACTGAAGGGGGTGAAGGCTGATGCTGCACATGAGAAATCATTCCGATACCATATTTGTTTGAACATACTCTAGACACCTCTCTCTCTCTCTTTGACCCTCCTCCTCCTCCTCCTCTTCCTCCTCCTCCTCCTCAAAAGGGCTTGCGAGAGGAGCACGGCCACCACACCCTACCATACATGTCAGTGATACCGCCAAGCCCTGCTATACACAGGTTCGTTATGTTTGCTTTCAAGAGGCCAGCAAACTTTGCCAGGAAGGCTTGCGGGAGGAGCACTAAACCCTACTAAGCCCTTCTAAACCCTGCCCACTAAACCCTACTAAACACAGAAAAGCCTACTAAACCCTACTAAACCCTGCCCACTAAACCCTACTACTTCCTGGCTTGCGGCCAGGAAAGCATGCCCACTAAACCCTACTACACACACCAGGGTTGTCTTGGATTGTTGGCCGGTGATACCACCAAACCTTACTATACACAGGTTTGATTGGTTTTTTTTATGGCGTCCGAGAGGTTCACAAACTTGGCCTGGCCAGAATAGGTTGGCCACCTCGTAAAAAGGTGCAAAAACAGTATTGCAGAAAAAACTGTGCAGAATGGGGTTTGGTGGGCATGCTCCTCCCGCAAGCCTTCCTGGCCAAGTTCGCGGGCCTCCTGAAGCCCCCCCCTCAAAAAAAAAAACATGTCGGTCATCCGGGAATCGAACAGGATTTTCCAGTGGCAGCGGAGCTCTCCTCCGTCAGGAAGAATTGCCACCATTCATCTCTGTTGCAGCCCTTCCCTTCGTCTCTGTGTCTTTCTCTCTCTCTCTCTCTCTGTCTCTGTCTCTCTCTCTCTCTCTCTGTCTCTCACACAGATGTGAAGGAGGGAGGAGGAGAGAAAATCTCTCCATCTCTTGTCCTGTGTCGAACAGATAGATGTCTCTCCCCATCTGGAGGAGTTCTTATGCATATACCAGCTATCTCCATATCTCTCTCTCTCTGCCTCTCTCTCTCTCTCTCTCTATGTCCATCTCTTTCGGCGTATCTCTTGCCTGCAACACGCTGAGGACGAGATGTCCTTCTGTCGCGCGCATGCGTGTGAAGAGGGTACATGTCGCTCCTTCTATCTCGCTTACGTTCTCTCTCAAAGATACACTACCCTAACAACAAGTGCAGCCCCCCTGTCTCTCAATACATCTCGGCTTGTTGTGTGTGTCGGCATATACATGTGTATACATATATATATATATGACCATCTCTCCCTCCTTCCCTCCATACATCCACAGATGTGCTCATACACGTAAGCAGAAACGAAGGAGGCGGAGTACGTAAACAAATGCTCAACAACTGTAAATGAAAGGAGGACAGTTCCTATTCAAGCGGGGCTGGCACCAGGCACTTCCTGGAAAATTATGACCCCACCCTGTCGCATTTCATATAAGTCGGAAGATAGAAGACACTTTCCTTCGATATGGAGTTCCCGCATGAATGGCGGGCCGACCAGGCGT
>CAUYUJ010017615.1:297682-302682 GCA_963575745.1 Prorocentrum cordatum | reverse complement strand
TTAGAGTGCCGAATCTCTGGTGGACTCCGATTGCGCGTGTCGAGTGAAGCACTCTGCCATTAAAGACTTGGGGCCCTGACGGTGTCAGGACGACATCTCCCATCAGGCCTTTGTTGCGCGGAGTGTCGGGGAACCTGTCCAGCTCTCTCCGCGGCGCCGGCCCTCCACACTCCGCGCATCGAACACTGGAGCCAGAAAACGCACTCCATGATGAGCTGTCAACCTGCAGTTCCTCTCCTTCTTCTGTCTATCATTGGCAATGTCTCTACTGCTGGGCACATACTTGGGAACTGTTTCCATGATGCTACTCAAAGCTATGGATACATACTGTCGAACCGCAAACCCGACCGCCGTGAGCACCTCAACTCTACATCTGTCTGCACATGAAACGCGCAGCTCCTGGGCCAAGACTTCCGCTGTCTAGTCTGCCACAGATTTGGCGAACAAATACGCTGCCTCGACGTTCCTGTCCACAGCCTCAGCTTCGAAGTGAGTCTCGATTTTAACCACTCAGATTCCTCGGGCCGGGTTATCCAAAAGCACGGCGTGGAAACGTTTCCAAATATCTACGCGGGTCTCAGGGGGCTTGCCTCGTCTCACCTCATCGACTCCACGCATGGCAAAAGCTGAGTCTGCGACATGAACTGCATTTGCCAGCGGAAGAACTGCGGTTGCAAACTCGATGAGAGCCGTGGCTTCACCACGGCTAACAGACTGGAACATCCCTGGCAGGCCCCCTCCTTGCAAGTGCGCCACGCGCAACCCCCCAACGTCGTAGCCCCCATCATCCCGGAAACCGCCGAAGGTAGAAAAAGCCCACGCCACCCTCCTTAGCCTTGGATCCTGATTAACGCCTCCACTAGCGTCCCCTACTCCAAAAATGACCCCCTGCTCGCCGAAAATCTGGTGGTTCGAC
The DNA here is from genome assembly GCA_963575745.1 of Prorocentrum cordatum. NCBI lineage: Eukaryota > Dinophyceae > Prorocentrales > Prorocentraceae > Prorocentrum > Prorocentrum cordatum. Next base: position 301,766 of record CAUYUJ010017615.1, on the reverse strand, counting down.
TGGCCAAAAACGTAACTGCTGGCTTCTTCAGGGGGCTCTGGGACATTCGTCCACGTGGAGATCCAAAGGCAAGGTAGCGCGTCCGCTTCTGCGATGGCTTTGTTTATTGAATTACTCGAGACTGTTTGAAACGCTGCGTTAGCCAGGCACTCCCAGCATCTATGCTCGTCCGTCCCTGGTGCTGACCCACAACGCTTACACGTTGGGTCGTCTACCATTCCATACTCAGAAAGCCGCTGCCTGCACCACGTGGCGCCTGTCATGACACACTGCAGGTTCCCTTTCCATTGAAAACCTCCTCTATTGATCGCTGTCTTGCACTGTCTACGAGGGCCTGTCATGTCTGGTACTGCCTATAAGCCCTCTCCATTCCAGGCGTTGCGAGCTGCTCCAGACCAGCTTCCTTCTAATGCTGTCAGCGATGCAAGAATGAAGGAGCTTGGTGTCCATGGGACCTTGGCTTAAAAGGGACACTGGGGCCTCGAAGATTTCGCCGATGTCGCTGCGCCATCGTCCCGGTCCCTCTGGGTCCCATTTATAATCGAGCGTCGCGCACATAGTCGGGGCTGGCTTTTCTGAGCCGGTTCAAAACTTCACCCCATCAACGCTGCACCCTCTCTGGCTGAATTCTCTGATTCCCGAGGATTCCGAACCACATTTTGCCTACATCAAAAACCGCCGTGGAAGCTGGGTCTTTCTGGCGATACTCTCGGGCAAGCAGGGTGGGTTGGCATCTGCCATTCTTCTTTCTACTACAAAGGTCTGCAAGGGCCCTTCTCCACTTGATCAGAACACTGAGAGCTGCCCCGCACACCTGGTCCGAGCAACGAGACTGCGCGCGCGAAAGCCGAGACCGACACCATCATTTTTGATAGCTCCCTGTGTTTCCTATCACCTCTCGCACATCTGGATCGTCTGGATAGTCTGTTTCATAGCGCCCTTCGCACATCTGGATAGCCTGGCTGCTTGCTTTGGCCTGCTTGAGGCTGCTCTTCCGCTATCTAATCATAGGTATGGTACGCTCGTCTTGCGAAGGCAACTGATATCTGCATCTGCGAACATTCGCCTAACTGCTGGGCCGTCCTCGGGCACGATGCATGATTTGCTAACAAGTTCGGCCTTGATGCCTCCCACGACCGCTCGCAGGTAGGAGCCCTTGTCCTGCTGGGTTGCGGCATCACTCGTGATCTTTTGCTGCCCGCGCCATCCGCCTGCCCTCCTCTGGTGTGCATCCAGCCTCGCACCGCAAAGGCAAGTATAGTCCACCTTCTCGAGTCTGTCATAGTACACGAAGCGCGGGCACTTCGCGCAATGGACCTTGAGGCGATACGGTCTACGGTTCGGGCTGTACCAAGTCTAACTCTGGCGGTTGCCCTCTCCACCTCCGTACCCCCTGTCACGGTGGACCCACGGCTCATACACAAACTTCGTTGTGTGCCACAGAGAATTCGTGCCAAAACCCATCGATGCACGACGAAGGTTCGCAAAAGCAGTGGGGGGTAGCAGTTCAATGCCACTACTACTACTACTACTACTACTACTACTACTACTACTACTACTACTACTACTACTACTACGACTACTACTACTTTTTCATCACCGCAAACACTCCACCTGCCAAGCAACGTAGTAACTGGAAGGCACAGCCGGCAAGAACCGCGTCTCCACTCCATGGAGCTATAGTTTCGAAAAGGTTTAACAGGGACAGCGGGCCGCATGGACAGCAACAGCAACAGCAGAGAAAGGGAAGCAGACGGCAGGGAGGAAAGAGGGAGAGGCAAAAACAGCAGGGAGAGAGGCAGGAGAGCGAGCGAGAGAGGAGGCAGCAGAGCAGAAAGGAAGGAGTGCACGGCAAGCAGCGCACAGCAGCAGGGGGACAGGAGACGAGAACTGCAAGCCCATTGAAACCCAGAGACTGTATTATGAAGCGCGGGTCATCTGCCCCGCAGGCAAACATCGCGGCATCCAGACACGGCCCACGCCAAAGCCCTAGTGTAACCCGAGCGGTCACGCGGCGAGGGAGAAGAGAAGAGAAAGAGGACAACCGGAGAAGCAGGGCGGAAAACAGTGCAGAGAGCAACGCAAGTTGAATGAAGGACATATGTGGAAACATGGAAAAGAGGTCGAGGCGCCCATCGCCCGACCACGCCGCTAGAGTGCAGCGATCGCTCGAGCCAAGAACGGCCCCCAGCGGGTGCGGCTCACTGGGTCGGGCGGCCGGGTGAACCAGACGGCCCAGATGCAAACGTCGGAAAACGCCAATTAGCGAAGCACGTGCAAAGGAGGGGGTAGCGGAAATAGAAAAACCTAACCAGAGAGGCTCGCCACAAGGCGCACTATAGACAGGCGGGCTTCAGAACACGGTGGTGAGGCATGCGAGGCGGATGTTCAGCAACACGTGCCGCTCCCGGAGGTCCGCTTCGGGGTGGTAGACAGATACTCGAGGCGGCCAGAGTCGGAGACGTTGCCATGCAGCCGCCGTCACTGGTCGCGGCTCTGGAGTCGGAACGGGAATCGATGGGATATGAACTGGAGTGGGAACTGGAGTCGTGTGGATAGGAGCCCGAGTCGGAGATGCTATCGACTGGAACTGGAGCTGGCGTCATCGCATGCGCCAGCGTCGGCGTCGGTGCTGGTGTGATCACTCGCAGTGGTAACTACTGGCGCAGGCGCAGGCAGGCGTCGAGGACAGTGGAATATCTGGCAACGTTGCCGACTTAGGCACCGGCGTGGTATCTGGCGTGGTGCTCGTGGTACCCGCCGTGCGGCTCACGGCGTGCGCTTCGACGCCGGACGGCGAGCGTTACGACAAGGCGAAGACGGAAACCGTGACGCGTCCAGTCGGGTATTCCGTGACATCTGGCGTCGTCGGGATAGGAGCCGGAGTCGGAGACAGAGACGTTATCGACCAGGCCTGGTGCTTGAGACGGATCCGGAGCCTAGAGGATAGGAGCCGGAACGGCGATGCTGTCGACCTGACCTGATGCAGGAGTCGGAGCTGGACTCGTGTGGATAGCAGCTGCAACCCAAAGACGCTGTCGGCCAGACTTGATACTGGAGTCGGCGTCGGAGTCGTGGGGATAGGAGCCGGAGTCGGGAATGGGGACGCTGTCTTCTGGATGGTGCTGGAGTCGGTGATGACGTCGGCGCAGGTGTAGGCGCCGGCGTTGGTGCATGCGCAGGCCCAGCCGCTGATGCTGGCGTCGGTGCTTGTGTCGGAGCTGGTGGAAGCGCCGGCGTTAGCGCTTGCATCAGTGCTGACCTCTGTGTCGGTGTAGGCATTGGAGTCGGTGCCCTTCGGGCCGGCGTCACTGCTGGCGTCGGCGCTGGTGTATGTGTTGGCGTTGTTGCTGTAGATGCTGGTGTCAGTGATGCGTGTACGCTGGATAGGACGCTGGCGCTGGAATTGACGTCGGTGCTGGCGTCGGCGCTGGAGTAGGTACCGGTGTAGGCGCAGGCGTTGGTGCCGGCATCGGAGCTGGCGTCGACGGTGTCGTAGGCGCTGTCGTTGGTGCTGACAGTGGCGCACACGATGATGTTGGCGTCGGTGCTGAAGCCGGCGCTATCGCATGTGCTGGCGTTGGAGGCGGCGTCGGGGCTGGCGTCGGTGCAGGGGCATGTGCTAGCGTTGGTGCGGGCGTAGGAGCTGGCGTTGGTGTGGGCCTCTGTGCTGGCGCCGGCGTTGGTGTGAGCACTGGCGCTGGTATCAACGCTGTGGCCCTTATGGGTAACAAGCACGGCTCCGGAATAGTCGTCCCGTTCTCCACCGGGTGCCGAAACGAGGAAGTTTCGGCCACGTTCGTAGGACAGCCTTCCACCTGAGAGGACTGTCGGGGGAATCGTCGCGCGGTCTGGATACACGGATGGGCCGGTACCCCCAAAGAGCAGTCTAACTCCCCCAGCTCACTGTGGCAACGTTGGTGCTGGCGTCGGTGCTGGCGTCGGTGCTGGCGAAGGTGCTGCCGACGGTGCTGGCAACGGTGCTGCCCATCCTCCACCAGGTGCCGAAACGTTGGCGCTGGCGTCGGTGTTGGCGTCGGTGCTGGCGAAGCCGCCGGAGGTGGTGCTATCGGGGAGGGAGACT
>CAUYUJ010017615.1:212682-295182 GCA_963575745.1 Prorocentrum cordatum | reverse complement strand
TTCCACGGATCAAAAATTGGAGGATCGAGGAGGCTCGGACGTCAAGTTTCTGGAGATGACTGCCCCCCCTCTGGGCCTCAGGAGGCCTCCGGGGCCCTCGAGGCAGTCAAGCATCCCGGATCGAGGATAGATGAGGAGCAGGAGGAGGAGGAGACCTGGACCCAGACTTCAAGCATTGACGCTTTTGACTGTAAGGTGGAACCGGGAACTCATGGCGCGCCCTCGCTGCCACGGCTCAATCCGCCTCGAAATGCTAGCCAGGACGCGCTCCAGGACAGGTCCAGGGGTCGATTTCTGAGGGAGAGGAATCCCAAACCTCCAACGTCTCAGACCTCGAGGTTCGAGGATCGAGCTCACGGACGTGTTGATCACCCTTCGGACCTCGAGGAGCCTTCTCGTCGCCGCGACTGTCGAAACACGAGCCAAATTCGCATCCATTGTGACGTCTGGGGAGTGATTTTGAAAAGGATCACCCAGACCTCCAAAATATCGAAAAAATGCACAATGTTTTCGCCATTCTCGGTCTCTGGAAGTGACAGACAAGTTTCGGACCCGGAGACCGTCGGAAAACAATCCGAGATCAAGAAACGGCCCTGTGGAAGGGGTCAGGACTTCTGCGCGAACCCTTCGTAAACAAAACACACACACACACACACAACAAAAACACAAAAATCATCGGAAGCCCGGGGAGAGGAGAATGGCGGAGGATCCAAGCTTTGGACTGGATATATAAGACGTTTTCGGACCTTGTTAGGCCTCTGGAGCCTCTGGGGACCTCCAGGGGCCTCTGAATGCTCCCGCTACAAGCCTGGCTGAGGGCACTCAGACCCACTAGTGGCGGTGTGAATCTGCAATTGGCCGTGACGGGGAGGTTGGAATTTGTGCCGGCGACGGTCCAAGGCAGTCTTCCTCAGGCCCCTCGCCCGCTTGGCTCGCCTGGCGGACGACGACGACGACGAAGACGCCGGCGACGGCGGCGACGGCGGCGGCGGCGGCGGCGACGGCGGCGACGGCGGCGGCGACGGCGGCGGCGAGGGGCTGCGGCCACGACGGTGGCGACGACGGCGGCGGCGGCCACGGCCCTCGGGGGCCACGGCGGCAGCGGACGCTCCACAGCGCAGCGCCCGCCGCGGGGTGGGGGGGGGCGGCCAGCCGCCCCGCGGGGGGGGGGGCGGCGCGCGGCCCGGGGGCCGGGCCTGCAACTCCGCGGATGCGGATATGATTTTCGCCCACGACGGAGGAGGAGGAGGAGGAGGAGGAGGCGTGCGTCCGACCCGAACATATAGTACATCGATGTTGCAGCGCATAGCTTCCCGAGCGGCACGGCCAGAAAGCGCCCGCCACCGACCATGCACTGCAGGATGTCTCGGCGCGCGCGTCGCCCCTTTCGGGGGGGGGGCGCCGAACAGATGGTGTTGACAACGCGCTGTCGGCGGACTGTAGCCGAAGGCCCGCGGAAGCCGGCGGAGGAGAGCGGTGCGGCGGCTCCGCCGGCGGAGGCCACCAGAAGTGAGAAGCGACAACGCGTTGGGCATCGGGGTTTCCAGGGCGCCGCGCTGGAGCGTGGCACACCTTGCCGAAGCAACTGGCAGGCTTGACCTGAACGCTGTGGCCCCCCAAGATAGGATCAGTGCCGGGCGGCCGACTGGTGCCACCAAGCGTTGTGGGCGTCATCGGCCACTGTGCTGAATTCGGTAGCAGAAGAGTTGGCGGCGGTGCAGTTCACAAAACGAATAGATTGACAGACCCCCACAGACAAGAGTGTTCATAACCCTTCTTTCCCCTCCTCCTCCACTCGCCCCCACTCTCTCTGTTGCCGCGGGAGCGGTATTCGAAACAAGTCAATCAAACTGAAGCGCGATTATGTCAGACGTGCCCCTGTCTCCTGCTGCCGTTTTGGCACCGTTCTCCTGCCACCATGGCCCTCGACCAAGTGAACGTTCGCCCGCTGCGCGGGCGAAAGAAGCAAGGTCTTGGAGAGCCGCCCATTGAACGTCCCCGCCGCCAGGCGATTGGAAAGCATCGGTAGCCCAACACCTGCTCCTGACGGGCCTCTGCAAAACAGCTGAGCATGCCGATCGCGGCGCAGCGGGCCACATCGCGGTTAACCCAAAGAGCGATGATGCGTAGTCCAGACAGCACTCGCCGCGTGCGAACCGAAGGGAAGTCACAAACTCCCGCGCACACACAGCCACACACACACTTATACATAGATCTGTACACATACATAGATACATACATACATACATGCATGCATACATACATACAGACAGACAGACAGACAGACATATATGCATGCATGCATGCATTCATGCATGCATGCATGCATACATATACACGTGCGAATATACATACATACATACATGCATACATACATGCATGCATACATACATACATATATATACAAACATACACACATACACGCATACATACATACATACATACATACACACATAAATACATACGTACATACATACATGCATACATCCATATATACATACATACATAGATACATCCATACATACATACATACATGCATGCATACATACATACATACATACATTAATACATACATATTTTCATACATATAAAGATACATACATACATACATACATACATACATACATACATACATACGTACATATATACATACATGCATGCGTGTGCATGTGCATATACATGCATACATGCATACATACATACATGCATGCATACGTACATACAAACATACATACATACATGCATACATAGTTGCATACGTGCATGCATGCATGCATGCATACAGGCATACATACATACATACATGCATACATAGATACATGCATACATACATACAGACATACATACATATACATACATACATACATACGTACGTACATACATACATACGTGCATACGTGCATGCATGCGTATATGCATACATGCATACATGCAGCCATGCATTCATGCATACATGCATACATACATGCATACATACATACACACGCATACATACATACATACATACATACATACCTGCATACCTACATACATACATACATACACACACATACATGCATGCATGCATGCATACATACATACATACAAACATACATACATACATACATGTATACACATACATTTTAAATGTATGTGCATACATACATACATACATACATACATACATACATACATACATACATAAATACATAAATACATACATACATACATACATATATACATGCATATGTACATACATACATACATACATACATACATACATACATACATACATACATACATACATACATACATACATGTACATATACACACACACTTTTCGGTCAGCCGAGGGCAGGCGCAGCGCCAAGCCGTCCCAAAAAATCGCGAGAAGGCTGGGAAAGGGCTGGCCCCTCACGGGGCAGCAGCAGGGCGGCGGAGCGGGCGGGGAGCGAGGCCGCGCCAAAGTTGGGCGGTCGAGGGGCAACCGAGGTCGCGCACAGCTGCAGGCGGCGGGCGGCGGCGAGACGGGAGAGCCGCGCCTTCAAGGCGGGCGGAGCGAGGGCGCCAGGCAGCTGGCGGCGTGGGGGCGAGAGGCGAGGGCGCCAGGCGAGGGCAGGCGGCCAGCAGGCCGAGGCCAGACCAGTGGGCCAGGGAGCCGGGAGAGCTGGAGAAGTGGGGCGGCGGGGGGAGGCGCGGCGAGCGCAGCGGGGCGAAGCAGCGAAGGGCGAAAGAAGCCCAGGCAGGGAACGGCCTGCGGCGGCAGCTCAGCCCGCGAGCAGCGGGCCCACAGGGGAGGAGCCAGGGGAGCAGAGAGGCCGGCCGGCGCACCAGCGGGGCAAGACCGCAACGAAGGGACGCCAGGAGCCGAACTCCGAGGAGGAGAACGACGCGGCCCATGCAGGCCGAAGCCGCCAAGCGGGCCGGCGCGACGCGCCCAGAGGGTCCACCCTGGACTCGGCGCCACCAACAATGGGCGAAGGACGGGAGGGCAAAAAGCCAGCCCTACGGTGGAAGAACAAGGCCACGCCACGCCCAGCCCACCCTCCCGCGGCTGGAGCCCCTGTTTTTGTCCAACCATCATGACGTGTTCGGTCCTCGTTTTGAACAGACAAAGCCGTGCGTCTCACTCCTTCCTCCCGCTGCCCCTCCCTCCCCGTCCTCCCGCCCCTGCCATTTTCTTTCCGCACCAGCCAACCATGTCGGCACATTGATCACACGCTTCTTGGCCCCATAAGGAGCTCCACCGAGAACCTAAGTGGCTGCGCTCGCATGACAGCGCCGTGCCCATTTCGGCGGCACATCCCTCACACGCTTCGTGACCCCATGGGGAGCTTCACCGACCAATGGCTGCGCTCGCATGGCAGCGCCGTGCCCATTTCGACACACCAGGGAGCTCCCCCCAGAGGCTGCGCTCGCATGGCGCTACCGCACTCGGCACACCCCTCACACGCGTTCGCATGCGCCCACCGCGCCCGTTTCGGTACGTCCCTCACACGTTGCGTGGCCCCATAGGGAGCTCCACCGAAGACGATACTCACAAGCGCGTTACTCACAACTGCATCTGGTTGGGTCTTTCGCCAGGGCTTTTTGTTTAAATCCGGGCCGATGGCGGCCGTCATCCGTGGGGGAAAAGGGGCGTCTGGCAATGTCTAGGCACCGGCGGCAGCTGGGAATGCCTAGGAATAACCGACGACGGGTGGCAGCAGCACGTAGGTGGCGATGTGCACCACAGCGACTGTGAACACCACAGTGCCTGCGTGCACCACAACGCCTGTGTACACCACACCGCCGATGTACACCACGGCAGCCGCGTGCAACACAGCGCTAGTGTGTGCCGCAGTGCCCGCGTGCACCACACCGCTTGTGTACACCACAGCGCCTGCGTACACCACAGCAGCCGTCAGTATACACAACAGCGCCTGCGTGCACCACAGCGCCTCTGCACACCACAGCGCCCGCGTGCACCACAACAACCGCGCGCAACAGAACATCGCTGTTGAACATGGAATCCCACCAGCCCTTTGGGCGTGAGTGGTTTAGGGAGTCCGCTCTGTTCTCAACCCCCCTTCTTCCCCTTCGGGGAGGGGTTTACCCCTCCCCCTACCCCCTCCCCCTGGACCTGGAGGGGGCCGCCTTCTGCGGGTGGTCAGAGGGTCCTTTTCCTATCCCTGGGAGGGCTAAAATTCGACACCCCTCACGAGGATCGTCGCCCCCAGGGGGGGGACACTGAAAAATGCTCGCCCCATCTGCGACCGATCGCCCCCAAGATGGCCTCATCAGGCCCCCAAGACGCTCCAAAAGGCGACCCAGAGAGCCTTCGGACGTTCCCCAGAGGTTCAAAAGAGAGCCCAAGAGGCCCCAAAACGGCCTCCAAGAGACCTCCCGATTGCCTTCGATACGACTACTCCTCCTACTACTACTACTACTACTACTACTACTACTACTACTACTACTACTACTACTACTACTACTACTACTACTACTACTACTACTTACTACTACTACTACTACTACTACTACTACTACTACTACTACTACTACTACTACTACTACTACTACTACTACTACTACTACTACTACTACTACTACTACTACTACTACTACTACTACTACTACTACTACTACTACTACTACTACTACTACTACTACTACTACTACTACTACTACTACTACTACTACTACTACTACTACTACTACTACTACTACTACTACTACTACTACTACTACTACTACTACTACTACTACTACTACTACTACTACTACTACTACTACGACTACTACTACTACTACTACTACGACTACTACTACTACTACTACTACTACTACTACTACTACTACTACTACTACTACTACTACTACTACTACGAGGGGCCCGAACGACTCGCACCAGGACGAGGTGCCCGAACGCCTCACACCACGAGGAGCCCGAACGACTCACACCAGGACGAGGGGCCCGAACGACTCACACCACGAAGAGCCCGAACGACTCACACCCCGAACGACTCACACCAGGAGGGCCCGAACGACTCCCGAACGACTCACACCAGGACGAGGGCCCCGAACGACTCACACCACGAGGAGCCCGAACGACTCACACCAGGAGGAGGGGCCCGAACGACTCACACCAGGACGAGGGGCCCGAACGACTCACACCACGAGAAGCCCGAACGACTCACACCAGGACGAAGAGCCCGAACGACTCACACCACGAAGAGCCCGAACGACTCACACCAGCAAGAGGGGCCCGAAGGACTCACACAAGGACGATGGGACCGAACGACTCACCCCACGAGGGGCCCCAACGACTCCCACCAGTCGTCGTCGTCGTCGTCGTCGTCGTCGTCGTCGTCGTCGTCGTCGTCGCCGTTCGTCGTCGTCGTCGTCGACGTCGTCGTCGTCGTCGTCGTCGTTGTGGTCGTCGTCGTCGTCGCGGTCGATATCGTCGTCGTCGTCGGGTGCGTCGTCGTTGTTAGGATCATCGCTGTGGTCGTCGTCTCCGCTAAATCCCTCTTGCCTCCCACCGCTTTCTCTCCCTCCTCCTCCGCCTCGTCCTTCTCCCGCTCCCACCACAAGGAGGATGTACAAGGAGGCGGGAGGAAGGAGGAACAGGGGAGATATGCGGGGGCAGGCGGAAACACGCCTGAAAAACACGACTGTCGGCATGCTTCGCAAGAGTTGCTGTTTTGAGATGGGCTGGTGGGGATACGCGAAGCGTGAAGAATTTCAAAGGGATCATTATGACAATATGCAGCGCCTTTCGATTCCACAGAAAACTGTTTTTTTCATTTAGGATTTGGACAGAAATCCACATGGAAGAAAGAGCGCCTCTGGAACCTACGAGCCCCCCCCGCGGAGGGGGAGAAGGAGGAGAAGGAGGAGGAGAAGGAGCCATGCCCATGCTGCGGTGCACACTGAGATGCGCACGCGCGCCGTAGCGCCTACCCGCGTGACCGGGAGAACGGTGGACGCCGCTGGCGCGCAACGCGACGTCATCTGGGGGGGGAGGGGGCGGGGCCAATGATGGCCGCTATCCTGGAAGTAAAAAGCAGGTTCCTGCAGTGGGCCAGGGCAACCACGCGAAAGAGCAGGGGAGGGAGCCCGAGGCCGTGGCGGGGCGAGATGCGGCCGCGCTGACCGAGGCGCACGCGCGGAGCAGGTGGAGCGATTGCGCGCCCCAAACCAAGAGCGCCGCTCGGGAGGAGCGCCTGAAGCGACGCGGCCAGGCGATCGCCGCCGAGGGCCCACCCAAAGGATCAGCCGAGGCGAGGGGCGGTGCAGAGGCAGCGGCTGCGGCGAGCGAGCCCGGGAAGGCACGCCGCGAAAGGGAGCGAGGCCGAGGCGCGGAGCCCAGCAGTCGCCGCGGAGGGCCCACCCAGGGGATCGATGAGGCCGCGCGGAGAGCCCGCGCCAGTGGAATTAGCTGATGGCGGGTGCGAGCCCCAGCTTCCGCCCCCGCATCTCCCCAGGGACCGCCGGAACCCTCAGCGGCAGCGGGCGCCGACGCCGCCGAGGGAGGTGCGGGAGGCGAGGTTGGAGCACAACGCCATCAGCTACGCACAGCGCTGGGATCAGGCGCGCGGCAAGGGCGAGCAGCGGAGGCAGGCTCAAGCACTGCTCGGCGAGATGCGCGAGGCAAAGCTTGAGCCCAAACGTGCAAAACTGTGATCAGCGCGCACGGCAAGGGCGAGCACGGCAAGTTCTGGAGCCCTGGAGCCAAAACTGGAGCCCGACATCATCAGCTTCAGGTCCGAGACCAGCGCGTGAGAGTAGGGGGACCCATAGAGGCGGGCTCTAGCTCCACTCAGCGAGATAGGGGAGGCGAAGCCAGAGCCGAAAGTCATCAATTCCAGCGCAGGAGTTCGCGCGTGCAGCAATGGCAAGCAATGGCAGCAGGTTCTGACGCGACTCATCGAGATGCGGGGTGCGAGCTTGAATCCCGACTTCATTAGCTACAACGCTGGGATCACCCCGCACAGGTATGCCGGGCAGTGACAGCAAGCTCTGGCGGTGTCCATCGAGATGTGGAAGGCGAGGTTGAAATTTGACGTCATCAGCTACAGCGTTTTGACCGGCGCGCGCGGCATGGGCAAGCAGCGGCAGCATGAACTGGCGCTACCCAGGGAGATGCGGGAAGCTACGGTGCAGCGCAGCGCCATCACCTACAGCGCTGGGATCAGCGCGTGCGGCAATTGCGAGCAGTGGAAGCAGGCTTCGGCACTGCTCAACGAGATGCGCGAGGCACCGCTGGAGCCCAACAACATCGGCTACAACGCTGGAGCTGGCGCGTGCGAGAAAGGCAAAAGGTGGCATCAGCTACAGCGCTGGGAGGAAGAGAACGAGGAGGTCGAGGATGAGATACGAGGGTGACAAAGGAGGGCGAGGTAGAGGAGGAGATGCGGAAGGGGCGGGGGAGGCGGAGGAGGAGAAGGAAAAGGAGGATGAGGATCAGGCCGAGCCGCGGCACCAAACGTCGCAGCTGCTCAGCGGAAGGGGGTCGGGAAGATGGGCCCCCAAACGATCAGCTACACTATTAGAGTCGCCGCAGACCCTCACGCCGCTCAGAGACATGCGGACGGCGAGGTTGGCGCCCACTGCCATCAACCACAGCTCAGGGATTCGCGCGTGTAGGAAAGGCGAACAATTGCAGCGGACAGTGACGCTGCTCCGAAAGATGCGGACAGCAAGGTTGGAGCCCACCGTCACCAGCTACAACGCTGGGATCAGAGCGCGCGAGGAAAGCAAAGCGCAGCATCAGCTACAGCGTTGGGAGGAGGAGAATGAGGAGGTAGAGGAGGAGGCGCAGAAGGTGACAAAGGAGGACGAGGTAGAGGAGGAAATGCAGAGGAGGCGGAGGAGGAGAAGAACCAGGGCCGCCAGTTGTCCTCACCAGGACCTTGTTGGGCCCCTAGCGCGGGTAGGCGTTCCTGCCATCTCTCCCCCCCCCCGGGAAAACGTGGATAGGGGAGGACGAAGAGCACATGCACCGGGAAGGATTACCTGAGACGTACAATGTACGGGGCCCCACCTATACAGCAATGCGATTGGCCACAACAATAGCGCGCTGCGCATCCCTCAGATGCAGCGCCTCACGGATTTGCACGGGCATCCTTTTGGGATGCGGCCAAAGCACCCTTCTCGATTCTGGCAAGGTCCTGCATGCCTTTAGCCGTGCGGGGCCGCCCCGACAGGAGACATTCATTAGCCAAGTGACCCGCATAGATACTGGCATCGCACCCGCAACAACTACAAAACGCAAGGTTCACACAATCGATGTACAGGAGGGGGCGCGTACCATTCTGCGCTTCCCCACCCACACTCCGCGACGACGACGACGACGACGAAGCCCCACCCGCTCCCGTCCCGCCACGCTGAAAGCACACCGCTCCTGCTCTAGAAAATTGAGCGGGCCTGCACTCGGACAGAGCAAACCACTCTAGGTCCGCGCGCAAGGCCGTAAAAACACAGATCTTGCAATACCACCTCGCCCCCACTCTCTCCAAGTGGTGGTGCGACGAAGCAGTTAGCAGGGCCGGCTTACAAGGACGTGGCCATTTGGCCTCACAGCTGGATTTGGTGGGGTCGAGAGCCATACAGCCCAGATTGGCACGGGCCGCGCGACGACGCGCAAGGTGGGCGATCGCATCGATGCGTCCGACCTCGGGCTTCAGGGTGGCTTTGCGCAGGACCTCGGCGGCAGCTTTGCCCCCGTTCTGGTCTGCAAAGTCGTTGCCCGAGATTTGCCAGAGCTGGAAGGGGGTCTCATGACCCGTCAGCTCCTCAGCCTGGTGGATATGAAGACAAAGGAAGAGGAGGAGGAGGTGGAGGAGGAGAAGAAGAAGGAGGAGGAGAAGGAGGGCGAATTCGCGGGCCTCGGGGGGTCGAGGGTCGGGCGCCCGCCCAGCCCCCTCCTCGGAGGAGGGGCGCGACCTGGCCGACGGGCCTCACGAGCTCGAGCTGGCCCTCGAACTTCCTGTCGCCAAGACCACGAGCTTCTTGAAGCTCATCGCCTCGGTCGGCGTGCTGGGGCCTGAACGCCCATGTTCGCCCGTTCGAACTTGGTAGCCAGCTCCGCGTCCAGCTCCTCCTCGAGCTGCGTGACCCTCTTCACCGCGTACAGTTTGGGCGTCCACCGCTGGGGGTCTCAGGTACCCAGCGTCCACCGCTTCGCTGGTTCTGACCCTAGGCGAACCACTTTCCCCGTTGGGAGAAGGCCTGAGGCTGGTCGGCCCTCGCTTCACGCCAACTGGAATTCCCTCACCGCCACGTCCCAGCTGCCGCGGCGGGGGGAGCGGAGGCTGACTCTCCTGCATCCCCCCGCGCCCTCCTGCCCACTCGGCGGGAGGCGCGCCTTGTCGAAGTAGACGTACACGTTGGGTCCGCCTGCCAGAGGGAGCGGATCCCGTAGTTTGAGAAGGTGTAACTCTCCGTGGCCACGGCGTCAACCTCGCCGGGCTTGGCTATGCCGTTGGGGGAGGCTCTCTGCGATGTCGTCGTGGTGGCTCGCGTCGCCATCATGCGGCTCGGTGTGCACGTGGAGCAGGCCACCACGCATCGCGTTGCCGAGCATGGTGTTATTATCCTCATTTGCTTCATTGGGCCGTAGCTCCTTATCGCGAGCTCGTCGACGAAGTGCTGCCATCTTTCTCTCGTAGACGCTAGAGCTCTCCACCTCTGAGCTGCTGCTCTTGATGGTGTCAAGACACGCTAGCCACTGTGCCCATACGGAGCTCGCCGATGGGGGGGGTCGCGTCGATGAAACGCCCGAGATTCTTGTGGGGTCAGGTTCCTTTCTTCAGGTTGCCCAGGACCTCCAGGCCTCTCGCGGTGGCTGCTGCGCATGGCAGTCGTAACTTCAGCCGTCGGCGTTGCTGCGCCCAGGCTCCACATCTTACGCATAGGAAGACCGACTTGGCGATCTCATTGTTGCCCAGGGTCCCCGACTTCTTGACGGCGGCCAGCCTGTGCCCTGGAGGGTTCAGCATGTATTCCTTCAGGAAACCTGGGGACCTCCACAACCTGCGAGCGGAAGCTCTGCTCCAAGGGGATGTAGTTGCACGCATGTCTCGCACTGCATACCTAGATCACCCTCGTTCCGATGGTGTCATGTCTCCTTCCTGGTGCTTGCCGCTCGACGGTGCGCAACTGGGCGTCGTGTCCACCTTGTCTGGTCGTCCATGCCGAATATGGGGAGCACATTGGCGGCGAGGTGCGCAATCTTGCCGATTCTGGTGACCGCCTCGTCCATCTCTGCCGGGAAATGCCCCCCGGTCGCCGCGGGCACGGTGGTGGCGAGCTGCGCCCTCACGTCCACCACGACGTTGGCGCCCGTCAGCCTGCGCTGACTTGCAGAGAAGGCCTCGTACTCCGCACCTGGCCTGCGCGCCTTGACGCGATGGCACTTCTGGGCATACTTGAAGCCATCGAGCCACGCCAGCGTAGGGGGTCTTGCTCTTGATATGCTGATCCTTGGTCTTGTTGCCAAGCTTGATGACCCCCGTGAAACCCGCAAAAATTTGACAAGGGCGGTCGGCGACCTGCGAGACAAAGGCCTCGCCCAAATGCTCGCCCATGGCCGAAGATTGCGGCGGCGAAGCGGGCGCTGGAGAACGCATGGAGCACATGGGCGCGCTGGATCGCGGGCCCAGGATCACGAGGCTCGTTGGAACTCGCGGGTTGGTGGCTTGGCGCAGGACCCATCGATGGCAACTTCCATGCATTGACCCTCAGCTGCGAGGACATCTTGAGACATCCGCTCGGGGGAGGTACCCTTGACGATCCCACGCGCATCGAGGATCTCACATCTTATGCCGAGGTCCAGGGGCGGGGCGGCTGATGTGGGATAGGCGAAAGCCCCTTGCATGAACACTTGCTCATCCCCTCGTTGCCGAATAATGTCGAGGATCGCCTCGGGAACCTCAGCTTCTGCTCGAACTTGCGGGACCTCAGGTCGCGCGCAGTCGGCGAGACGACGGAGGAGGATGTCTTCAGCTCCACATGGGCATTTCCCACCTGGGCGGTACCCTGCAAGCTGAGCTCGCCGTTGGGCCCACACTCCACCACATGCCACACTCATCAAGCAGAGCTTCTGGTGGGTCGTGTAGCGATTGCTGTTGGCCGAGATCGTGGGCGCTAAAGTGTCGAAGGTCATCCTCGTCTCACCACCTAGCCCCATCTTGTTAGCCAGTGCCTTCTCATGTTGGCACTGAACACCTTGCTGCAGCATCATGAGTAAGATGCCTGGCGTTAGCTGGTCCACTTTCACTTCATCCCCTCGGTGGTTGATCCATAGTAGCCCCGTCTTCGGCGCCCATCCTGCTCGCTGGCTGGAAAGCGCTGCAAGTTCCAGCGGCCCTCCGGTACTACCCCAGCTGCTGCAGAGCCCAGGTAGCTCCACTGCCCGCCTCCACCATGTAGAATGTAGCGCGAGTGGGACAGGAGCTTGCTTTGGTTGCGATACATCTGTCCAAAAAACTCGAGATCACTGCAATGCTGGAGCCATTGCTGTCGCGACCGTGGGGTCCCCGATCAGCGCCATCTTCGCAGTGGCGGAGACCCCGCCATGGCATGGTTTGAGGAATCTCCGGCAGTCACGCCATAATCTGTGCAACTCCGCATCTGAAGGACCATCGACCTCCACTCAATAAGTAACTGCTGGTCGGGCTCCAGCGCGGTGCATCTTGCCCGCCCTGTGAGTCCGCTGCCCAGGGAGTCGCCGTCAGTAGCGCCCAAGCTTCTTAAGACGTAGTCTATAAACTCGCAGTCTGTCTTAGTGCTTCCTCCTCGCGTGCTGTGCCAGCCGACGTCGTCCACCCGCGTAGTCCGTGCCCAGGCAGGTGGCGCTCCTCTGGTTCATGTTGCGCTCAAGGCCAAGGAGCTCGACGACATCCTTGCTGAGGCTGACCGAGCTGGCAATGACCACCAGCTTCTCGTTGAGTCGAGCTCCCAGGCGCTTGGCGATGGCGAAGCAATCTTCCCCAGCCTGCACTGCCTGTGAGACCACGATTTCCTCGTTGTCCCCGCTGACGCCCAGCGAGGTGTCGTCAATGTAGGACGAGAACCAACCTCACCAGGGGGTGGAGATGGACATATTGTTCGCACTGCTCTAGAGCATGCGCCTTGATACCCACAGCGGCATAGCCACCTCCAGCAGGAAGCCCATCATGCGCATGTCGCGGTTGCGACCCATGGTGCTGGCGTAGGTGGGAGATCCGAGATCTGTTTTCCATTGGTTGTATATGACCTTCGTCACTGTCATTGCCATGCCCAGTCGAACCAACTTACCCCTCGCTTCAGCAAGGGGGATGGTCTCATAATACTTGCTGTAGTCTGCGACGATCGTAGCTGCATGGCGCCCAATGTTATGTTCTGCACCCGCTTCCGGTAAACAGGAACAGCCAATCGCACTCTTATTCCTTGCCGCACCCCGGAATGGCCGCGCCAGCTGCTGCTGCATGTGGAAAAACGCTGGCTTCCTCAGTCGCTGCCACACTCGGCATGCCATTGAATATAAAATAATGAGCCTGTGTCGACCTGCTGCCTTGGGTAACATCGGCATCACCATGCACGCGAGCAGTGTAGGAAGCAACCCCAGTGCTTCGCATGCCAGCATGATGTCGCACAAGGCTCCCAGCGCGTCGTCACTCAGGTGCTGCAGGTGGGCGAGGTGGAAGCCTTCGGGGCTGCTGGCGGCCTTCACGCTGAAGGGGTTGGAGGCCCTCTTGACGCCCTCAGGTGTCGGCCGATCAAGCGTTGATCGGTCAGGGATCCATGCCTCTGGGGCCGCCGTAGTAGCTTTCAAAGGACTGCACGCTTGTCCTCCATGCCTTTCACAATGTAACGCGGGTGTCCTGTGATGCCGTGCTCGCAATCATTGACTATTGTGGGCGCCTGCACGTCTCTGACTCGGGTAAGTCGGTGAAACTTGTCTGCTCCTCTAGCGCAGGCACCATCACGCCATTCCTTCCATCGCTTGTTGGGGCGCTTATTGCCGAGCTGAATGGCATATTTGATGTTCTCATCAAAATCCTCCAACTGGTGGGTGATACTATCACGTGTGCAAATCCTCTGGACTAGCCGCCTGGCCCGCTGCACCGAGGAGTCCAATCTCGCGTTGAGATTCTGCCCGGTGAACTCTACAGTTAGGAACCCTTCCACCTCGTCGTCAGGGGTGAGTCGCCCCGCAGCATCTCTGGCACCATCTTTCACAGTAGCCAGCCCACGCATACTGTCCTGAAGCCACTCCCAACCGCCCGCGATAGCATGCACCTACTAAAACAGAAGTACCCCTGTGAGAGCTCAACCCACTGTGATTGCAGCGATCGCGCATAAGGGCTGTCCTTGACATCAGTACCAGTGAGATGTCCAATGCGCATCGCAGCTCCAGCGGCATAGTTATCCCATGATCTAGATAGAGACCGCCACGCCACCGTTGCCGTCTCTTCCTTAGTAATACGAAGGGCTTCAACAGCAAAGCCTCTTTCAAGTGACCACGCATCATCCTGAAAGAGAGGCCCGTTCACCACCTGCGACGTGAGCTTCGCCCCTCCAACGGGCGTGAGATATCGGACCTTGCTGCCCTCCACCACGAGTTTCAGCTGCACTGGTCGGCGCGGCTTCGTAACCCACCCAAGGTCAGCGCTGCATTTGACCAACATTCGCACGGCCCCAGTAGATGGCCCGAAATAATCCAGCGCAGTGAGGCTCGAGGCCGTCCTGCAAGTAGGGCGTCGTGGCACTGCCAGCCCCAGCTGCGCCCGCGAGAGGAAGCTCGAGTCGCGCACCACCTGTGGATCCATGTCCCAGCCGCCGCCCACGATGCTGGGGCGCTGCTGCCCCGCCATGGCGAGGCCTACGGTCATGGGGGGTCTTCGCATTGCGCATGCCCACGCCCTCCGCCGTGTGCAGGTATATGTTGAAGACATTAATGGGCGGCCACTGCGCGAGCTCAACGACAACGCGCCGCGCTCTTCCTGCAACCAGCTCCGTGCCATGGGCGATCTTAGCATTCACGTCTCCGATACGTCGCTGCGGGGGTTCACTTGGGCACGTCGGTCCTCGAAGCCTGACTCCTCCAACGCAGGCGCTGCAACCCCAGCTGACGGTAGGTGCTCCTTGGCCGCTTGACCTGGAACCACAAGGCATTGCCATCCGTGAGCTGTGGACCACGAGCGTAGACTCTCGCGATCGCCAAAACCACGTCCAATCTCTCGTGCCAAGGTGGCCATTGCAGTGGACCGGGGGAGCCGTCTTAGCAGGGTCTTCTCACCCTGATTCGCGTTGGACGTCTGGGAGGTGCGCGTCGTCTTGAGCAGCCCGGGGGCCTCCAGGGGTTGCGAGCGCGAACCAAGAAGACTAAGCCCACTGACACGCGGTCGAGCGTCGCCCGCCCGACCCGCCACCAGTGCGCACAAACCCGTCTTCGGTCCTGCGGCGCTTCGTGTTCTGCAGACAGGTGGCCGCCCCCTCGAGCTGCTCCTTCGCCCAGTTGGAAGGGTTGCTCACCTTCTTTGTGGAGTTGCGCCCAGATCTGCTCGACGTCCCCTTTAACCACGGACACGAGGTGGGCGTCTTCTGCCCCGCGCTTCTCCGCTCGACCTGGGCGGTGATCTTCATCCATGGGGCATGCGCCTCCTTCTCCTTGGTCACCAGGCTGCTCATCATCATCATCATCATCGTCATCATCATCATCATCATCTCCATGGTCAGGAACAGGAATCGCAGCAGCTGCCGAGGCCAGCTTCCCTTCGACGATCGTGGACAAGGCATCTCTGATGTGCCCGAAGTGGGGGGCTAGCCATGAAAGCTGCCAGCGCTTCCTTCCCCTCAGGGGCCTGGAGTAGTCCATCGTCGATGTCAAGCTCGACGATGTCCTCCGCTGCAAGAATGGCCGTCCTCGTCGCCGTCGGTTGTTGATCCCGTGCTTCCAAGGGCGCGCGCTCCTGCTTGTCCGCATCAAGCTTGAAGACCTCCACTTCAGCACGCTTTACCGTGATAGCCTCCTGCTCGCTGTTCCTGCAGGCTCTGGAGGTCGTTCTCGTACCTGTCCAGCTACTGCCTGCATTTCGCCGGCTTCTGCGCGGCGGCCTTGCCCGCAGCACCTGGGGGGGCGAAGTGCCCGCCCTTGCTGCCGAAGGTCCTCGAGCGCCCGCTACTGGAGGAGACGAAGGGGTCCGCCGTCCTCCTCCACCTTGCAACACTCCTTGAAGCCCTTTTCGTGGTAGTTGATCGTCTCCTGCAGAGCGGTCCGCTGTCGGAGAGTGGACTTGTCGCCGTCCTGCTCCTCCTTCGGCTTCTTGGACCACGCACTCGGCTTGGTCGCTGCATCTGCACCCGTGCCAGGTACGGGGGTCCTCTGCGCAAGCCCTGCCACCTGCTGCGCGGGCGCCCGCATCTGCTCCTCGAGGCCGACGTGCTTATTGGACCACGGGGCAGGCTCGCGCACCATCTGTCCTGAGGTAGCCGCGCCCGCCCCTGCAGGACGTCGCGGGTCTCCTTCGCCACGCAAGTCCTGACCCACCACTCTGGCAGCATCAACCACCCGTCGCGGAGCTGACTCCCCGCTGGAGCACGCGATGGGGGACGCCCACTTGTTGGCCTCACCGCATGAGCAGCCCCAGCACGGCGTCTCTGGACCGCGCAGCTCCCGCCGCTCATGGGGGGGGGCCAGGCGCCACCCTGCACGGCGAGGAGCAGCGGTGCTCCTCAAGCCTCCTCGCCGCTCGCCACAGGCGCTCCTGCAGCGCGGGCGAGAGCCTGCCAGACCAGGCACGGAGGAGTGCGCGATCCTTCGCGCGGCGCGTGCGCGCCCTGTGGTGCGCCGCCGCCCCTCGCGATGGCGGCGCCGTGGGCGCTGGTCCCAGCGCGCGATGGGGGGTGGACGCCCCCTCGCCTGCCAGGCAGGCACCCAGGGGGGGGACCCCCCCACTCGCGATCCGAAACTGAAGGAGGAGGGCGAGGAGAGGCAGGCGGAGAAGGAGGTGGCCGGGGAAGGGGCGGCGGCGGCCGAGGAGGCCGACGACGTCAGCTGCGTCGCTGGGATCGGCACTTGTGAGGACAGTGCACAAATATAGCGCGCTGTGGCGCTATCCTGCGAGATGCGAGATCCGAAACTGGAGCCGAGCACCATCAGCTACGATGCTAGAGTCGGAGCGTGCGAGAAAGCCGGTCCGCAGCAGAAGCTATGGGGTTCCCCAGGGAGACACGGGCGCGGAAGCTGGAGCCCACGTCCATCACCTACAGCACTGGACCCGGCGTGGGCGAGAAAGCCGATCTGGATGGGACCCAGGCGACGCCGGCGGCGACCTGGGCCAGGGCCGGCCTGCGGCCATGGGCCCAATTCGGCGCACAGATGGCCGACACAGAACTAGTTCTCGCACGCACCGACGCGGAAACCCCCCGCGGAACAACGTCAAAATCTCCAACCCGCCATCCAGCAACACAGCAGCAGGCCAGCTCCATCTGGGTAGTGGCCACGCTCGCGGCGACCACGCGCAGCACGAGCACCACCCGAGGGGTCTAGAGGTCCAGGGGGGGCACGGCCGCCAGCAACCCTATGCTCAGCCACAGGCCACTGAACACCCTCGACCCTGTCAGGCCCACCCACTTTCACAACGAGCCTACACCCTCCACCGAGCCTCCTGCGGCAGCCCCTCCCCCAACGCCAGGCACCGCTGCGCCATGGCCGCACCAATGGCATATTAAGGTCATGTTCGGCGCCTGCATGCCCAGGAAGTGCAGGGGGGCTCCAAACACCAATACCACCAGGCCAGACAGGCCGCAGATTGCCCTCGGTTGACGCCCATGCCCTGCGAGCGCGAGGTGATCGATGCGGCCCCGACAGGAGGACCGCACATGCAAGACGACGCCGGCAGCAACCCCATCAGACATCGGAGGGCGCGTTGACAGGTGGTGGGCTGCATGAAGGCCGCTGGACCGAACGCATCAAATTCGGGGGCATGTGCAAAGCGGCACGGCTTTCGCTGGAAAGGCAGGCTGGAAGCGACCTGCGCGCACGACTGGCCACCGCACATCCGGGCTGACGCGTGGCTTAAGGGCATCATGGCTGCCAGGCCCTGCTAGACCCCCCCGGCGACCACATAGCCGCGCGGCAGCGCACCGTGCTCCGCGCCAGACGTGGGAAGCTGCTCGATCGAACGTGGACGAGGTTCGCAAGAGAGGCTGGCTGGAGGGCCGCCCCCCAACAGCTGCTGCGAAACACCAGCGCCATGATCCACGACCTGCAGGATCGCAGACAGCTTGACAGCTTGACATAATCGTCTACGGCATCTCTCCCGACGGTCTCCCAATTTCTGGGCTTCTGCCTGCCGCTGAAACTGCAGGTGCTTTGCCTTACGCAGTGGCGGGCCAGGCGTTGACGCGGACGACGCCGGCCATCCTGTACAGCGCCCCTCTCTTGATCGTGGCTCCTGGCGCCGGTCCAAAGCTCAACGCGCTGCTAATTTTTTGGGGCCGGCGTCTCCTCGGCATCCCAGCTTGTGAAAACGTGGCTCGTTGTCTTGTTGTCGCCTAATGCGGCTGGGAACGTCGCCTCGCTGCGTAGAGGCGGCGGCGGTAAGTCATGCGCGGTTGGACGCCCCCCCGCCGGACGACCAAAGTGCTCTGATGCTGCGCCTGGCGTAAGTCCTCGGCCCGCCCCCATGGCTGGCGCAGCTCATTCGCAAGCTGGCTGGCACGGCTGGCGAGGAGGCCCTCCCTCTCCTACGTCATGCTGGCTTCGTGGAGGAGTGGGTTCACCGCGCGCGCCGCTGCCCGGTGGGGCGCTCGGCCGCGCGCGCGCGAGCGCCGGCGCGCGGCGGAGCTTCCAGCCTGTGTGGGAAAAAATGAAAGCGACGGTGCCGTCATAAGAGAAGCCGAACGACGAAACGGCGCAGGAATCGCGAATTCACGACCAGTGGATCAAGCTCCCTCATGGCCCCCTCCGGAAAAGTCGGCGGCCGATGGAGGGAAGACTGTCCTAAACTGGTACGCGTGCTGGCCGAGCAAAAGACGCGAGCCCCTTTCCCGCCGCTCAGCGGAGCCCGCGTGGACCAACTGCTGGCGGGGATTCTGGAACGTCGGCGCCCCAGACGCGCCCATGGCCACCCTGACGGGCGAAGGCTCCTGCCCTAGAGCGAGTCGCTGGGGAGGGCGACCCAGACCTGGCCGAAGTGCTGCTCGCAGACGCCGCCTGCCCGCCATCTAGCCGCCTGCCAGCACGCACTTGATGCTTAGCATCCCCGCCGCCACGGCCGCGCGGGGGTGCTCTGACGAACGTCTTAGGCACCCGCCGCGAACAAGACGGCGACCAGCAGCACCCATACCGCGACGGCGGCCGACAGCAGCAGCACCGCAGGGAGCACCGCGACTGCGAGCGGCAACACCACTGGCAAGATGGCGGCCGGCAATGCCACCACACCACGACGGCAGCCGACAGAAGCATCACAAGAAAGCATTTCTTTATGTTAGGCGATAACGGGCGTCATGGGGGAGGCGGGGGGCGGGGGGGGGCATGACGCAACGCCACCCCCCGCCGTGTGGTTCCGGCACCACAGCCGCGCCCGCGCGCACGACGCGACGACGACGAAGACGACGACGACGACGACGAGGACGACGCGAGCAAAATATAGGTGGCGATATGCCCCACTACGCCTGTGTACACATCGCTCGCGTGCACCACAACGCGCGCGAACACCACAACACCTACGTACACCGCAAGAACCGTGTGCAACGCAGCGCCTGTGTACACCACAGTGCTTGCGTACACTACAGCGCTGGTGTACATGTGTACACTGCATCAACCATGTGCAACAAAGCGCCTGTGTACACTACAATGCTTGCGTGCACCACAGCGCCTGTGCACGCCACAACGCCTGTCTACACCACAGCATCCGCGCGCAACGCAGCGCGACTGTACACCAGTGCCTGCGTGCAGGACTGTGCTGATAATCGAATGCGAGGTTCTTCCCTCTTCCCTCCTCCTCCTCCTCCTCATCCTCCTCCACCTCCTCCTCCTCCTCCTTCTCCTCCTCCTCCTCCTCATCCTCCTCCTCCTCCTCCTCCTCCTCCTCCTCCTCCTCCTCCTCCTCCTCCTCCTCCTCCTCCTCCTCCTCCTCCTCCTCCTCCTCCTCCTCCTCCTCCTCCTCCTCCTCCTCCTCCTCCTTACCCCCTGTCGTGCGGGGTGGCGCTACAGCGCACTTGCGCAATTCAGCGCGCAGTGCACCGCATAATGGTATGTTGGCTCGGTCCTCTTGGTTCTCGCACAGCCAATTTAGCTGGAGCCTCCTGGGCGCAGATGGGAGAAGTTAGGGTGATGCGGGCGGACTCGGGAGAACTCGTAGATTCCAGCGGCGCTCTTTTGTCCATGAGGATTTCTTTGTTTTGTTTTCTGTGGGGTCCACAAGCGCTCCATTTTATCATACGGATTCCTTCTAACATTCGATATGCAAATGTGGCGCTATGTTGCACACGGTTGCTGTGGTGCACACAGGCGCCGTGGTGTACACAGGCATTGTAATGCACGCAGGCATTATGGTATACACTGGTGCTGTGTTGCAAACGGCTGATGTGGTATACGCAGGCGCTGCGGTGTACACAACAGCTGTTGTGCCCGCGAGCACGGTGGCACAAACTGACGCTGTGTTGCACGCGGCTGCCGTGGTGTACCTAGGCGATGTGGTGTACACAGGCGCTGTGGTGCACGCGGGCACTGTAGTGTACACAGGCGTGGCGCTGCAGATGGCCACTTACATGCTGGTGCTACCCGTCCTCCGTCATTCCTAGACATTCCCTGACGCCGCCGGCGCGAAACATGATGCCGTCGTCCCCCCCACACCCCCTCAGATGATTACCGTGATCGGCCCGGAACACATAACAGGCTCCAGCCGCGCCCGTGCCCACGATGACGATGAGCGACGAGCCACGAGCGATGACGACGACGACGACGACGACGACGACGACGACGACGACGACGGCGACGACGACGGCGACGGCGGCGGCGGCGTCGGCGGCGGCGGCGACGACGACGACGACGACGACGACGACGACGACGACGACGACGACGACGACGACGGCGGCGACTGCGGACCAGACTCCTATGCGGATTTTCACGCGGACACCTACGCGGATCCCAGCGCGCACGGCAGCAGGCAGTGCCCGGAGCGCACTGGAGGGGGGGGCGTCACGTCATAAGGGGGGAGGGGTCAGGCGCCATGACGCCCGTCATGCCCCAAGCAAAAAAGAAATGGTCTCCAACGAACAGCACGACGGCGACAAGCAACGCCGCCACCACGACCGGGACCAGCAGCAGCGATGTCACGAGGGCGGCAGGCACCACCGCCACGAAGAACACCACGAGCGCGACCAGCAGCAGCACTAACATCTCAACTGCCACGAAGCTTGAATCCCGACTTCATCAGCGACAGCGGGCGCAGGGATCACCGAGTACGGGGAAGCCAGGCAGTGGCAGCGGGATCTGGCGGCGCCCATCAAGATGCGGGGGGCGAGCTCTCATCCACTACAGCGCGTGCGGCAAGGGCACGCAGTGACAGAACGCCTTTTGGCGCTGCTCGGATGTGGGAGGCTGCGCTGCGGCGCAACGCACTCACCGACAGCGCCAGGATCAGCGTGCGCGGTACGGGCGCGCATGTATCAGCTACAACGCTGGGACCCGCGCGCACGAGCCACGACGCTGGGAGGAGGACAAGGAGGCAGAAGAGGAGAGACGAAAGGTGACCAGGGGAGCGCGAGGAAGAGGCGACAGAAAGGAGAAAGGAGGAGGAAGAAGCGAAGGACGAGAAAAGGGTTACTTCACTTCGGTGCTCTAGCAGCGCGTCTCGGCCTGGGACTCCGCGGGTGCGACAGGGCGCTAGAGGAGGCGAGATTAGACGTGACCACCCGCGGCGCCCTCACAGGACAGCCTTTTTTCTCGGACGCCAGCGTGGTCTGCGCACAAAGCAACCTGTCGCGCCAGCACGCTCGTGCTGGCCGGGATGGACTTGTGGCCCGGACGACTGCGGACGCCTAGCACCTACAATGCCTGCCCGCTGCACGGAGGGGGCTGGGCCCTGTTATCTTCGAGGCTGGCGGGCAGCCTTTCGAAAAGACTGCGGCGTATGCGCGGCCCCCTGGGCGCACGACCTGGCCCCGGCCCGCTGTGCAGAGATCATCTGTCCCGCCGGGCGGCAACCTAGCACGCAACTCTAGGGGCAGCTGCTGCCGAGCGAGCTGGGCCGGTGAAGGCCCCACGGCCAAGACGACGCACCACCGCCGAGGTGAACGGAACAGCTGCTGCCACTGGCCCTGCCAGACCCGCATCTAACGAGCGCTGCCATATAATTTTGGACGTGGATCACTCACCACGACCTTGAGCATGCCACAACCACCAATCACCACGACTGCCCTTCTTGCCAGGGCGGCCAGCACCAGGAAGATGTAGGACGACCCCTCCGCGGACTCCTTGGCGAGTGCCTTTGGAACCTTCTCCACAAGGCCGCTGGCCAGAGGCTGTGGCCCTTCCGCACATTTCATGCTGGCGACCTGCGAGCAGGGGCCCCTGCGCGCCTGTCGGCCAGACGTGGGATCACCTCTGCCACTACAAGAAGGCCCTCCTGCCGCCCCCGCCGCCTCCAGGCGCGCCCAGCCGCTCGGCGGCAGCCCTGCCCGCTCGACCGCGCCACTCAGCGCATCTCTGCCCGGCCCGATGGTCAGCTTCCCTATACTTACACAGCAGCGCCAAGCCCTGTTGACTGCGCCGCCCTCGGCGCAGCTCAGACTGGCGGTGCGCGTGTGCACTCTCCCCGTGTGGAGCGGGGGGCAGGCCTCGTGGTGGCGGTCGTTGTCGTTGTGGTTGTGGTTGTGGTGGTGGTGGTGGTGGCTGGTGTGGTAGTCGTGGTCGTGGCCGTGCTGGTGGTTGTCGTGGTGGTCGTGTTAATGGTTGGGTCGTGGTCGTGGTCGTGGTCGTTGTCGTGGTCGTCGTGGCCGGTCGCTGGTGCGGAGCAGTAGTGGTTGTGGCCGTACGTGTGGCCACAAGGTGGTGGTCGTGGCCTGCTCAAGCTCGTGCATGGGAGGGCATGGCCTGCGAAGCGCGTCCAGGACGGCGCCGGCGGCCTGGTGGGCTTCCTGGGCAGACTGCGCGCAGATGCTCCGCGAACGCTGCCCCGAGCTCACAAACCATATCTGCGCAGCACTGAGCGAGCTGGACCGGGGCCCGCTGCCGGCCGCTCCCGGGTGCTTACAACAAGCCAGCAGGGCAAAGGAGCACCTCTCGGCACACGGCTTCGCCGCGCCCAACTGGCACGACCTTGCGCAGGGCGCCCGGCCACCGCCGACGCACGAACGGGAGCACGGCGAATGGGCGCACGGCTGGCAGTTCTGGGCCGCCAGAGTCTTGGAGAACACAGCCCGACAGCAGCTCCTCAACGCCTCCACACCACCGGACCGCGCCCTCCTCCGGTCACAGAGCGGGCCGTGCGCGGGGCGAGCCTTCACCGCGCTGCCCACGACGGGGGACTTCCACATCCCGCCGGCAGAATTCAGAGTCCTGCTCCTCATTCGCTTGCGATTTGATCTACCCTTCGAAGGGAGCGCTTGCAGATGCAGAGGCAGACTGGACGCCAGAGGTGACCACAGAGCGGCCGAGTCGCAGAGAATCAGCTCCTGCGAGACCTCAACGTGGACGGCGTCGACCCCCGCGACGGGCGCAAGATCGAGGTCATCGCGAACGGCCTGCCGCTCTGGGGAGGAGCGCAGCTGGCGATTGACGCGCCCCTGGCGTCGCCAGTCCGCACCGACGGCACCGCGCAGCCCAGAGCCGCGGACGAGGACGGAGTCCAGCTCGCGGTCGCGCGGGGCCGGAAGGAAGCGACCTACCCCGAGCTCATCGGGTCAAGGAGATGCCGATTGGTCGTGCTGGGCTTGGAAGTCGGCGGCAGGTGGTCCGAGGAGGTCCTGACCTTCGTCCAGCTGCTCGCCAGGACCAGAGCCCGCAGCGCGCCGCAGCGACTCCGAGCGTCGGCGCGGGCGGCGTACCTACACCGCTGGACAGGCTTGGCTGCGGTCGCGGCCCAGAGGGCGTTCGCGGCCGCGCTGCTGGAGTTGCCGCCGCACACCCTGGCCGTCGACGGGGACGAGCCGCACCTCGCCGACCTCCTGGCGGACGCCCGCTACACGGAGACGCCGGCCCCTAGCCGACTGCCGCCGCGTTTCTGATGCGGTGGAACGGGCGCGGCCCCACCCCGGGGGCCCGCCCGCCGGCGCAGCAGGAGGACCAGCAGAACCACGACAACCACTACCACAACTGCGACAACAAGCAGCGGCAGCAGCTGCAGCATAACCGCCACCACCACGCCTACGACCAGCAGCGCCACCACCACCAGCAAGGCGACCAGCACCACCACCACCACGACGGCGACCAGGGGCAGCACGGCGACCAGCAGCACCACGACAACAACTACCAATACAGCGACAACAAGCAGCAGCAGCAGAAGCAGCAGCAGCAGCACCACCACCACCACCACAACCACTACGACTACCACCAGCAGCGCCTCCACAACTTGCACGGCGACCAGCACCACCACCACGACGGCGACCAGGGGCAGCACGGCGACCAGCAGCACCACGACAACCAATACAACTACAGCGACAACAACAAACAGCAGCAGCAGCAGCACCACCACCACCACCACCACGACGGCGACAAGGGGCAGCACGGCGACCAGCAGAACCACGACAACTACTACCACAACTGCGACAATACGCAGCAGCAGCAGCGGCAGCAGCAGAACCACCACCACAACTACCACGACTACGACCAACAGCGCCACACCCGCCAGCACGGCGACCAGCACCACCACCACCACCACCACCACCACCACCACCACCACGGCGACCAGGAGCAGCACGGCGACCAGCAGCACCACGACAACCAATACAACTACAGCGACAACAACAAACAGCAGCAGCAGCACCACCACCACCACCACCACAACCACTACGACTACGACCAGCAACGCCCCCACCACCAGCACGGTGACCAGCATCCTGGCATGCTGTCCTTCGCCATTCACGACGCCCTTGCGGCCAGCCTGCTAGAGGACGCGCCCAGCGAGACGCTAGCCACGGACGGAGAAGCACCCTGGAGAGGGGACCTCTTGTCGGCGCTCCCCTGAGGACGCGGGCCCCCGCGCGAGGGGCAGCGGGGGCCGACTACCAGCAGCACCAGCACCACGACCACTACGACGGCTACCAGCACAAGCGCTACCAGCAGCACGACGACGACTGCGACCCCTGCCAACGGCGACGCGACGACCAGCAGCAGCAGCAGCAGAACCACCACGACAGCGACCAGCACCACCACCACCACTACGACTACGACGGCGACAACCAGCACCACCACTACCACGGCCACCAGCAGCGACAACAACGCCAACTTAGCGACGGCTACCAGCAAAAGCACCACCAGCAGCACGACGACGACTGCGCCCTCCACCGACGGCAGCGCAGCGACGACCAGCAGCAGCAGCAGCAACAGCAGCAGCAGCATAACCACCACGACAGCAACCAGCAACGACGCCACCAGCACAACCACTACCACGGCGACCAGCAGCGCGAAGACGGCGACCAGCAGCAGCACCACCACAGCCAGCGCGACGACGACAGCCCGCAGCACAATGGCCCCGAGCCCGCGCCAGCACCACCGCGACGCAGAGCAGCGACGCAGCAGCTACCGCCACCGCGACCACAACCACGAGCACAATGTGTATGGGGTTGAAGTACAAGGGTACAGAACCCCTGATCCGTTGGTAGAGAGAAGGAGGGATAGATGGATATCTTTCCCTCCCGCACGATCAAGGTCTGATCGATCTATTTCAATACCTGAGCCCAAACGGCCAGGCGCAGGAGAGGTAAGGATAAGGAGTATATATGAGGGTATTACACGGGTTCCATTCACACCCCCCGTCCCGAATCCCGCTTGTGAAGGCAGGACTCGGGAACAGAGGAAGGGAATCCGTAACCTCTGAACTCCTTTAGTCCTTAAGTCAGTAGGCAGCTGGGCTTAAACTCAGCGAAGCCACAGCTGCAAAGTGAAGTTAGAAGGAGCACCCTGAGCCCCCCTTTCTTCGCCAGGCACACTTTGGTGCCCCCGCGGTGCGCCCCCCAAAACGCTTCGGCACTCGAGGGCGGAGAAGAATGAGACAAGGGTGGGCGGAGAAAGAAGATCTGAGCGTTAAAGCAACATGCAAACTGCCTCGCTTCTGCGAGGCAGGTGTTGCCACCAGCTATCAGATTATTCTCGACGCAATCAGGTTTAAACTGTTGAAATATGCATGCTAAGATCGCGTTGACGAACACGATCTTGAAAAGAAACACATCTTTGTGTGAAAGCAAATGTCTGGCCAGACAGAATGTCGTGTTGATGAACACGAAAACTCATGTGTATAAATTCTGTTTGGCGGCTCCCGTTGGCGCTGCTCCTTAGGAGGCTGCCTCGGTGATCGCAAAAGGTATGTGTGTGTGGCCACTTGTGTTATATAATGAAGTGGCCTAAAAGTATGTAATAGCCACCGCTCAAGGCGAACTTTGGTTATCGAAGTTCATGCCTTTGAGCGGCGGGCCTTGCGGCCGACTCACTACGTGTTGCCGTTCTTGTAGAACCTGCGGTCCCACATCCTCTGGCCGTTGTACGTCACGTAGCTCGTCGCGAATGTCTCCCAAGCCGTTCTCGGGATCCAGTTGCGAAACCAATCATTGTACGTGATGTCCTGGATGTATACGTACTCATCGTTGTTGATCGCGATGTAGATCCAACAGTTGATGTAGTAACTCCAGTACCTGAGCCCCCAGTAGCTGTCCTCGAGGTCATCGCGCCAGTACGCGGCGTAATCTGATGTACGCGCTCTCTTGGCACGCGGCCCCGCGGGCGTGTAGTCCGTCGCGCCTGAGGCGCTGGACGCAGCAGCATCGCCAGGAGCAGGGCGCGGCGGCGGCCGCGGATGGCGCGGCTCCATGGCATCATCGGACTGGTGGGACTGTGTATCGGGATCGGTTCTCATCCCTGTATCAACCCCCCTCTGGTCGGTATGTGCCGGATCGAGGGAGCCTAACAACTCATTGGCAATCGCGGCAAACTTGCGCTGAGTGAACTGTTCACGGGTTCCGTCCCTTCTAGGGAGAGAAACCGTGACCAGTCCGCGGGCCTGCCGCGTCTGCCTGTCGAGGCGCCCCTCGTTCAGCCACCATTTCCTCCGACCAGCCTGTCCTGTCCTAATACTGACGTCGAGGATGTCCCACGCATCGCGCATGTCCTCCACGGTCCAGGGCTTCTTGCCGATGTTCACGCGGGCACCTGTCATTTGGTGGTGGAACTTGAGGTCGTTGAGAAAGCGTTGTACGAGATTGGCGAATGGGTAGTACAGAGGTCGGTCGTC
Organism: Prorocentrum cordatum; assembly: GCA_963575745.1. Taxonomy (NCBI): domain Eukaryota; class Dinophyceae; order Prorocentrales; family Prorocentraceae; genus Prorocentrum; species Prorocentrum cordatum. The sequence continues at coordinate 267,778 of CAUYUJ010017615.1, read as the reverse complement.
CTCGGATTCGCCCATCAGTCTGGCACTCGTGTGCAGGAGGGCTACCTGATTCGACCCACTTCTGATGCCTCTTTCTGGACGCATTGGCCAATCTCCGCAACTGATCTTTCTCGTTGCCTGCGTGCGATCGCGCACCCGTCATAATGACGTGCGCACCGTCCTTCATGTATCTCGCGATGTGGTCCTCCGAGAGTGTCGTCTTGATCCAGTTCGTCAACTTCTGGAGGTACGCGAGATCGCTCTGTGTAGCGGTGCTCTTACCCGTGGCGCCTACGGCCACGGTATACTGCCAACAGATATCACAAAGTGTGCCGTCACCTGTGACGATCCCGAGGGACAGATCTCGACCGCAATTCTCACAGAGCGGTATGGGATGCAAGATCGTTTCGGGGGCCCCTTCCGAAGTGAGGTGATCGCGGGATCCCCAGCGGGTGTCCTGACCGCGAGCGAGGCTCTGGCCGATCTGATTGATCGCGTCACGATTGGTCTCGGTGTTCGGTCGGGAAGCGATTGATCGGCTTAAACCCTCGATCTCGATCCTAGACAATCTTTCCCCTGGCAGTCCTTTTGTACTCTATCTTGGTGTTGTCCGTATCCTCGGTACCGCCATGGCATACGTTCTCCTCACGAAGACGGCGAGCTTTCTCCTGCAAGGTAGCCTCGTTGTCGCCCACCTCGCGCTTGAGTCCCGTCTGCTCGGCTAAGATACGTACCATGGTTTCCTGATCGGGAGCTGCAGACGCAACGCTGTCTGGATCCTGGGGAATATCCTGCTCAGCGCCTTGCTCACGAGGCGCAGCAGGTGTTTCCACCAGCTCTTCCCATACAGGAAAGTCTGGATTACCGTATGTCTCGGTACAATTTTTGAATAGGTCACGCAATGCCTGGAGTGCAGGAAGTTTCTCATGGATGGCCTCTTTGGTGAAATCTGGAAGCTCCGCAATACTATCTTTCAAAATGTTCTGGTATACTTTGGAGATCCATTGAAAGATGCCTGTGGTCGACTCCTCGATAGTCTCTGGGTCGAGGTAATGTACCAACTTTTTGAAGAAATGATCTGCACTGCAATTTGGTAAGTCACGTGCCCATTTGTGGGTATGATCGTAGTTCAATTGGTATGACTCTGCATTCCATGCTTTCGATCCAAATCGAATCTCAAAGTGTAAATGCGACTGTGTTTTGTCCATTACAATTCTGTCTGCGCCACTGTGTATCTCGATGATCTGTTTCATCTTGATCATAGGCGAATCCACCAGCAGCTCCGATGTCCAACAATATACACGGCAGTCATCTGACTGTTTAATCCATCTTGAATCCTCGTCGGGGTCGTAATCTGGATGGTTAAGGAAGTCCGATGGCGGGTCAATGATGTTGTCGAGGATGCTTGCCTCAACCTGCTCATCTGCTTGGATGTCTGCCGAGAGATCTGCTCTCATGTTGTCGTTCGCAGCTTTCTCATCAGCAGTGAGCGTTATGTTCGATATGTCCACGATTACGGTGATCAAAGGATCACGCGATGATGCTGCAGTCTGTCGAGGATTGTCGCCCGCATGAGCGTTGTCCTCGGCAGGTGTGGCCACCAGCTCGTCGGGATCGGGTGTCCGAGGAGAGGGCCTTCTGGGCGGTGTACGCGGAATGCGTGGTCTATGAATGCTCGGAATGCCAAGGTATGGTAAACTGCCATCAGTCTTGTGCTGGAGTATCTTTTCGCTGCATGATGTAGGACCTTTCAGGACGGCCTCCATATATGTTGGGTCAATGGCGTGTTCTTCGATACGAATCGGTAATGCGAAAACAACGCCCTTGAGGGGCATGCTTTTGTCATTATACCATATGTTTACCCATCGTAAACCGTAGTTGAGAATAGGTACTTGTACCGCGAAGAACTTGTCGAAGATGCCGAAATGGATGATTGGACCATATATGTGTCCCCTGGTCAAGGCAATCTTGGTATTGTGATTGCCCTTGGGCCAGTGATTGTCGCAATGAAAGCATTTGGTAGAACCCCAATTCTCGACGACAATGAAGTCTCCCATTCGAACATCATTAAATGCAGGGCGACGGCCCCAATCTTTTTGCACGATCTTCGATGTGATCGGCCGAAGAGCTTCGCGACAGTATGACAAGGCAATTAACCATTCTTTATCATCTGCTTTGTGATTGGTCTCCCGAATCATAGCGCGGACTAGTTGTTCATCCAAGGCGTCGTCTGCAGATGTACGGCTAGCAGGGGTTTCCCCCAGCTTGACCGAAGGTGCTGACGCTGGCGTTGTCCTTGGAGGCTCCATGTTCTGGTCGGGGTTGACAGGTGCTATCCCAGGAGGGTCGTCGATGAGCTCTCCAGGAAGGTAGGCGCAAATCTCGTACTTGCTCAATGGCTGTCTTGCTGCCAATGGCGGGTAGTCCCATGGGTCGCCATCTGGCCATAACTGCTGGCCATGCATGTGGTGTGGCTTGAGGCGGCGAATTGCAATAATTGCCGCAGCGGGTACCACGTCCTCTGTCATGATAGCGCCCTGAGCACCCAACCAAAATCTGCAACCTGTTTTTGTGGCGATCTCCATGTTGATCACCAGCTCGACCTCGTTCTTGTAGTTATTGAACTTGTATGATTCCACTGAAGTGTGTGGATTCTTTTGGACATTGTTCAAATATGTGCTAGAACTGAAGAATGCCTCAGAGCGCTGTGATGGTTTATGATGTTTGTCTCTCTGAGAAGTTGGATCAACGTATCCAGGAATGACCCCTGCCTTCAATATGTTCTTCCAAGCGCGGGATGCTGTGTCATGATGGAGATATTTAACATCTGCCCATTGTAGGCTCTCCCATCCCATATTCCATGGCTTGGAGGATGGATTGACACAACTGTGACCACCAACGCACCGAATAGCGATGACGCTGTTCCAGTCAAAGGAACTGGGGTCACCTCCCTCAGGGATCGGCTTGGCATATATCTCGATTATGTTTTTTTTTTCTGCGAATCAATATGTTTCTGGAACGCACGAATGATGAATATCGGGTAGTAGTCGTTCCAATCGGCATATCCATCATTTTCACCATCTTTCTTAAAATGTGCCACTGCCGCTTCCATGGATGGTCCATTGTGTTTGTCTTTTCGATCTCTGAATTTCCATTCGACCATCTCTTTAAAGGATTTCCAATTGCTTGGAATATTCCATTCATTCTTTGTTGTTTTCTCCCAGATGTTGATACGTCTGTCATGAAATTGGTTGATCCAAAACTTTTTGTAGTGAATCTCATGGCGTAACATAGTCGTTATGTCTTTGCTCATCCATTTGATTGCTCCCAGCCATTTTTCCTCAATTAGCTCGGGACCATAACGTACATCGTCGTAATGTGGTAATGATATCCATTTCCACTCTGGGAAGCAACCAGACTGTGCGATGTCAGGCGCATGAGCAATCACACTATCATCATGCAACAGTTGATCGTACCATTCATGGTCTTCCACGCAGGCAAATCCATTGGTCGCGCACGTGCCCCGCAACATTGGGCACATGTATGGATGGTCATCTTTGATGCCTGCTTGTAGCTTCCACTCTCGAATAGTGCATGCGTTATCGAATGTCCCGTTCTTGCTGGTGTCCTCGTGCATGGAACGCCCACAGCTGTCCTGCCATGACAATATATTCATCTCATGTGGAGAAGGCTCCTCCTCGGCAGGAGTTGCCTCCAGCTCCATGGCCTCAAGGTCGGTGCCGTCGTCAGGGATCGGTACCGCCTCAGCCTTTGGGAGCTGATCTGCTGGCTGTTGTTCTGCTTTGGGTTCTGGAGTCGATGGTTGCGACACTTTTATCGATTGCGGTCCAGGTTGCAGTGGATCAGGCAATGGGCCTGGTGGGGCTGGCTGTGCTGTATCAGCAGCTGCCTTCCAAACGGCTGTAGGAATATCAGGGTCATGACCCAAAGCAACCCGATCCAGTGCATTGTGCTTGAAGAATGTTTTGCATGCTTCGACGTTCTTCTCGTTCGCGGCAGCTGGGCCGATGCAGTGAGAAGACAACCTGTTATCTTCTGCAATGATTCTTGCTTTGGTCGCATTATCATCTCCATCCAAATCTTTGATCTGATGTAAGAATTGCTCGAATACAACCCAAGTAACTGCATGTGCATCTTCAACAGTTTTGACGATCTTGGGATGTAGGAGTTCCATTTTCTCAAGAGAATGCCAAGATGCCCAAACCCCAGGGTAGTCTTTGATCAACAGCATGAGGTACTGGAACAAGTCGTTGTATGCGATAACCCATGGATCATTATCAGGAAGGGTTTGGTCAGGATCGCCAGGGTCAGGTGCTGGCGTACGTGTCGACATTCCAGGAGTAGGCTCAGTGGTGTCGCCTGCTTCGGCAGGCAGTGATGCCGGCAATGTACCCTCGGCACATGACGCCATCCACGCACAATGAGCCATCTCGTTTGCCGTCTGTGTCATCAACGTCGTGAGGCTGAGGTCTCTTTTCCATTCGTTTGTCAACTTTTCTCTGAAATCGAGGGCTGCCATGATTTCTTTGGCCTGCGTGTAGGCCTGATCGTCCGTGACAGCAGTCAGCAATGGCGGCCTGAATGGATATGGCTGAGAAGGCAGAGACTGTATCAAAGCGCAGAAATTGCGATAGCATACTGCGTCGCAGAACTGCGTTGTAAACATTGCCATGTTATGGTTGTTCTGCTTGGCGTGCCAAGCCTGTGGGGTAATCCTATCGTACGTATCCACCCAATGGTCGGATGGAAGAACAGTAATACCACGGTTCTGCATGATATTGATCAGGTCGCTCGTGTGGTGATCAAAGTTCGGATGTACGCCCCATTGCGCTGCTTTTCCAGGTCCCATGACCGTGGGGCAGCGGAAATACTGCATCACGTCGACAAAACGTGACACGTCCACGAGCACCTGCACGGGCATGAGCGTCGGGACGCCGCCCTCACATTCCATCTTTTGGAGCTCGTATACGTTAGTAGGAGCACGATTCTGATGTCGGCGCATGTCGATGGTGTTTTGTCCGTGATTGGCACTTGCGATGTCGTTCGCGCTCCATACTACCATGGCATTAAGTCCCCTGCAATAGTGTCTTTGTTTCACGTATGATGGGAAATCGTTGGCCCAGTAATCCCAGATAGCCTCATTCAACTCGCGCCACTTCTTGATAGAAGCGCTGTCGCTTTGAAACATGAGGCCTCTGGCTTCGCGGATCTTCCTGATCATATTGCGCTGCTCGAGAGTGTTCTCAAACTGGTTGTTGAGAATAGCGTTGGTACGGCTATCTTCTTTCTCGAAACGTTGCTTGCGTAGTTCTTCCATACCATAGCGTATGTCGTCATAACCAGCTTCAGGCAAGAGAACGCAATCTTGACCGATCGGCGTGTCATTCTGTCTGAACCATTCCCTATAATTGCCAAAGGAAAATGCCCACATCATGATGTCGTCGCGGATAATGGTCGACAAATGCTCAAGAGTAGCGCCGCCCATGTATTCCGCGCGGTTGAGGCACAGCATAAATAGCGGTACAAGAGCAGTATTTGATGCATTGGCGAGGTCGATTCTCTTCTGGGCAGCGTTGAGCTCGTCGATGCCGAAAGTAGGATACTTCGTGTGGTTTGCACTCTTGGCCCCTTTCTTGGGCTGCATGATCCATGTTGAGTCAGTGTACAAGTTGGTCCATTTGTACGCGTGACCCGATGGCCTAAACGCATGATGCAATAGTAGTCCCAAGTCCTCTTGTATGAGGGAGTGCCACCCACTGTCTGAAAGTAGGGTAGAAACCAAGCGACCACCACAGAAAGCACTGTATTTTGCGTGGTCCAGCTCAAATGGGTCAACATCATTACCAGGAGTAAGGCCAGGGTCATTCGAACCGATCTGGTCAGCGGCTTCGCCGAAGAAGTCGTTGCCCTCGTTGTATGGTGTCCAACGATAGGTACGTTCTGTATCTTGTGGATCGTCCAATATCGCCACCCAACCATTCGCATGGTCGGATGGTGTTGCCACCGTCTTGGCGTTTGGTCCGATACTTCCAAAGCCTCCGCGCGCAGTTAGCCATGTAGTAAGCTTGCGGCGGAATTTGTTTGTTTGGTTAAGGTCGGAAAATGCTCTCATGTTGGTGACCAAATTATCTTCAACCATATGGCCGATGTGTCCAGATGCATCCGATGTCCTGGCAATGCCAGGTGGGCGAGTAGGCAACTTAGCCGTTGCACGATCAATTTTAGGAGCATAGCATGGCGTTACCAATCCATTGTGGTATACATCGGATGGTGCACACAGACCATTGTTGTAGTATCTTTGTGTATCCCGAACGCTGTCCTCGGTGTATTGTCCCAGTACTGCACTGCCAATTTTGGACCAATCGTTGCGAATCATCATCCACTCCGTTTTCAGTATCATTGTCGTAAAGTTTTCTGGTGGACACTTGCGGTGCGATCCTGGGATCACCGCGTTCAAGTGATCATGTAGTCCACGAACACCTTCTTGTACTGAGGGATTACGATTGAAAAGGCTGGAAATCAGACACATAGCACGCATGAATGACAGCCACGGCGTAGCTGTGAACGTGTTGTACTCGTAGTTGGCGTTGCCGCCGACGGATCCACTCTCGGCATTGGCCCATGTCTTAGCCTCGACGGATGCGAAGCGGGCAAGTTCTCGAATAAAGGATTCGTCGGGCACGCGAAGATCGAACTCTCCGCTTCGATCAGCACGCCGTTGATGTATGCATATGTAACCGTCTTCGGGATCACGAGGACGGCCAGTTTGAGCGTGGTACGTGAAGCCCACGCGGTCGTCGTCCCTGGCGTTCGGGCCGTACTCCGTGTCGTAGCCGATGGGCCAGCCGACGAGGTGGAGCGGCTGTGCCTGATCCATCTCGTGGATGGGGGGTCGGGATTAGAACCGATCTCACTTATATTCGCCTCGCAAGCGGCGAACAAGATGCTTGTAAGCTTTGCAGCTCGAGTCGTAAAATTGCTGCGGCATGAACGGATAATCAATGTCCTAACTCTCTCTGCATCTCGTGGAGGCGAGGGAGGATGGCGGGGATGTCTACCGTGCGGTGAACGTGCGTGTGAACGAGGTGTGCGCGATGCAATATCTGCGGCTGGTACGCCAATGTGGTACATGCATGCACCTAGTCCCTCGTGATTAGCTTGCCCAACACACTGAAATCCGCATTATGATCCTACCTCGCCCCATCTTTCTTTTTCCGTCAGCAATAGATTGCATATGTCTGGGCATCCATTCAGTTTAGGAGGCTCTGCTTCATGAGGTAAACCGTCGGGCCTCCGAGGCCCTCGTATCGGAGGACATTGTATCGGAGTAACGGGAAAGATAAGCGAGTGTTCCAAGAGATCCTTCCAAAGGTCTGCTTTCTTTGTCTCGAAATGTTTGGTCATCATGTCTGCGATCTGCTCTTTGGTTCCTACGTATTTGAGCTCGATATGTTCGAGTTGGCATGTTTCGCATATCCAATCCAGATTGATACGATGAGTACGATGAAGATGACGAAGTGCTGGTGTACGTCCCTTTTGGGCAATTTTGATGACGGCCTGGTTATCCTCCAGGACGATAAGACGCACTTTGGGAGATGGGATATTGTACGTCTCTTTGGAGGCGTAGGTAAATCCGTATTTAGCGGTAGTTGCCTACGGCTAGGAGAAGATCCCCGTGTAGGGGGTGCCTTGCGAGGCGATGGTTTACGCTTCTTTTTGGCTGCCAATGTGGGACACATCGCCGGGTCGACGTGTCGATGGCAGCTCAGGCATGCATTCTTCTCTTTGCATGTTTTGGCAACTCCCGCCACGGCTTCCCAGAATGATAGCAGTGGTAACCCTTCCAGTCGTAGTGCGGAATCGAGAGCAACAATCTCAGATTCAGTAGATGAATGTGAAACAACCGTTTGTTTCTTACATACAGCGTTGACTGGAAAGAACGTATTGGGTCCAACAAGCGCAGCAAAAACACCAGTAGTGGATTTGGATGATGTAATGCAGTCAGCGAACGAGGCGTTGGTAAAGAGCATGATGGATAACTTGTCTGACGAATCGCCTATCCATCCGTGTAAGCAATGTGTACGCGTCGTTTTGATGTAGCATATCAACCGATGTAGACGTTTGTCACATGTAGTATTCCATTTGGTAATTTCTCTGGCCAACATACATACCGGATGTAGAAGATCGAAACGACAGCAACGTGCCAAGTACAGGATCTTCATTAGTACACTTGCCGCGTCCTGGCCGAAGGTGCCCTCGCCTGAATAGTCGGACTCAGTGAAGGAGGTGTCCTCGATGCCAGGGGTCTCTGCGTCGGGTAGGTCATGGTATGTGGCGGGTATGGTATTGGTAGATGTCGTGTCGACCGATTTTGCTGGACTGGATGATCGTGGCCGTGCGTTGAGCACACTAGTAGGTCTGGCGACCGACCCGGAGGATGTTGGCGATTTGGATCGCGAAGCCCTCGGCGAGTCGGATCGTTTCCGACGTGACCCTGTTCCCTGGGCGCGCTTGGATGCGCATTCCAGGTATCGCTCAATGCACTGATCTGTAAAACCAAGCATATCATGTCGAATACCACGAACGTGTTTGGCCGTATTGTAACCTTTCTCGTTGTGTGCAGGTAGCATAGGGCGTATTGTGGACATTCTTTTGTCGAAGATGTTCTGCGGTACATCATATGCTTGTTGTCCGCAACCCAAATATTGTGAGTATGGGGTAGGTGGATCCAAGTCAATACCGCTTTTGCGAATATAATCCCAGCCAGTCTGTAGATTATGAGCTGGGCCGGCCAATTTAAAATCGTCCACATATACTGAAAGTATCAGTCCCAGTTTGTTGTGTCTCCATACGCATTCCCATCCTGAAATAAGCTCGAAACCGACGCTTTCCAAGCATGTACGGCATTTTCGTTCCCAAAAGACACCTGCGAGAGGGTGTCCGTATAGTGCCAATCGCAGTCGGCACACTGGGTTCTTGTATTTTGACCATGATGTCGGCTGTCGCCATTTAGGTATAGTAATCCAAGTATCAACTGGATCAATTCGTCCGTCGCCGTATAGTAATGCCTGCGTGTAGGCTCCAGGTGCGTCACTTTGCTCTCCCGCATATTGCGGCAATAACGCAGTAGCATCGCAAAGTTTGGAAGCCTCTCTATGCGAAGCACTGGAAGCGGCGTCGGCGAATATGGCAACCAAACCAGTTTCATCTTTGCCTGTATTGCCCTGAACCACCACTCTGCCCTTGAATTTACGTAGATCAGGAGGAAGTTCCTCATGTTTGACTGAAGATAACTCCAAGATATTGAAGAAATGCACCTTTGTTCCATTGCGGATAGCTTGTGACTCAATATCAGCTTTTTCTGCAACAGTCTCCAACATCCATGTTTGTTTCTTTTCCAATCTCTCGTATTCTTTTCGTAGGGCTTCTTGTGCACGTGGTTCTGCGGCAACTTCTTTCTTACTCAGGCTTCTGGTAACTAGTGCTGGGCGTGACCATGCTGAATCTGGTATTTTATCTCTGTGTGCCGGCGTGTAGTTGGTCTCACGTGGCATGGTTGGCATTACTACCGACTGGGTGAACTTGCGTATCAGCGGGTTCAAAGTCCCAAAGTCGGTTCCCTCATTATCCACAAATACAAAAGCACGTTCTTCTCCATCATGCTGTTGTGGTAGTTGACGGTAGTATAGTACCGTAGTAATGTCACGTGGCCCACCAGGTAATTTGGCATACAGTATTTCTTTGTTTGTCACGCCTTTGACGTTCTCGTCGCGGATGACGTCGCCATTGTCAGTGTCGTATGTAATCCGTCGTTCCACAGTATTCCAGGTGGGTCCGCCGGATGTAGTAGTACGGAAATTGTTGACCTGTTTATCCTGTCTTGTCCACACTCTTAGTGCAGCGCGATCACGAATCTCGCGAGCTCGTTTAACGTCGTTGGCGTACTCGATTTCTTTCTTTTGCTGTCCACGAGAAAGTGTTTTCCAATGCTCGGGGAGAAAGTGATCAGGACGAGTAGTAGTCTGCATACGTGTCTCGCGTCCACGAACCACCATTTTGCCGTCTGACGATATTTTTGGAAGCTCATAGAACTGAATCGTGCCTGTCCATGGCTCACTTAACTCCCTGTGGTCGTTGGCGCTAACACCATCCCAAACGTCTCTGAAGTTACTTTCTCCCTCAAAAGTAGAAGTCGTTTTGAAATCTCGTGTCACATCGAGTTGATCAACAGGTACAGGTATGTTCATGACGTCGTCCGTCGGGATGAACAGTTTCTTTCTTGGAGTACGGATATGTCTGATGACGCAATATCCACGCTGTTCCCAGTAGTCTGGCTCCGGCGCTGGTGCAGCAACTTCAGAGGCCGATGTCTGGATATCAACAGCGTTATCCTCCGTTGTCATCATGGATGGGTCATCCCACTCTTTAGGGTAGGAAAGTGGAGGATCAGGCATTGGCTTGTCACCCAAGGGGCGAGAAGTGGATGCCTTCACCTCGTCGTGTGCCTCAGGGTTATGATGTCGTAGAGTACCATATTTCACTGGGTAGGTGAACTTGCCATCAGGAATGATGATGTCTTTGACTCTGTGCACATGACACAGTTCACCATCAGGATTCTTGGCGTATGTAGCCGTGTCCAAGACAAGGTAGCCACCTGACCATCGTCCACCAGAGTGTAAGTGGTAACCCATGAATAACCCTTCCCGAGTATTTTCTTTCAACTTTGCAGTCTCGTTGTTAATCTCGGGGTTGAGGCATTTCCAAAAGATCCGAGCACCGAATGGTATGCAGTGCCCAGGAAAGCTTTCGCCAAATCGTATTTCATGAGCTGTCTTTGCTGCATGTTCATCGCTGAGGGCAGCCACGCCCGTGGATGCATGCACAAAATTGTGTCCACAGCAAAAGGCTTGCATGGCCTCTTTCCACCATTCGTGTCCCAGACCAGACATATGTAACACAGCTCTTGTACCGAGAATGACAATTTTGACAACGCGCTCAATCAATCCGTTTGTCTGCGGACGATGTGGCGTACTCGTGTCGCGCCTCCATCCCAGTTGGCGGCGAGCTTTCTGAAGCTCTCCAGAGTTGTCTGTATAGATATGCTTCACCTCATCGTTCGCGGCGATGAACTGTTGAAAGGATGCCTTTGTGGTAGCTGCGTCTTTGTGTAGCGCTGGGTAGGCCATGAAGATGCCGGCATATCTGTCAAGGACAACAAGTGCATATTTGTCGCCATGTTTGTCCGCGGCATCGTCTTTGGCCAGTACGATATGGTCGGCAGTTAGAGCCTCACCGAACTTCTTCGGGACAAAAGCCTCGTAGGCGTTATCCTCGTCGGTGGGGTCTGCCGGTGGATGTGGTTTGCGCTGTCGTCTACACGGGGCATTCTGTGCCATCGTACGAGAACAGATCTCACAATCAGGGTGTTTTGGGCTGTGAGTCATGTAATGCATCGGGTCGATCGGTTTCTTTTGTCTGTTGGGTAGAACTCGATCGTTGTCTGGATGCGTTCGTGTGGGTGTCTCTGTCGGTATGTCGTTATCTGCTTGAGCTATATCTAGCCCCCCGCATTGTGGAGGAGAACACTGCGTCTGAGACGTAGGCGAGTCGGTGGTTGTGTCCACGTTGGGCTCGTCTGTGCTTGTGTCGGGAGGTTATTCGACCGTGGTGGTCCGTGCTCCTCCTCCCTCTCCGACATGTGGTCTCTTGGGGCAGGTCCCTATGTGGGGCCGAAGCTCGTCTGCAGTGGTTGGTTGCTCTGTAGTTTTGCAGCACCAACAAGTGTCGTTACAGCGGGCGGATGAACGCTTGCGCTGACGACGGCGGGGTGCTGACGAAGTGCATAAACGTGGTGGTGGTATCAGTGTTAAGTCGTCGAGTCGCAACTCTGGCACTCGATTGTTGACTGGAATCTTATACCATTGGCCCCCCGGATCCTGAAGCAGGTAGCCCAGCTCAGGATCCCAAAGCTGTCGAAAGCCATCAACCTCAATCAATTTCCCAACTGATAGTAATGATGGGCAGTCTGGTAAAGCAAGGGCTGAACTATGCAGTCCAACCTCGGGTAGCCGTATGTCGTAGTGCTCATTGACGGTACGATCACCATTGGCGGTTTCCAGAATATGCTCTTCGCGAATAGATATGCGATCCGACTCGGTCTGCGTAAGTTCGTGTTTTCCCTGAATATGATGAGCAGAACCACTGTCGAGAACCCAAGACCTTGTCAATGCTGCAGTCGAACGTGGAGGGTCGACTTGCTCTGTCGTTGTTGTCGTCTGGTCAGTCTTTGATGACTGTTTGACAGTGTCGTCATACTTTCGGATCGCAGTTGGTGTGGCCACCGACTCTTTGTTGTGTCGGTAGTCATATAGTTCGTCATACCATAGTTGTGCCTCTTTTTGACATTCTCGTAAGGCAGCTGCACTTTCATCTCACCATCTTTGTGGTAATGGATCCGGTACTCTGACGACGTCACCCTCGTTCGGCAGCTCTTTCCATTTATCCAGTCTGGCTCTGCCAGATATGGTATGGAAGTAGTAGTCCACGTTGCGCACGTCGAAGCGTATCCGACGACGTGTCTTGGTAGATGTCGTTGTGGCCTTAGTGTTGGCCATGAGGGTCTTGTCACGGATGACGTAACTGCGGTCTGAACGGCGTGAACGTCGAAAGTTGGCAGGAGAACGTGCTCTGGTGTTGGGAGAACCACGGGACGATCCGCGGCTCGGATAACGTTTGCCACGTCCTTTGTCACTACCATATGATCTGTCACGGCCGCGTGGACTGCCGCGTCCGCCGCCACGATTGTCTCGTCCTCGGGAGGTAGATCTCGAAGATCTGTCGTAACGACTTCTCGATTGGCTGCGAGAGTCTTGGGACCTCCTAGATGTCGAACGGGATCGGTCGTATTGGCGTCGGTTGTCACGTCCATGTCGTGATTCGCTTGCGCAGCGAGACCCCCCGCGTTGTGAAGACCGTTGGCTTCCTGATCCGCGGGATGGTGATCGGCCACGGCTATCCTGGCTGGAAGTCCGTGGTCGACTCGGGCTTCGTTCAGGAGTCTTTGCACCAGGTGCAAGATGAGCGTATTTGCATTTGTCGCCTTTTGTGCACTTGTTCTGTGCGAAATCTTTGCACTGTGCGACGTGTGGGAAGTTACACTTATCACCTCTGGTACATGTGTTGCGCTTGGCGAAATCGAAGCAGAATGGTTTCGATGCTGGCTTCTTGTGATTCGCAGGAGTGGACATACTACGGCGGGGGTTGCCACCAGCCGTTGATGTTCTGGAAGATTTGTTGTTCTTCCAATCCCTGGAATATGTATGTAAAGCCTTGCACCGTCACCGTTGCGACAATTGCCTTTCTTCCATGCAGCGCACACGTTGACCTGAGATCGTGTCTCATGTTCGTACCGTAGCTTGTTTTGATTCTTCTCCAATTGTTTAATCTCCAGTATGTCCAGGACACGCTGTCGAAGCCAACCGTAGGTACGATTCGGGTCGCTCATCTTCATGCGCTGGTACACGTACATGTCTTGTTTCATCCATGCATGTCTACGAATCTGTGTACGAAATAGGGATTCCAATATCTTTGGACCGGGTACTTCTCGGCATTCCAAGAGTAAGGCGTCCCAATCGGTAATGAAACGTTGCAAATCGTCATCTCTCATCCTCAGTTCTTTAAGGCGCTCAAAATCGTGCAGGTCGTCGTCAACTTCTGTCACTTTGTATGACTGCAGGATATGCCAGTATATCTGGCGTCCTTTGAGCATGCGTCCTGCTTTGTGTTCTCTGGTCTCGATGAGCCTGATTTGGTAGCGTAAGTCTGAAGATAAGATGTCGCTCAGAGCGGTTGCGAGTTTGCAATCGATGCTCTCAAAGTCTCCACTGTCTTGTAAATCCTCGAATGTACATTCGGGCTGTTCTGCCACGCATAGGAAGGCGTATGCTTTGGATGGTCGCCCTGAGGCGGCCCCGAAGTTCTTCCGCACTCTTTGCTGCCACTCCAGCAGCTGCGTGACCTTAGGCAAGACAGGTACTCGGACGGTGTCTGACTCCTTGATAGGAGTCGTTGTATGGACCGACACCGCAGACAATGGTTGTGAGGGTATCGGTGCACCGTCAGTGGTTGGTTCTGTGCGCACAGGAGACACATGACGTGTCTGTGCAGAAGCTGCCGCGGAGGCTGCTCCTGGGGACGTACGTCGTTGTTGTCCTGCAGAAGCTTGTGGTGCTTCGGCGGACGCTGCCGTCGGCCTGTGCGGGTCGGCTGTAGGTCGAAGGTGGAGGTTGGTGTCGTTAGTGTGGTCGATCAGCTGATTCGTCCAGCTCGTCATGTCTTCTTGTATTTGACCCACCTTTTGGCGTGTATACTCATCAGTATCCCGAGAACGTTGTGAATACCGATCAAGTCGATGCTCGTATGCTCGGAGACGGGCGCTTTGTGCCTCCATCTCGCTTTCCAGACGTGCGAGGTAACTCTCTACACGTACCTTCTCAGTATCTCTTTCATGAATAACCTGGGAGAGCTCCAACTGCGCGTGGTCCGCCGCCTTCTGAACCTCCTGCAACCTGTCAGTGAGGCGGGCGAAATCGTAAACCGTGGGAGGAGAATCCAGCTGATCAGTCTGGGCTCGTCCGACACGCAACTCTGCCAGGGCGTCCTGTACACCAGGAAAACGCTGCTCTATGTCAGAGATCCGGTTAGCGAGTGGCTGCACGACAGCGTTGGTCGCGTCAAGCCTTTGAGTGATGACTCTCTCAGTACGCTGCAACATGTCGATCAGGTTCGACGAGTTGGTGTGTGCTTCGGCACGAAGCGTCGCCGTAGTGTGGTCTAGATAAGATCGAAGATCATTGATCTGAGACTGAACGTCGCCAAGGTCAGTGGCCTCGGTTGGAGTTGGTCGGTTGCGGAGCTGGTCGTGGATCTCATCATGTAAAATCCTGACTGCGGAAACGCCTGTGTCGCGTACGAGCACAAGCTGTTGCTCCATCTGCGCGAGATAGTTGCGCAGGTTCTCGACCATCGCCGTTCGTTCACCTGAGTGTGACACCTCACGATCAACCTGGTACTGCAGTTCTCCTATGATGCGTCGATCTTCGGCGATCCTGGAATCGATGATCCCTAAGGCGCCGTCAAGATCGCGGCGTATGGCTGCAGTATCGGTGGCGTTCGTCTGAACGCTCTGTAGTAGTCCAGAGTATTGGCTGGACACGAAGGTTTCAACCTGGTCTCTGAGCTCAGCTATGTCACCTGCGGCGGACGTCTCCGCCAGCTGGTCGTCTGAGATGGAGAGGTGGGGAGCGTCAGCTTCCCTGTGTCCCCTGTCGCGGGGAGTACATGGCCTCTGAGAGGCAGTGCGCGGGCTCGACCTATTTTCGCCGCATGGGCCTGGGGCTCCACGGCGGTTGCGCGCGGACGAGCTGCGACTCGGACCATGTGTGTGTGGTGTCGCATCCGATGATACCTTGGGGTACCGCGTCTGTGGCTGCGCCGACACTGGTCTACTGAGTTCCTCGAAGGTGGCTACGTGCTCCGCCACGGGGACGGTCGCAGGGCTGGGGGTCCCAGCGCCTGAGGTCCATCGGCAGTTAGCGCGAAAGCGCCCTGGAGTATCGAGACCAGTAAGGCTTTCGCCTGACGCGGTTGGGATTGCTCCCGACGGGGAAGGGGAGGGAGGATCGAAGGTCGGCGTGTGAAACTCCTTCCTTCCTGTTCCTACTCCTTCTCCTGTCCCCCCGCGGGCGGCGCTGCGGTGAAGTTCAGCAGCTAGTCGCGCCTCGGGTCCTTCGGAGCTGGGGGGGGTATCAGGAACACCAACACAGTCCGCATTAATGCTCTCCAACTCGTCACCGAGCCGTCGGGCCGTGGGAGAGCTCGGACGCGAAGCCCCGATGGAACCCTTGCGGCGCATACGCCGAAGTGGCTCCATCAGGCTCGCATGCGAGGTCACCGCGGGCGAGTCGGTGAGGGTGAGCTTTAAAGGGCTGATAACCTGTGTATGGGGTTGAAGTACAAGGGTACAGAACCCCTGATCCGTTGGTAGAGAGAAGGAGGGATAGATGGATATCTTTCCCTCCCGCACGATCAAGGTCTGATCGATCTATCTCAATACCTGAGCCCAAACGGCCAGGCGCAGGAGAGGTAAGGATAAGGAGTATATATGAGGGTATTACACGGGTTCCATTCACACACAACGACGGCGACTACCACGACAACGACCCGCAGCGGAACTGCCACCAGCACCAGCACCGACGCCACCAGCACCACCACCACCACCACCACCACCACACCACGACCACGCCAGCAGAACTGCCACCAGCACCAGCAGCACGGCCCACCACCACGACCCACCACCGCCACCAGCAGCAAGACTGCCACCAGCACCGACACCACCAGCACCACCACCAGCACCGCCACCACCACCACCACCACCACCACCACCACCACGGCCGCGACGAGCAGCAGCGCGACGAAGACGGCCAGGAAGGGGCCCAGAATGGAGCGGGCGCCGGAGGTGGGACGGGGCTGCCGCGCACCCGCCTGCGGGCCCCACCTCCCAGGCGTGGGACGGGGCTGCCGCGCGCCCGCCTGCGGGCCCCACGCCTGGGCCCCCGCTCCAAGAACGCAGAGGAACAGGGGCCTGCTGGCGACGAGCCGGCCTCAGAAGCAGAACGGGGGTGGGAGGTGGGACGGGGCTACCGCGCACCCGCCTGCGGGCCCCACCTCCCGGGCGTGGGGCGGGGCTACAGCGCGCCCGCCTACGGGCCCCACGCCCATACCCCCGCCGCAGCTGCGCCACGGCGGAGAAGGAGAGGGCGCGGCCGAGGAAGCAGAGAAGGAGGCAGCGCGCGCCAGGAGGGCGAGGCAGCTGGCGCTAGGCCGCCTTGCGCCTGGGGCGCTGCTCAGAACCCTGCTGCAGCTGGCGCAGGCCCAGGCGCGGCTGGCGGGCAGGCCAGGCCGCGACAGGCAGACCGCGCCGCGAGCGGCGGGCAGCGGCGGCCGCTGGCGGCAGCGGCGGAGGCGGAGGCGGCCACGCTGGCGGCCGCCTGGCCGATCGACGGCCGCGACGGCGGCGGCGGAAGCTGGGGCAGCGCGGCGGCTGCGGCCTGCAGGCGGCGGCTGAGCGAGCCTGCTCGCCACGCCGCGGCAGCGCGGGCGCTCTCTGCGCCGAGGCCCGCCCGCGGCAGGTTCGAGGTCCTCCTGGCTCCGGCCGAAAACCTCCCGCCCCTTTGGGGCGTGCCCCCGCCCCGCACTTACCGCGGGCGCGCGGGGGGGGCTCGGAAGCTCGTGCTAGTTGCGGCGGGGAAAACTTGCAACAGGCCGACGGGGCGCCCGACGCCCTCCGGAGGCCTCTTCCCGAGGCCTCTCCCCAAGGCCTCCCCCCCAGCGCCCTGGCAAGGAGGAAGCCTGGCAGGTCGCGGCTGCATACGCCGCGTGCGCAACGGGGGCCTGGCCCCCTCGCCCCCTCTCCATCGCTTCGGCGGCACGCGGCACGCGAGCAAGCAAGGGGCAGACACTAAGATCTCCACGGGGGGACCACGAGCAGTCCACCCCTCTGGCGGGAGGTCGCTGGGGATGGAGGCCGCGGGCGTGGGCGGGAGCGACACTGAGCGCGCAGGCGTTCCCTCGCGGAGGCCACTGCTCGGGCTGCGCCGCCCAGCTGTCGTCGTGCGCGCAAGAGCAAGCGGCGAAACATCCACGGGCATTTCCGCTCGGCGTCCTTGGTGACATTTGAACCGGCGGCGCCTAACAGGAGCGCGCCCTGGCGCATGGCCCCGCGCCGTGTCTTGCAGCACGGGGCTCTCAAATCAAGGTGCGCAACGGGGGTGGCATCGAAAAAACGAAGCGCACAATGAAACAGACCCCCCTTCACCAGAACTGGCCGATCGCAAAGTACCGCGCTGTCTCCAGAAAACCGCGCGGCAGGACCAATCAGATCCTTCAGATCTTCACCGAGGTTTGGTGCCCTTTCTCCAAGAAGCAGCAGGCAGCAGGCAGCAAGCAGCAGGCAGGCAGGCAGGCAGGCAGGCAGGCAGGCAGGCAGGCAGGCAGGCAGGCAGGCAACCAGCCAGCAGCCAGCAGCAGCCAGCAGCAGCCAGCAGCAGCCTGCAACAGCCAGCAGCAGCCGGCAGCAGCCAGCAACAGCCAGCAGCCGGCAGCCAGCTGCCAGCAGCCAGCAGCCAGCAGCCAGCAGCCAGCAGCCAGCAGCCAGCAGCAGCAGCAGCAGCAGCAGCAGCAGCATCAGCAGCAGCACACCGCAGTCCAGCGACCTCTTCGCCTGCCGCAGGCCCTCGGATACGCGCCGCAGTCGTTGCGCATGCTGGTCAACACCCGGCAGCGGCGGAGGCGTCGCCGGCAGCAGCGGTCAGAAGCAAGACTGTTTTCCTACCACAAGGCAGCAGCGAACACGGGACGAAACAGCGCCAGAAGTCAGCGGACCGAAAATCGCTTAAAACGATCGGACCGCTGAGCAGCGTCACGGCAGGAGGCGGAGGAGGCGGGCGGAGGAGGCGGAGGAGAAGGAGGAGGAGGAGGAGGAGGAGGAAGAGGAGGAAGAGGAGGAGGAGGAGGAGGAGGAGTGTCAGGAGTGTCCTGGATCTTCGAAGTGAACGGCGAGCGAGGCTCAACCATCACCCTCGGCCTCCCGGACAGAAGGGGGGGGCCCGCAGGCGCCAGCACGGATGGTTAGGGGAAAGGCAGATACCTCGTCGGTCAGCGACTCGCTGCCCAACCCAGACGGCGCGGTGCGTAGGGGGACAGCCGATTCACCGCGCCACCGCGCAGTACTTCCCGACCGTCGCCCCTGCACAATCGGATGGCACGTGCAACGGTGCGCCCCCCAGGGTGGGCGGACACAAGGTCCCAAGGGACTTCCAAGTACCGCGTTTTCATTTTCATTCGCATTACTTCATACGCTGGCGGAGCCACGAGTCCGCGCGCCGGTGCGGGCCGCGGACCGCGGGCCGCGGGCCGCAGCCCGCGGCCGGCGGGTTCCCCGGGCCCCCGCTTCAGAGTCACGCCGTCTTGCCACTCTGAGATCGCAGGCGACGCAGGGGAGGCAGCGGTCTCTCGCACCCCACCCTGCGCCGGCTGCTCGCCCAGCCCCCCCTGCCCTAGATCGGACAGACAACGCCAGGAGCAAGAATCATTGCACCTCTCGCCGCCGACGCCGCCCCGCGGACGGCGAGAGCGACGCGGACGGTCAGAGGATGGAAGAAACGCATCCAGCTACGGCACGAAGGGCCGGCGCCAAGGAGGCGGGCGAAGGGGGGAGTGGGGAGGGGGGGGGGGGCGGGGCGCAGAGAGCCGGGGGGGAGAGAGGGAGGCAGACCCACGTAGCTGAGAAGCACCTTGGACGAGCAATTGGCCGGCCAACGCTAGTAGGACAGGGGAGAAGCCAGGAAAACAAGGAGGGAGGCGCCACCCGCCATGCGGGATGCATCGCCAAGACGGCCCAACCTCACCCCGAGGGCCCCTGGGGAGCTACTCGGAGCGACGCGGGGGCTCGCGCGGCTAAAATGCAGCGGGCTGAAGCGAGGTTGGAGCCAGATGCCATCGGCTACAACTCTGGGATCAGCCCTGGGATCAGCGCGTGTACGAACGGCGAGCAGTGGCAGCAGGCTCTCCCAGCGCTGGGATTGGCGCGTGCACGTAAAGGGACCAGTGGCAGTGAGCCCTATCGTTGCTCATCTGGCTGGTCGTGTGCTTCAGCTCCTGGGCCGGCGCTCGCACGGCAGGAGGGCAGGGCCGGCGGGCGCTGCGGCCGTGAGCCGCCCGGCCGGGTCAGCTCTGGCGGCCTTCGCGGGCTGCCTTGCCCGGGCGCGGAGGGGAGCCGGCCGGGCCGGGGCCTCGAGAGCTCCCGCTGCTTCCGGACGCCGCCGGAAGCCTCCGGAGGCCGAGGCACGCAGGGCGGCTCGGCTGGGCGGGCGGCGGGCGGCAGTGGCTGGCGGCGCGAAGACCGCGCGGTGGCCAGCGGGCCCGTCGGGCCGCCTCAGGCGACAGCGGGCGCCGGCAGCGCCCCTTTCGCAGCGGACTCGGCCAGGAAGAAGAAGAAGAAGAAGAAGAACAAAAAAAAAAAAAAAAAAAAAAAAAAAACACTACAATGCTGGGATCAGCGCGGGCGAGAAGAGGGGGCAGTGGCAACAGGCATTCGTGCTGCTCAGCGCAACGTATATGAGGACTGTCCACCAATTCTGGATACGTATCAAATTTTGACCTGTTTCCGTTAGTTCATTCGATAAGCCTGCCCCTTGCTGCGCTGTGGGGAGGGTGTAACACCCCTCTTCCTCTCCCAGTCCCAGTCCCAGTCCCTGGCCGAGTCCGCAGCGAAAGGGGCCGCTGCACCTGGCTCCCTCCGGCTGGCCCCCTGGCTGGGCTGCCGACGCCCACGGTCGCCTTAGGCGGCCCGACGGGCCCGCCGGCCACCGCGCGGTCTGCGCGTCGCAAGCCGCCGCCGCCCGCCGCCCGCCCGGCCGAGCCGCCCTGCGCGCCTCGGCCTCCGGAGGCTTCCAGCGGCGTCCGGAAGCCACGGAAGCGCTCGAGGCCCAGGCCCGGCCGGCTCCCCTCCGCGCCCGGGCAAGGCCGCCCGCGAAGGCCACCAGAGCTGCCCCAGCCCGGCGGCCCGCGGCCGCAGCGCCCGCCGGCCCTGCCCGCCTGCCGTGCGAGCGCCTGCCTGCCCAATCCCAGCCCTGTAACCCACGACGTCGGGCCCCAGCTTCGCGTCCAGCATCGCGCTGAGCAGCACGAATGCCTGTTGCCACTGCCCCATCTTCTCGCCCGCGCTGATCCCAGCATTGTAGCTGATGGCACTTGGCGCCACCTTCGCCTCCCACATCTCGCTGAGCAGCGAGAGAGCCCGCTGCCACTGCTCGCCGTTCGTGCACGCGCTGATCCCAGAGCTGTAGCTGATGACACTTGGCTGCACCTTCGCCTCCCGCATCTCGCTGAGCAGCGGGAGAGCCTGCTGCCACTGCTCGCCGTTCGTACACGCTCAGATCCCAGGGCTGATCCCAGAGTTGTAACTGATGGCATCTGGCTCCGACCTCACTTCCCACATCTCGCAGGACAGCGATAGAGCCCGCTGCCGCTGCTCGCCTTTCGTGCACGCGCTGATCCCAGAGCTATAGCCCATGGCATCTGGCTCCACCTTCGCCTCCCACATCTCGCTGAGCAGCGAGAGAGCCCGCTGCGACTGCTCGCCGTTCGTGCACGCGCTGATCCCAGAGCTGTAGCTGATGACACTTGGCTCCACCTTCGCCTCCCGCATCTCGCTGAGCAGCGGGAGAGCCTGCTGCCACGCCTCGCCGTTCGTACACGCTCTGATCCCAGGGCTGATCCCAGAGTTGTAGCTGATGGCATCTGGCTCCGACCTCACTTCCCACATCTCGCAGAGCAGCGATAGAGCCCGCTGCCACTGCTCGCCTTTCGTGCACGCGCTGATCCCAGAGCTGTAGCTGATGACATTCGGCTCCGATCTCACTTCCCACATCCCGCTGAGCAGTGATAGAGCCCGCTGCCACTGCTCGTCTTTCGCGCACGCGCTGATCCCAGAGCTATAGCTGATGGCATCTGGCTCCACCTTCGCCTCCCACATCTCGCTGAGCAGCGACAGAGCCCGCTGCCACTGCTCGCCGTTCGTGCACGCGCTGATCCCAGAGCTGTAGCTGATGACACTTGGCTCCACCTTCGGCCCCCGCATCTCGCTGAGCAGTGGGAGGGCCTGCTGTCACTGCTCGCCGTTCGTACACGCTCAGATCCCAGGGCTGATCCCAGAGTTGTAGCTGATGGCATCTGGCTCCGACCTCACTTCCCACATCTCGCAGGACAGCGATAGAGCCCGCTGCCGCTGCTCGCCTTTCGCGCACGCGCTGATCCCAGAGCTGTAGCTGATGACATTCGGCTCCGATCTCACTTCCCACATCCCACTTAGCAGTGATAGAGCCCGCTGCCGCTGCTCGTCTTTCGCGCACGCGCTGATCCCAGAGCTATAGCTGATGGCATCTGGCTCCACCTTCGCCTCCCCCATCTCGCTGGGCAGTGAGAGAGCCCGCTGCCACTGCTCGCCTCTCGCGCATGCGCTGATCCCAGAACTGTAGCTGATGACACTTGGCCCCACCTTCGCCTCCCACATCTCGCTGAGCAGTGGGAGAGCCTGCTGCCACTGCTCGCCGTTCGCGCACGCGCTGATCCCAGAGTTGTAGCTGATGGCATCTGGCTCCAACCTCACTTCCCAAATCTCGCAGAGCAGCGATAGAGCCCGCTGCCACTGCTCGTCTTTCGTGCACGCGCTGATCCCAGAGCTGTAGCTGATGACGCTTGGCTCCACTTTCGCCTCCCAAATCTCGCAGAGCAAAGATTGAGCCCGCTGCCACTGCTCGCTGTTCGTACACGCGCTGATCCCCGGGCTGATCCCAGAGTTGTAGCTGATGGCATCTAGCTCCAACCTCACTTCCCACATCTCGCAGAGCAGCGATAGAGCCCGCTGCCACTGCTCGCCTTTCGCGCACGCGCTGATCCCAGAGCTGTAGCTGATGACGCTTGGCTCCACCTTCGCGTCCCACATCTCGCTGAGCAGTGGGAGAGCCTGCTGCCACTGCTCGCCGTTCGCATACGCGCTGATCCCGGGGCTGTATCTGATGCCATTCGGCTCCAACCTCACTTCCCGCATCCCGCTGAGCAGTGATAGAGTCCGCTGCCACTGCTCGTCTTTCGCGCAGGTGCTGATCCCAAAGCTATAGCTGATGTCACTTGTCTCCACCTTCGCCTCCCACATCTCGCTGGGCAGTGAGAGAGCCCGCTGCCACTGCTCGCCTCTCGCGCATGCGCTGATCCCAGAGCTGTAGCTGATGACGCTTGGCTCCGCCATCACCTCCCATCTTCCTCCTCCTCCACGTCCTGACTCCCTAGCTCGCTGCCACTGCCCGCTGACGTCGAGCGCGATTATCTTCGCCTCCTCCTCCTCCTCGACCTGGTCCTGCTCGTCCGCTGCCTTCTCCTCCTCTTCTATTTCCTCCTCTGCCGTCTCGCTCTCCTCCCTGGCTCGCTGCCACTGCCGCTGCCCATTTTTCGCACGTGCGCTGGCCCCAGCGATGCAACTGATGACGTTGGGCCCCAGTTTGGGACTCAGCAGCGCCATAGCCTGCTGCCACTGCTCCCTTGTCTCGCAGGCGCGGCTGGGTCTGGACTCCAGGCGGGGGTGGGGCGGGCGGGGGACGGAGGACGAGGGGGCGAGGGGCACGAGCCGGGCCCGAACGGCGAGGGGCGAACGACGCGGGGGCAGGGGGCGAACGAGACGGGACCGAGACGAGGGGACAGAGGCCGAGGGAAAGGCGAGGGGAAGGGGCGGTGGGCGTCGTCGGTGCGCGTCGTCGTGCAGGTGCGCGTCGTTGCTGCTGGTCGTTGCAGGTGGTGCCCGTCGTTGCTGGGGGTCGTGTTGCCGGTCGGAAATGGTGCTGGTCGCAGTCGTGGTGGTGCTGCTGCTGGTCGTGGTCGTGTTGGTGGTGCTGCTGCTGGTTGCGGTCGTGGTAGTGCTGCTGCTGGTCGCAGTCGTGGTGCTGCGAGTCGTAGTCGTGGTGGTGTTGGTGGTCGCAGTCGTGGTGGTGCTGGTTGTGCTGGTGGTGCTGGTCTTGGTGGTGGTGCTGCTGCTGCTGGTCGCAGTCGTGGTGGTGCTGCTGCTGGTCGCAGTCGTGGCGTTGCTGGTCGCAGTTTTGGTGCTGCTGGTCGCAGTCGTGGTGGTGCTGCGGGTTGCAGTCGTGGTGGTGGTGCTGGTAGTGGTTCTGCGGCTGGTCGCAGTCGTGGCGCTGCAGGTCGCAGTCGTGGGGCTGCTGGTCGCAGTCGTGTTGGTGCTGCTGGTCGCGGTTGTGGTGGTGCTGCTTGTCGTGGTGGTGCTAGTCGTAGTAGTGGTGGTGCTGGTTGTGCTGGTGGTGCTGGTGCTGCTGTTGGCCGTGGTGGTGGAGCTGCTGGTGGCAGTCGTGGTGGTGCTGCTGCTGGTCGTGGTCGTGGTGTTGCTGGTGGCAGTCGTAGTGATGCTGGTAGTAGTCGTGGTGGTGCTGCTGGTCGCGGTCGAGGTGGTGCTGCTGCTGGTCGTGGTGGTGCTGCTGCTGGTCGCAGTCGTGGTGGTGCTGGTTGTAGTCGTGGTGGTGCTGCTGGTCGTTGTCGTGGTATTGCTGGTTGTGCTGGTGGTGCTCGTCGTGGTGGTGCTGCTGGTCGCTGTCTCGGTGCTGCTGCTCCCGGTTGCGGTCGTGGCGCTGCTGGTCGCAGTCGTGGTGCTGCTGGTCGTGGTCGTGGTGGTGCTGCGGGTCGCAGTCGTAGTGGTGGTACTGCTGGTCGTTGTCGCGGTGGTGCTGCTGCTGGTCGCAGTCGTGGTGCTGCTGGTCGCAGTCGTGGCGCTGTTGGTCACGGTCGTGGGGCTGCTGGTCTCCGTCGTGTTGGTGCTGGTGGTGCTGCTGGTCGTGGTGGTGCTGCTGGTCGTTGTGGTGCTGCTGCTGGTCGCAGTCGCGGTGGTGCTGGTCGTAGTGGTGGTGCTGCTGCTGGTCGCAGTCGTGGTAGTGGTAGTGCTGGTTGTGCTGGTGATGCTGGTCGTGGCGGTGCTGCTGGTCGCAGTCTCGGTACTGCTGCTCCTGGTTGCAGTCGTGGTGCTGCTGGTCGCTGTCGTGGTGCTGCTGGTCGTGGTCGTGGTCGTGGTGGTGCTGCGGGTCGCAGTCGTGGTGGTGGTGCTGCTTGTCGCAGTCGTGGTGGTGCCGCTGCTGGTCGCAGTCGTGGTGCTGCTGGTCGCAGTCGTGGCGCTGTTGGTCGCAGTCGTGGGGCTGCTGGTCGCCGTCGTGGTGGTGCTGGTGGTGCTGCTGGTCGTGGTGGTGGTGCTGCTGGCCGTTGTGGTGCTGCTGCTGGTTGCAGTCGTAGTGGTGCTGGTCGTAGTCGTGGTGGTGCTGCTGGTCGCAGTCGTGGTGGTGCTGCTTGTGCTAGTGGTGCTGGTGGTGCTGCTGATCGTGGTGGTGGTGGTGCTGCTGGTCGTAGTCATGGTGATGCTGCTGGTCGCAGGCGTCGTGCTGCTGGTCGCAGCCGTGGTGCTCCTGGTCGTGGTCGTGGTGGTGCTGCGGGTCGCTGTCGTGGTGGTGGTGCTGCTGGTCGCAGTCGTGGCGCTGCGGGTCGCGGTCGTGGGGCTGTTGGTCGCCGTCGTGGTGGTGCTGGTGGTGCTACTGGTCGTGGTGGTGCTGCTGCTGGTTGCAGTCGTGGCGGTGCTGGTCGTAGTCGTGGTGGTGCTCCTGGTCGCAGTCGTGGTGGTGCTGCTTGTGCTAGTGGTGCTGGTGGTGCTGCTGGTCGTGGTGGTCGTGGTGCTGCTGGTCGTGGTCGTGGTCGTGGTGGTGCTGCGGGTCGCTGTCGTGGTGGTGGTGCTGCTGGTCGCAGTCGTGGTGGTGCTGCTTCTGGTCGCAGTCGTGGTGCTGCTGGTCGCAGTCGCAGTCGTGGGGCTGCTGGTCGCCGTCGTGGTGGTGCTGGTGGTGCTGCTGGTCGTGGTGGTGGTGCTGCTGGTCGTTGTGGTGCTGCTGCTGGTTGCAGTCGTGGCGGTGCTGGTCGTAGTCGTGGTTGTGCTGCTGGTCGCAGTCGTGGTGGTGCTGCTTGTGCTGGTGGTGCTGGTGGTGCTGCTGGTCGTGGTGGTGGTGGTGCTGCTGCTGGTCGTAGTCGTGGTGGTGCTGCTGCTGGTCGCAGTCGTCGTGCTGCTGGTAGCAGTCGTGGTGCTGGTCGTTGTCGTGGTGGTGCTGGTCGTAGTGGTGGTGGTGCTGCTGGTCGCAGTCGTGGTAGTGCTGGTTGTGCTGGTGGTGCTGGTCGTGGTGGTGCTGCTGGTCGCTGTCTCGGTGCTGCTGGTTGCAGTCGTGGTGTTGCTGGTCGCTGTCGTGGTGCTGCTGGTCGTGGTCGTGGTCGTGGTGGTGCTGCGGGTCGCTGTCGTGGTGGTGGTGCTGCTGGTCGCAGTCGTGGTGGTGCTGCTGCTGCTGGTCGCAGTCGTGGTGCTGCTGGTCGCAGTCGTGGCGCTGCTGGTCGCAGTCGTGGGGCTGCTGGTCGCCGTCGTGGTGGTGCTGGTGGTTCTACTGGTCGTGGTGGTGGTGCTGCTGGTCGTTGTGGTGCTGCTGCTGGTTGCAGTCGTGGTGGTGCTGGTCGTAGTCGTGGTGGTGCTGCTGGTCGCAGTCGTGGTGGTGCTGCTTGTGCTGGTGGTGCTGGTGGTGCTGCTGGTCGTGGTGGTGGTGGTGCTGCTGGTCGTAGTCGTGGTGGTGCTGCTGCTGGTCGCAGTCGTGGTGCTGCTGGTCGCAGTCGTGGTGCTCCTGGTCGTGGTCGTGGTGGTGCTGCGGGTCGCTCTCGTGGTGGTGGTGTTGGTGGTGTATCTGCTGCGGGTCGCAGTCGAAGCGATGGTCGCCGTTGTGGTGGTGGTGGTACTGCTGGTCTCCTCGTGGTGCCCGCTGCCGTGTCGGGGGTGCTCCCGGCGCTCGTCGGAGCCCCCCGGGGCGGCCGTGCTGGCCGCGGTGCCAAGCATCAGGGGCGTGCTGGCAGGCGGCTAGCGGGTGGGCCGGCGGAGTCTGCGAGCAGCACTTCGGCCAGGTCTGGGTCGTCCTCCCTGGCAGCTCCCCCCAAGGCTAGGTAGCCGTCGCCCGTCAGGGTGGCCATGAGCGAGTCCTGGGCCGCGACGCTCAGGAACCCCCACCAGCGGTTGGTGTACGCGAGCTCCGCGGAGCGGCGGAGGAGGGCCGGCGCGGCCCGCGCCTTCTGCTTGGCAAGCAGGCGTACCAGCTGGAGGGAGTCGCGGCCCCACCTGCCTCCGACCTCGCAGGAGAGGACCATGAGGCGGCGAATGGCCGGTCGTGAGTTCGTGGCACCTGCGTCGTTTGCGCCTTTCGGCCACAAGTAGCGCGGCGCCGTCGATGTCGAAGGTGCGCGGCCGGTGCCAGCCGCCCCTGCGGAGGGGGAACACCATGGTACTGTCGCAGCACAGCGGGACGCCGTTCGGCGAGATGCCGTAGACGACTAGGTCTAATTGTCTGCGGTCCAGCGGGTTGTGGACAACGGCGTTAGTGTCCCGCAGCAGCTGTTGGGGGACAACTCTCCCTCCTGCTTCTCTGGCGACCCTCGCCCAAGCTCGTTCGAGCGGTTTCGCGCGTCTGGCGAGAAGCCCCGTGCGTGGGCACGCGGCTAGGTGGTCTCCCAGCGTGTCCAGCCGGGCCCGGCAGCCTGGGCGGGCGGCTGCCCCGCACGTGTGCGGGAGGAGCGGCAGCGGGAGCCTGAGGCGCCGGCGCAGGGCTACCAGGAACCGCGCGGGCTTGAACACGTGCCCCTCGGTGGTGGGCAAGGTGTGAAGCCAGTAGGCGGCCCTCGGTCCTGAGCCTGACCTTAGCATGGCCTGGTTGGCCCTGGTGAGGCTGGGCATGAGCACGTTGTCCCTGTAGTGTGTGTTGCGTGCGGAACAAGCGTGGAACTGCCAGCCGTGCTGCCATTCCCCTGGTTCGGCGGCCTCCGAGCGCGGCGGCGCTTCTGGGCGCAGCCCCTGGAGCAGGTCGGTCCAGGAAGGTCTCCGGAAGCCTTCGGTTTCGAGCAGCTGTGCGGCCGTGGCGGCTGCGGCAAGGTTGCCCCTACGGCCGGGCCTGGTGCCGTCGAGGAGGTCCCTGATCGCTGCAGCTTCAACGGGGCGCCGTTGGCGGAGCATGTGTAGGGCGTCTGCCCAAGCGCCCCGGTAGGCCGCTGGGGACGTGCGCGCGGCGCTTTGGAGCCCAAATCCTCCGTGTCGTCCAGGCATTGCTGCCGGTGCGCGCGCCCGTCGCTCTTCGTCTTGCGACATTGCGGGGTCCCCGAGGAGGCGGCGCAGGGTGGCCCACATGTCGCCGTCGTGGCCCCTCGCGTATTCTGCGATTTCCTCTGGCGGCAGGGTTCGCAGCAGGTGGTTGGCCCGCGGGGAGGCGCAGAGGAGGAGGAGGAGCCAAGCGCACTGTAGGTCGGGCAGGTGCGCCAGTTCGTCCAGGAGTCTCCTCTCTTCCTGTAGTCTGCTCTCCAAGTGTACGGCGACGAATTCTGGGGTGCCTAGGGGGGCGCCAAGGATCTTGATTCCTCGGTCGGGTGGTGCTCTGTCACCCCCCCAGACGTCTTGTCCCAGCTCGCCAATTCCGGGCGGCGCTGCGCCTCCGCCCCTGCTGTAAGCCCGGCAATTGCCAAGGTGGCAATCCACGATTGCGTGGAGGTGAATTGCTCCGGTGGTGGTGTCGACAGCGGCTCTGGCCCTGGCCCGGGTGGTCTTGATGTACACGTCGCCCAAGAAAGCGACTAGGAAGTCGGGTCCTGGAGGCGCCCGCCAGCGCTCCGTGCAGGGCAAGAGCGAAGAGGGCTGGGGCCAGCGCGCCCCCCTGCTCCACTCCCTCTCCCTGGTGCACGTCGTGCACAGTCCCCATTTCGTCTTGCCAGAGGTAGGTGGAGTCTTGCCCGTACCACATCTTCACGAAGGGGATTAAGCCGGCCAGCTCTGGGCGAGCAAGGAGCTCCTGGAAGAAGGCCGACCTCGACACATGGTCGAAAGCCCCGACTCCATCGATGCTGACAATCACTGCGTCATCGTCGTGGTCCAGCACTGACCTCAGCAGCATGGCGGCGCAGTCGGTTCCTGCCCGCGTCGCCAGGGCGAACTGGAAGGGCGCAGCTGCGGCCGCGAACTGCTCGGCGAACTGTTGAGCGAGCGCCCTGGTGACCAGTCGGCGGAAAACGTCACCGGCGGCGGTGCCCCGTACTCCGTTGTCTGATTTCTGGAGCGCTGTCACCTTGCAGAGGGCTAGAGCGCGGGCAATCGGGGAGGGCACCCGCGCCTCCGCGAGGGCAGCGGCGGCGAATCCAAGCAGGTCCATGGACTCTTCGTGTTCCAGCAGCGGCTTGAGGTGCTTAACGCGGACCCCCGACGGTCCTGCTGCCGTGCCCTTTTTGGCGGACCGAAGGCAAGCGAGGATTTTGGTCTTGTCGGGTCTCGCTCTGTCGGTTGCGCGGTCTAGGTTGGCGGGTAGTCGGCGGCTCAGTGTAGGCGGTCGGCGGGCTGGGTCCCGCAGCCTGTTTAGTGTCTCCCCGTTGCCGGGCGCAATCGCCGCCGCGGTCAAGACCTGTCTCCCCCGTGACGGGTTGCCGTTTCGGACGTGCGCGCAAGCCTGTTCTCTGCGTCTCTCCTGCTGTTGCTCCTCTGTGGCTGGCCTCGGCGCTGCGCGCGCGCTGGCCGTGGTGTTGGCCTCGTGTAGCAGGGCCAGCCAGTCGCCCCGGCGGAACCGTTGGGCGCGTTCCAAGAGCTCTTGTCGGCCCTCGGCGTCGGTACCCTTGGGCTTGCTTAGCCGGAGCCTCGAGGCGAGGAGGAACAGTGTCCATCCTTGGTGGGTTGTTGCTTGGTTGCCCTGGTCGTGTCCTCGCTTGATCCTCTTCAGGGCCGTGGTGAACGCCATCCGGGTCTCCGCGCGCAGGAAACGTGGCACGTTCTGTAGTGTCGGCACGAATCTCCGTAGCTCTTGTTGGAGGTCGATGCTCCCGAGAGCTGCCCAGGACTCTTCGGTGGGTCCGTTGCTCGGGGCCGGGGCCTGCGCTGGTTCGGCCTCGTGGTCGGTCTCCTCGGTGCTGGAGTTGCTGCCGCTGTCGTTGGCGTCTCCCTCCTCCGCGCCCGTGTTTCCGCCGTCGCTGCCGCTGCTCGGGCTTCCTCCTCCCCCTCCTCCGCCGCCTCGGCCTCTTCTGGCGCCTCTTCTTCGTCTGCTTTCTCTGGCGCCTCTTCCGCTTCTGTCTCCGGGGGCGCCTCCCTGCCCGCCACGGCGGCAGGGCCCTTCGCGTGCTGGTCTCCAGGCAGCTCCGGCTCCTGGGGCGCTTCTGGCTGTGGGAGCGGCGGCGGAGGCGCCGCGCCTGCCCAGAAGCCTGGGTTGCGCAGCTCGTTTGTGCGTGCGTCAACTCCTCGTGCAAGCACGCCGCCGCCGAAGGCTTCGAGGAGGAGGTCTTGCACCAGCGGCTGTATGTAGCCGGTGCTGCTGTGCGCCACGGCCTGGACGACTGGCGCAAAGGATACGTGCCCTGGGCGCTCTCCTCCATCTGCAGCACGCACCGCTGGTACTTCCCCAGACCGAGCGTCGGTGTACGCCAGCATTTGGACCAAGGGCCCTGTCAGCACAGGTCCTGCAAGCCGCGACGTCTCTACCGTCGGCTGCCACCAGGCCTGTGTGAGGCGGTGCTCACTCCACTGCGCCCCTTCGCTTGGATCTAAAAGCCCGGCGGCCGCTAGCAGCAGGGGCACGTACACTGCCGAGTTGGTGCGTGCCTGGAGGGGCGCTTGCGGTGGGGCCCAGCCGGCGAAAGGGCTGTGTTGTGGCGGCCTCGCGGCGGCTCGCTCTGGCCCTGGTGGGGGGGCTTTTGGTGGTGGCTCTGGCCCTGGCGGGGCTGGTGGTGGGGCAGAAGGCACTTCTCTGGTCCATGCGTCTGGTTCGCTCAAAGCGCACCTCCATTCGCCTTCGGCCGTGCTGGCTTCCGCGGTCCACGTGCCCTGCTCTAGGCACCTCGCGCACATCTGTTGGCCGCCCTGCGGCGCGATCGTGTCGACAGCGCAGCGCGCCCCGCAGCGTGGGCAAAGCCATGACTCAAGCCACTGCGTGATCATCCCGTTGGTGTCGCGTGCAGCGATCCCCGGGGACCATTCCATGCGGCGGTCTGGCACTTCGGAGAATTCGGGCGGTGGGCCGAGACGTCGGCAGCAGAGCGCTCGGAGCAGCGGTGGCTCCCGTGGTGGTGGTTCTTCGCCTCGCGCGTAGCTCCGAAACCCATTGTAATCTGGGACGGCCTGGGCGCTGATGTCGTGGGCCGGGGGCGGCGGTCGGTCTATGTCCACGCCTTGCGCGGCGCACCATGCCCGTAACTCGGCGGTGGTCGGGAGTCTGGCTCGGCACTGCGGGCAAGTGGTGGCTTCGCCAAGGTGGCGGGCCAAGTCGGCGCGGCAGCCCAAGTGGAAGTGGGCGCCACAGCATGCCTCCTGTGTTGGTGTGTCCCTGCCCGCCCCATGGTGCGGGATCACTTCCTGGCAGACGACGCAGATGCTGGCTGTCTTTGGGCGGCGGGGCAGGTGTGAGGCTGTGCTCCCCTTGAGCCAGGTGGCGGAAGGGGTTCAAGCGGAGGGGGTCGGGGGCAAGTCGTGTCGTTGGGTGCTTAGTCGTAGTCGTGGTCGTGGTTGTCTTTGTCAGCTCGCGGCCTGGAAGGGCCCCTCTCCTGACCGAGTTTCTCGCTCCGCGCCCGCCGTGGTGACGAGGTCTCGGCGGGCTCGTCCTTCGCCTCCCGCCTCCCTGCGCCCATCTCCTTCGCCCAGCCAGCCTCCAGGGAGGCCTGGTGGCGGGCCTGGGTCCGGTGGGCGCCCCCTTCGCCCGGAGCACTCCCCATGCTCCGAGCGTCGGCGCGCGGACCCCGTGGCCCCCTGGAGGGCGCCATGCCATCGCCCCGCGCGCGCCCCTCGCGCGCTCCGGCCGCTGGGCTTGCTGCTCCCTCCTTTGAGTCCCCACTGCCACGCCCATCCCTAATGGGATGCCACGCTGGAGTGGTATTCCTGTTGCCACAAACTCGATCTGCCAGCCACCAGCAGGATCGATCTTCGGAACCGCCAAATTCCGAAGAGCACGTTCTCGCGAACTCTAGCACCTGCTTCTCGACAAATTCGTGTCCAAATTTTCTCCAGCGGCCGTGATCGCAACTTCAAGCCCCAAGAGCATCCAAGAAGCAATTGCGTCCCTTAGCGCTTTCACCTCCTGCTTGCGGCAACGGCCACCGGAGCCACCGCCGGGTGGCAACCTGGAAACAGATCGGGGGCATCGCCGTCGCCGTCTCTGAAGTGACTGCTCGGAGAAATGCGCCTGCAGCCCCGGCCGAATGGCGGCGTGGGCCATGCTGTGGTGTGCGAGGGGCGCCCAAGTGGGGCCTCCCAGACAAGGCCCAAGAGGCGCCAGGAGGCCCCAAGAGCCACCTGCTTGGCGACGTTCGCGACGGAGCACGCCGCACAGGTGCGAGCCCCAGGAAAACAGGCCCAGGCGCAGCACAGCAGCAAACTCAACTGCCGCGCGCCTCGACAAGAACAGCAGCTGCACCTTCACCCCTTAGGGGGCCGACGGCCAGCTCCGAAAAAGGACAGGCCGGCCCGCAACTACCTCTGCCAGGAGTGTAGTGCGACATTCCCGGCCGTGCGCGTTTCGCAAGGGCACGGCCACGCTCGTCTACAAGAGCGGGGGCCACACCTACAGCGCAAATGGATGGGCAACGCTGCCACCCCAACGGCGCGCACAAGAGAGTAGTCGCAGCAGCAAAGAGCGAGGCCACGCCCAACAATGGGGAGCCACGCAAAGACAGGCAGCCTGCATCAAAAAAACCAAGCCGACGCCCCCAAAACAACACCTACCAAAAACAGCAACAAAAACAAGCAAGAACAAACAAGCGAGCAAGACGACCAAAAAACATATACATTTTCGCGGTTCGCTTTTCGCAGCTGTTCCGATGACGCCCGCCGCCCCCCACCTGGCCCGACCCGCGGACCCAGCGGGGAGGGACGCGCTCTGGCGCACCCCCATCAGCACCCCATTCCGTGGCAGGGTGGGGCTACGGAAAGCGGGATGAGGCCAGGGAACACAAAATCTGCACCAACAGAAAGTCAGGAACCCCTGCCCTACCCTACCAGGGGCTGGGTTCCCCCCCTCCCCCTCTGACCTTCGAAGCCCGAGGGGACCCGAGAGGGGCGGGGAGGTGCGTCTGGACCGGCGAGGAGAAGCTAAACTAGATCGAAGTCGGCAGGCGCCAAAGGAGCGAATGTGGTCAGGCGCCGGTTGAGCTACAGGCGGGGCGCGCCGGAAGCTGCATGGGGCACGACGGAAAAAGAGGAGCGGAGCAGGAGGAAGGACAGAGCCGCCTAGACCGTGTAGACAAAAACAGGCGTGCTGGCCGAGAGGACGTGCGGGTTGCGTAGCACGCAACAGGCACCGAGAGGCGAAACAAGCAAAGACGCATACGGCGCAAAAATAATCTAAGTTTTCCTGCGGGGAGGTCTGACTTGAGCAGTCTTGGAGGGTCTCCGGGGGGTCTGGCCCGAGGCCTAGGGGAGTCCAAAACTGCGGTTCCTCACCACCTCTTCACGCTGCCGCCCCTGGCTGGACTATCCCAGGGCGCCACAAGAAGGCAACGAGCTCGGCAGCCCACCCTTGCGCATGATCTATCCCGTCTTTGCTGCGCCTGCGCACTCGCCCGTAACCCCCACATTGCGACGGGACTGCTGGGTCAGCCTCCCAAAATCAGGCGCGCATGACCTCCAGTGACACGGCATACGACCAGGTCCTCCAGGAGACGACGGGGCTTTGGCTTGCAGCGACCCATCCTGGCAAACCGTCTCACTGCCCACACCGGCCACCCGTGCGGCCGCCATCCTCGCCACCGCTCTCGCCGCCAAGCCTGGTCGAGGACCTGGCACTGCTCCCGCTGCGCACCCCCCGCGCCCCGCGCACGCATGCCTGAGGGACGTGCTCGCGCAATCGCTGCACGAATAATACTAGACGTCGGGGGTTCTGTCTCTTTTCGCGTCGCGAGGCGCAAATTGCAGCACTCCGAACGGGGGCTGAAAGGGGGTCGGAAACTGCAGAATTCCCAACTAAGTTGTGTGAGTCTCCAGCGGCTGGCGTGTCCGGATGCCCAACAATACCCTCTGTTTTTAAAGCAGATTGTGAGAATGTCTCTGGCCAGGCGTTGGTTTCAGGAGCACTCCCAAGGGAGAGAGCCGCCAGGGCTGAGGACAATCAAGGATCCGCGCCCAGATTGCGAGGATGTCTCGAGTACCTTGCGTGTTTGCCTACTGCTGCGCCTTCATACGCAAGGCGGGCCGTTGGCTTCCGATGCCCAAATATTTCCCCGACGATGTGCACGTTGCCCGGGTTGCCTGGCCGAGGCAGCGCGCGCCGAAGCGGCGGCTCGGAAAGGCCGTGAGCGTGGCCAGGTTCTGCACCCATCCGATACTGAAAACAACACCACAAAACCGCTCAGAGGAGCGATGCTTCGACGGCAGGTCGATCATCAAACACTGTAGCCCCAGGAATTGCGACCCGCGCCGTAGCAACACGCACGGACACGAGGCCTTCACGTCGGAACAGCATCTATCTGGCACCCTCTGCGCGTGAATGGCGCCGACACGGGAGAAAACACACAAAAAACGAAAAACCTCGCCGAATCAACCATTTGCTAGCGACGGCGCTACGGCAAACTACCAAAAACTGCCGGGACAGGGCCTCAACGCGAGACGCCTTACCACAATACGCGACGCTCCGCAAGGCTGGGTGCAACCCCATTCCCATCCCCTATCCCGCTCCCCCTGCCGGCCCCCCCTCCAACCCAAGGCCTCTTCTTTCCCTTATCCGCCCCCACCCCAAACGACTCCCCCAATCCCCCTTCCATCTCCCCCGACTCCCGCCCCCTGCGCCCGTGTCCCCTCCCCCATCCTTGGAATTTGTTTTTGTTATTGATTCCGCGCAACAGGGTCCTTGCCGTGGGGGGGGGACGGGTGACAGTAACCCTTGGGCGAGGTGGGGCATGCGGCATTTGCGCAAAGCCCCACCCAAAACGCAAGACCGTCACCGCGAATGTCAGATTGTGATAATTAATTGATGCCCCCCCCACAGCTGATGAATAGACCCCGCGGGACGCGAAACATCATCTTTATTACGCGCGCCAGGGGTCGTCGTCGTCGTCGTCGTCGTCGTCGTCGTCGTCGTCGTCGTCGTCGTCGTCGTCGTCGTCGTCGTCGTCGTCGTCGTCGTCAACTAACCTGCGGGCCCACGCAGCAACCTCCCTCCCCATGGGGCATCCAAAGTGCGCCGTCGTCGTCGTCGATTACAGCGGGCATGCGCAGCACACCCGCCCCCACCCCAAGGAGCATCCGCAATGCGTCGTCGTCCACCGTCGCCGTCGCAGTCGCCGTCGCCGTCGTCGTCGTCGCAGTGGTGGGGGGGAGGGGGGAGAAGAAGAAGGAAGAGCCCTTTCCACCTGCTTTCGCCGTTCATCCCCCCCCTCTTCCCGTTCCTGTTTGCAGCCGTGTCGGCACCGCCCGCCAGCTGAGGCGCCTCTTCCCCCCGCCTCTTCCTTCTCTGCTGTCTCTAGCCATTTTGGCCCAAGCGCCCCGCTACAGCGGAGGCGGTGCTGCCCCCCTCTGCTGAAGCGGCGCCGCTTGCTTCGCGCCTGTCGCCCTCGCTGGCGGCCGGGAGTCAGCTGAAATCACGGGCGCCGCCACCGTGTGTTTCAATTTCGCGACCGCCCCCACCACGATTCGCCCGAGCAGGGGAACCACTTGTTTAATCACGCGCCCCCCGTGTTTTGATAATCATCAGCTGACGTTACCCAGGGTGGCGGTGTTGGTCCAGGTAACGGCCATTACGCGCTAGAGAATAAAAACAATCTGTTGGCTGCGGGTGTGGATTCCAGTTTGGGCATGTATACCTCTCCTCCCTCGCGGCGCCCTGCTCACAGACGCCGCTTCGCCTCGCGAACGCAAGCAGCACTGGGGCATGCCGCACTACGACTGGCCAGCTCCATGCCTCCGTGGCCCGCTGGAGCACCCACGCGCGCTGCAGCCCGCCGCTTCTGCTGCCCGCCCCCTCAACGCATCGTGCTCCAACGGCTGCTGCTGCCGTGTCGATGGGGACCATGTGACCAAGACTGAGCGCGGACACGACGTGTCGATCGTGGTCACCATCCATCTTGGTCGGCGCCGATTCATGGACCGCCCTCGCGGATCGGCGAAGGCCAGCATGGACCACGACCAAGACGGGCGTCGATCGACGACGAGGACGACGACGACGACGACGACGACGACGAGGACGACGACGGCGGCGGCGGCGGCGGCGGCAGCGACGGCGACAGCGACGACGACGACGACGACGACGAGGACGAGGACGGCGGCGGCGGCGACGACGACGACGGCGACGGCGACGACGACAACAGCGACGACGACGACGACAACGACGACGACGACGAAATCCCGCGACATCTTGGTAATCGTCCCTGTGTATGTTCCCTCGACCCTCGGCCCCGCGGCCCGTGCACGCGTCCCCCCCGTTCCCTCCCCACGAAAGCCATGCGATTACCATATGAGAATCGTACGGGCATCATACGGAGCCATATGGCTACCGTATGAAAACCACATGAAACCACATGAAAGCCATACGATTAACATGTGAAAACCAGACTATCATGTGAAACCATACGACTACCATCTATGCCCAGGGCCCATGCCTTGTCGTGCCACGGTTCCGAAGTGGGGCGTGCGAAAATTCAGTTCAAGAAAATGTTGGATATGACGCTACTTCAGGAAGAGCGCCGCCTACACAATTGTGCAACGACAGAATCGAGCGCCAAGACTGCGCCCGGAAAAAAGACACCCCTGCCCCAGGTTGCTCTGGCGAAGAGGGGGGAATGTGAACAAATCATTGTGCCTGGGCTGCAGAAAGGCCATGCCCTAATCGAGCCGAAGTCGTTTTCTGCGAAGTCAATGGCAGGTCTGAGCTGGCGCGAACTGCAGATCGAGAAAGTGGAGTAGTCTGGCAAATATAATCAAACTGACGATGATAAAATGGCTGTGGCCGTCGAGGGTGAGTCACTTCAAGAGGGCGAAGATCCTGGATGAGATAATGAGCAAGAACCGCAGACCGTGGCCGGCGTCGCACGGTTCGCGATGGTCACGTTCCCTGAGGGGCATGGGGCGTGAGAACCTGGCGTCGACGACATATCTAGCCAGGGCGCCAGGGGGGCACGGCAGTGGCCTGATCCTTGTCGTTCATGCGCAAAGTCAGAACACTCCTACATGGAATCCAATATTGTTTAGAGTGGCCCACGGGGGCGACACTTAATTGGCATCCAGATTTGGGCTCGATGGTCGGTCCTGACCCACTGGGTCCAAAGTTCGCCCCCCGAGTATTTTCGACTGGGATCTGGCGGAACCCGAGAAAGCTGAGGAGACCGACCCCCAGGAAAAAGTGGGGTCGACTGGGCCGAAGAACGAGGTGTCAAGCTAGACTGCGCTGAAATCGCACGGCCTGCTGGACAGAACGGACACCACCCCCACGCGCAACGAAGATCAATAGGGGTAGGGGGGCAGCCAAGGTGTCTGAGACGAGGCGCGAAGCTGAAGTGCTAGAGCGTGATCTCACCTGCGCTGCGAGCGACGCATCAATGGTTAATGGTGCCACCTGGCTGAGCAGCGACGGAGATATTCCGTTTTTGCCCGGGTGCTGGCCGTTGGCTGGTCTGGGGCCATCGCTCCTCAGAAATCAGAAAGAAATGACGGAGCCAGACAGCATGGTCTGATCCCCAGTTGGCGGCTCAAAGCCCTGGGATTATAAATGCGCAGCGGGAGAAGCTTGGCCGCGGCTACTGCTGCGCCATACTTCTTTGAGACCAGATCAGAGAAATTTCGGATATGCTTCTTGCAGAACGGTGCAAACTCGGCTTTGGGGAACAAATATGAGCCATGGCATCCCAAGGCGAGAGGCTGCTTCGTGCATTGCGCTTCGTGCGATAAGTGAGGCATCGAAGAAGTGCTTCGAACCCGTCGGGAAAGTTCGACCGGGGTACTGTCGTGAGATCGTTCCGCAGATATGTGGACCCTTTCCCGCGGGGAATATGTGATGATATGTGAAGAGGGGAATGGGGGCGGCGTGTCCTTCTGGATCCACGCGGCGACCGCGAGCGGGGGCCAACAGGTGCGG
This sequence comes from Prorocentrum cordatum, assembly GCA_963575745.1. Taxonomy (NCBI): domain Eukaryota; class Dinophyceae; order Prorocentrales; family Prorocentraceae; genus Prorocentrum; species Prorocentrum cordatum. The sequence continues at coordinate 230,030 of CAUYUJ010017615.1, read as the reverse complement.
AGGCCCGCGGTGTCACCGCGGCCTCCGACCAGGTTTCCCGAGGGAGTGAGCGGGGCAACGCGTCTGGCCGCGGATGGGGCGTGCCGCGCAGGCGCTGTGACGATCGCGCCGAGGCCGAGGTTGGCGAGGGTGACCAGGGTCACAGAGCAGACTCAGGAAAAGGGGGTGGCGCCAAGAGAGGGCGCGCGAACGCCTCCGACGGCGGTGCTGGCAAGTTCGGTTCACTGTAAGGGACAAGGGCAGAGGCTGTGGTCATGCTGGAGGTCGCGGTGACAGAGTTGCTTCTGGGGCCCAGTGGAGTGATTCCAGCTCCTGGTGGGCCAGCGGGGATAGGAATGGAAACGCTGGCGGATGGTCGACCGTTGATCGGTGGCAACACAGCGCCGATCGCAACGCAGGTACGTGGAGTTCGGGGACGAATCAGTGGGCTGACAGCTCATAGGGTACAAGTTCGAATCGAATCGAGGCCGGGGCGGAAGCTCAAGGCGACCGAGGTCAAACCGTGCTGCGGGGAAGGACCACTCCGACCGTGCGAACAGAGCCCGGGGCCCCGCGGGCCTGTCTGTGTCTAATATAATTCGGGGCTTCGTCGAGCAACCAAGTCTTCACCTCTGCAGCATAAGTAGACACTACTCGGATGGGCCCGCGCTGTAAAACTGGTTCTGGGTTGGCGCCCTTACGAGGTGCACTGCATGTGGGCGAGGTGGCTTCGAAGCAGCCGCCTGGCGAGTCGTTGCCATCGCTCCCCTTTCCGCCACTCTTTCAGCACATTCCCACTTTCAGCTCCCACGACACATTAAAACAAAGTGAGACCATGGGTAGCGGTGGGGACTCAAATCACTAAGGATTCGAACCCCAGCAGAGGAGCAACCTGTAGGAGCATACGTGAAACACAAAGGATTCGAGCCCCAGCCTAAGGGAATGTGCAAGAATTAATGTAAAACACTCGCGAGTCGAGCCCCAGTCGAGGAGCAATATAAAGGAACACTAGAAAGCACAAGGGACTCGAGACCCAAGAAAAGCGTCGCGAAGGCTATGGGGCTGAAGCCTATGAGGTAGAAGCCTAAGCCCATCGCGAACCCCCGACGGGGGCGACGGGACCGCCGACCGTTACGATGGCGCGGAAACCCCACCAGAGTGCCAAGACTGAGTGGCACGACTGCATCGCAGGTGTGGTCGAGGGCTTCGGTGAGGCCATGCAGCTCATGCTCGCTGGGCGCGACGAATCAGCTGCTATGCACCACCTGCGTGCGCGGGTCACCATCCTGAGCGACGCTGCCTCGAAAGTAGCGGCAGCGGATGCCGCAGGGATCTGCCCGCCGCAGTCTGGCTGAGTTTACCTTATCCCTCTCCCCCCCCCTCCCTTCGTCCCGCCCCCGTCCCTCCCTCCCCCGCCCACTGCTCAGCGGTGGTCGTCTTCTTGGCCGCACTCGGCGCCCGCGAGGCAGTCTTCTCGGCCTCGGGACCTGCCTAGTACAGTAGGGTCCTGGCAAAGTCTGGTCGACCCTCGAGTGCGCGGTGTATCGAGGAGGTGCTACCCTTTTGACACTGCTTTATTTTTCCCCCGCCTTTACTGGCGGGGCGCCTGCCTGCATCGCGAGGGGCGCTGCGGGCGGCAGGCGAGGAACGAACCCGCTCATGGTGCGGCGCCTCTTCCCCCTCCTCCTCCTCCTCCTCCTCCTCCTCCTCCTCCTCCTCCTCCTCCTCCTCATCCTCATCCTCCTCCTCATCCTCATCCTCATGATCCTCCTCCCTTCTCCCCCCTCCTCCGCCTCCACATTCCCCTCCCTCATCCTCTGGGGATCCAAAATTCCACAGCCATAGTGCGGGTCGCTAGGATCGTCGACTTGAGGCTCGACTCCAACGCAAACTGCAAGCTTGATACGCTAGAGGAAAGAACAACGACACAAACGTAACTACTTTCCGAGGTCCGCTCAAATTTCTCGGACGGCGGTGGAATCCCTGACCCTGCGCGCGAAGCGCGCCCAGCTCTGGCGCCGCCAAGACGGGTCTGGCCTCTGCTTGATTCGGCGGCAAATCGTTTGACTTGGCCCCGCGAATTCGGAGCGGCGCACTCGCGCCCGACCAAAAAAAATCAGGCGGCGCTTTCGCCCCGCCTGGAAATGTGAGACTACCGCGAGAAGCAGCAAGGCTGCAGCCTGAAGCGCGGCGAGCTACTCCGAGGCAGCCGGCGCCGAAACAGACGTACGCAGAGGGCAACCATACACCACCACCACCACCACCACCACCACCACCACCACCACCACCATGCCTGGCCAGGGCCTTCCTGGGCCCTGGCATGGTGTGAGCGCCCTCCTGGCCGAAGCCTGAAGGTCTACACACCGTCCTTGGGCCCGGGATGGCCCTGGCCAGGCGCGGTGGTGCTGTGCGCGGGCGTCCCGTCACGAGTCATCGTTCCAGACCCACCACTGCGGGCAGGCGCCAGGCGGCGGAAATTTATCCGCCACCGTGCCTGGGGCACGTGAAGGCGTGGAAGAATGCCAGGGCCTGAGCCTGGCAGGTCTCTGTGGTCTCCTAAGGGACCCCCCTCCGCGGGACGCACCCCGCCGAGTGCACCACCCCTACTCCCGGGAGGACCCTGGGCGGCCATTTCGCCTCCCTGAGGCTCTCCAAGGCTTACATGACGGCCCAGGAGGCCCAGCGTGGCCGCCCAAGAAGCCTCTAAGACAAGCCAAGAGCGCTCCAAGACGTCCAAGATGGCCCCAAGACGGCCCAAGAGGCCCCAAAGAAGCCCCAGAGAAGCCCCAAGAAAGCCCCAAAGGGGACTCCAAGACGCCCTCCAAGAGGGCCCAAAGAGGCAAAATTCAGTGATTTTGATTGTGCGCGTGCTTTTGTTTCAATGTGTCTCACGTTATCGCCTTTTCGAGCTGCCGACGCTCCCAAGAGGGCCCCAGAACGGCACAAGAGGCACCCAAGACAGCCCAAGAGAGCGCCAAGACGGCCCCAAGAGGGGCCCAAGAGGGGAAACACGAACGGACAATCCCACCAAGCCTCTGGGCGCAGAAGGTGTAACAATGTTTCTTTCCTTTTCCAAAAACCCTTTTTCCCCTTCGGGGAGGGTTATCATTGTTCCCTATGAATAAACACCCCCTCCCCCACCCAGCCTGCAGCCAACCAAAAACCATGCGCACACCATGACGGCACCCCCCCACCATCCCTGTCAAAAAACCATACGACATGCACATGTCGGGGCCCACCCTGCCAACACCCTCCGCAATCCTTTCCCCCCCCCCCCCAAAAAAAAAACATACGAAGTGCACATTGCAACAAAATCTGGACAGTGCGCTTGCGCCCTGTGAGCACGTTGTATGGTTGTTTTGGCAAGGATGGCGGGGGACCCTTAATTAAGCCGTTTTGTGCAGGACCACCATCCGTGTCAAAAACAATGCAAAGTCCACGTTGCCACAACGTCGTGGGCATTGTGCTGGCCACCCGCGATCACTTTGTATTGTTTGTTGACAAGGACGGCGGTGGTGCCCGCATGATGATGTTTGCTGTGCGCAGGCCCAAAACAATGTTGACACCCCCCACATCAGGATTTGGACCATGCGGACGAAGGGGCATCACGCTATTTACAAAAATGGCACACCAACCGCATGTGGAGCCCGCAACGAGCGTCGCGCACCTGACGTCCGTTTTGGTTCCCTGTGGCTGTCCATCGCGTGGCGGCCCCTGGCTATGCCGAGACTCGGATGCCCCTTATCTGTTCGGGAGGGCGGGTGGGAGTGAGCTAGACGGCTTGCGTGCGGAAAAAATATCTTGACCCCTCCCCCTGGCCCCTCCCCTGGACCTGGACGGGAGAGGCCGCGATCACTTGGAGCGTCCAAGATCGGCCCCTGGGAAGGCCAATTTTTGACACCCATCACGAGGATCGTGGCCCCCGAGGGGGGGGGCGTCGAACGGGACTTTCCCTCCTTTTTTATCGAGAACCTTGAAGATGGCCCCAACAGGCGCTCTAGGGCTCTCAAAGGAGCCCCAAGAGAGCCCCAAGAGAGCCCCAGGAGGCACCCGAGAGGCCCCAAGATGCCCCCGAGCGGCCTCAGAGAGCCCAAGATGACCTCCAAGATGATCCAGATAGCCCAAGCTGGCGCAAAACGATTCCGATGATGCTCCAAACGGCCCCAAGCCCGCTCCAAGAACGCCCCAAGAGAGCCCCAAGAAGCGGTTTGCGGGTTCCTGGGGGGCGGAGCTGCGATGGAGACCCCCCCACCCTGAAACCGGCGGCCTCCAAGATGATCCCAAAAAGCCTTCCAGGGTTACCAAGAGGGTTCTAAGAGGGCCCCAAAAATTCCCAGAGGGCAGCAGCAGCAGCAGCCGCAAGAATACCTCTGGATGGTTCCATGCGTCCTCGCCCGCGTCGTCCTCATCCCGGTCTTCGTCCTCCTCGTCCTCGTCCTCATCCGCTTCCTCGTCCTCCTCGTCGTCCTCGTCCTCCTCTTCCTCCTCCTCGTCCTCCTCCTCCTCCTCCTCCTCCCCCTCCTCCTCCTCCTCCTCCTCCCCCTCCTCCTCTTCCTCCTCCCCCTCCTCCTCCTCCTCCTCCTCCTCCTCCTCCTCCTCCTCCTCCTCCTCCTCCTCCTCCTCCTCCTCCTCCTCCTCCTCCTCCTCCTCCTCCTCCCTCCTCCTCCTCCTCCTCCTCCTCCTCCTCCTCCTCCTCCTCCTCCTCCTCCTCCTCCTCACCTCGCCCCCACGCGGCGCCCAGGGATGGCCCGAAGAGGCCTTCCAAGGCCACCCCCTTGCTCGTTCTGTGTCCCTAGATGTGTATATTCGCCCCTGTCCCCGCCAGCTCTGAAGGGCAGGTTTTCTGAAGGGGCTGGCGGGGATACTTTCTTGATCGCGAGCGCATCGGAAGAGCCGAACGCCGTCAGACAGTCGCAGCAGCCGAGCTGAACGGTCTGAATTCAGCCACGAGCGCGCAGGCGCGACCCACGTAGCCACTCAGGTGGCGAAGAGGGCCCGGAAGAGCACCAGGACCACGTGCAACGCCAAAATGGCGACGAGCGGGAGGCCGGCGTACTCGAAGACCACGGTCGCGTAGTCGAGGAGAACGAGGGCGGGCGCGCAGGCGCTCCACGGAGAAGTCCGGATCGCCAGGGAGGGGCCAGGAAGTCCACGTGCACGAGGACGACGCACGGGCGTGCGGGGGGGAACGCGATGGCGGAAGCGGCCACTGCGGGGGAGTAGGAGCGACGCCAGGGCAACACATCGACATCGAGGCGACGAGACGTGGAAGGACCACACCCAGCTCGAAGCGACGGCGCCAAGTCGGGGGAGCGGGTCGACCCCGAGGCGGCGTGGGGGAGGACCGAGCGCCCGTTGACCCCGGTGGGCGGAGGCGGCGGCCACGGGCAAGCGGCGGCCCGAGCGCCCAGGGGCACCCCGCGTGGAAGGGGCAGGCGGGCCATCCTCAGCGACCAGTGGCCGAAAAAAGGGAAAAACTGCAGCCCGGCGACCAGAGGGGGAGCAGGGTGCGAAGGGCCAAGGGAGCCCAGAGGCCTGACGCGCCAGAGCGGCGCCGCCGGCGCCGGCTGCGACGGTAGGTCGTCGTCGAAGTCCGGGGGGGGGGGGGCACTGGCGGCGGCAGAGCGACGCGGGTGGCTGCGCGGCGTGGCCCGCGGCAGGCGCGCCGAGGAGGAGCGGGGCACGCGGGGGCGGCGCGCGCAGCCCCGGCAACCCGGCCCCAGCCAGCTCGGCGGCGGGGGGTCGAGGGCGCCCGCGGCGGGCGGGCGCCGGGGAAGGGCAACATGGCGCCGAGGGCGCAACGTCGCGAGAAGCCCGAGCGGACGAGCAGCGGGCCAGGAGCGCACGAGGCCGCAGCGGCCGCAATGCGGGCCGCGGCAGGGGGGGAATCGGCAGCTGACAGCCGCGCGGTCGGATGTGGGAGTCGGAGAAAGGCGACGGACATCCGCAGTGGAACGAGGGCAGGGACAGCGTGGGGGGGAGCGGTGAGTAGAACAGCTGTGGAGCGTCCGACTTGCACGTAGGCGATTAGTGCCGGGGAAGGGAGTTGGTGGGGAGACTGACAGTCGCACAGCCGAGTGGATGCGAGTCCGCCAGGCAGGTGCAAGCGAGGGGAGGGGCCCTGGGGGAAACGATAGACAGCCGCAGAGTAGTACGTCTTGCACGTCGGCGCTGAGTGCACGGGAGGGGATACGGTGGGGAGCGACTGACAATAGCAAAGCAGGTTGGACGCGGCCCCAAGGGGCGGGCGAGGTGAAGAGCGACTGACAGTCGCAGAGTAGCGCGGAGGCGACCAGTGGGAAGGGGACGGGGGGCGCGACTAACAGTCGCGAAGTGGGAGTGTGCAGCGTGCTGGGCCAGGGACTGGCAGGGATACTTTTTTGTCGCGGCCGCAAGCGAAAGCGCAGGAGGCGTCCGAAAAGGTCGGGCGGGCTGGCGGGAATCCTGTTCCGGTCGCGTCCACCAGCGAAGGCGCTAGCGGAGTCAGGAGCGCTACGGGTCACGAAAGCGGCCTAATTAGCAACTGAACGCGCCGCAAGCCGGCCGGCCCACTCATCCAGCAGCGGCCGACTGCGCGGGGGGAACGGCGATCTGAGGGCGTCCAAGAAGCTCGGGCACGTGCAGCCCAGCCAAACGCTGGGGAATTCAAGATGTGCCGTGAGGCAAGACCCACACGAAACGTGAGGACGATAGCGGCGAGCTGCGTGTCCAACATGCCGTCTGAGCGTCCAGGGGTGGTAGGCGATGGGCGAGTCGCCAGTGGGGCGCCAAGCCAGGGTCGCGCCAACGGCGTGTGCGAGCCAGCTGAGCTGCTTCGCCGAAGAACGTCGAAAACCAGCCTGGAGGGTGGGACAGGCCCGGGGGGGCGGCCGCGGCTGCGAAGGCTGAACCACTCGAAGCGGCCCGAACTCCAGGGGCCGCCATCCCGCGCACCACGATGAAGCCACCGAGCCTGCAGGGGGCCAACCTAGCACAGCTGCGCGGACGTCGGCAGAAGCACTGCGCGAGGCCAAGCTGGCGGGAAAGCACATCGCCAGCGAGGCGGGGGAGCCCAGGTAGAACTGCACGACAGCTGCCCGCCTGATGCACGCTGGAAGGCCACCGTCGGGCACTGCCTTACCCGTCGAATCAATCATTCCCCGCGGGGATCCAGGGTCGCAGCTAACCGCCGCTGTAAGTGAGGTAACGTTACCGCCATCAGCGGGGGTCCTGGGCAGCCCCGGGGTGGGGGGACGTTCGCCCCCGAGACCAGGGGGCTGCGAACCTGGCGGCAGCCCAGCCTGGGAGAGACCCGCGGGGAGGGGCGGCGGGGACAGACATCGCCGACCCTCCACGCGGAGGGGCCCCCTAGGGACATCAGGCGACAGTGGGGACAAGGGGAACGACCACCCCGCGGTCCAGGGGCAAGTGGACCCGGCCTGAGCCCGGCCCGAGAGGGACCCGAGGAGAGGCGGCGGGGACAGACATCACCGCACCTCCGTACGGATCCCAGGGGCACCTGGCCAGGGGACAAGGGCATAGGATCCAAGGCCGGAGCTCCAGGGACGCGGCCACCGCCGCGCGGGGTCCGCACCCCTCGTCCAGGGTGGCCTTCGGCCTCTTCGCTTCGACGCTCAAGGGAAACCGGGGTGACGGCAGGCTGCGGTCTGTGGAGCTGTCGTCATCCTTCCCCGGGAATGCGACAGCGGCCCGTGGGAGTTGCGGGTGGGTCTGGCAGCCACCTGCATGAGATAGGGAAGGGCGGTCACCGCCAAGGCTTCCCGTCCACTATTGGAGCGGTCCAGGGTGGGCAGACTGCAGCCCGTTGAAGGACTTGCTGTTTGGCAGCGCTGCTGCCTCGAAGGCCAGCGCATCCGTGGGGACGGTGTGTGGCGGTAGATCCAGGGTCGCAGCTAACCGCTGCTCCACGTGGAGAGAGAGAGAGAGAGAGAGAGAGAGAGAGAGAGAGAGAGAGAGAGAGAGAGAGAGAGAGCGGGACGGACCCAAGGGCGGCGAGGCCGCAATGGGCCCGGGAGAAAAGGGGGATGCCCAGGGAGGGTTGGTCCAAGGGCCTGTACCTTTGGCAGCACGGGTGGTCAGCCGCGGCCCGCTGCCTCAACGCTCCACTGAGGTGAACGACAGCAGCGGCACGGGGTTGACTTCCTTGCCGCGCGGCCCTCATGTCCCAGGGGCGCGGTGATTATAATCTGGCGCCAGCGGCGCGTCAAAACTGAGACCCGGCCGGGTCTGCCCGAGACAGCAACCAGGCAGGAGGAGGGGATGCTGGGGGCCCACCTCCAGTCCAGGGTGCCGCGGGGCAGGCTGTCGCCATCGGACAGCAAAGTCTGGCTGCCTGAGGGTTCTGCAGGCATGAGCCAGGCGTGGCCCCAGAGGGCGAATGAGGGTGAAATGTCGGGCGCATGCGGGGGATAGCCCCGTCGGCGAGCCCGAAATCCACTTGTCCAGCGAAAGCTGTCTAGCTAAGCTGCGCCATGGGTGATACGGGGGGTGAACCCTCGCCCCAACGGAGGGTGGCCCCTGGCATTGCGGCCTGAGCCGGGCGCAGCGAGGTGAAACGGGCCCCTTCGGAGCCATGGGTAGCGGGAGGCGGAGGGGCCCTGGGCCCTCCCTGGGTCGATGCCTGCACCTGGGCGTTGGTAAGCCAAGGTACGCCGTGGCGGGGGCAAGTCAACCTTGGGTGGCGGAGTCGCTCTTGGCCCACCAGCGGCCTCGCTTTTCGGAGTCGCGGTCGCCCCCCCGTGGAGAGCACCGTTTGCCCTCGCCTTTCCAGTCGGGTCCGTGCAGGGGGTGTCGCGCCGCCCCCATGAGGACCATCCCTGCCAGCCCCGCCAGTGGTCGGGGGTGGCCGTTCCGATGGCGCCTGCCCACGGGCCCCGTGCCGCTGCGCGCGCGACCGTGCGGCCCTCGGCGGCCCAGGGAGCTGGCGCGTCGCGGCCGCCGTGCGCGCGCGGGGCGCGTGCGGGAGCGTCGTGTCTCACAGGGAAATTCATGTGCCTGCGCCGAACTTCGACCCAGTCTATGCAGGGTCCGAGCTCATGATCCATCCGATATGCTGGTGGGGATACTTTTTTGATCTGCGGCTATAAGGACGGTTCCAGAGAGCGGGTCAATCTCGACAGGGGCGCAACGCGAGACGATTGGCAACGAAGGCACATAGGCCAACGCCGCAATGCACGTGCGAGGGACAAAATGAACCTCATTAGAGCAGACCCGGGAACGGGAGGCGGCAGCAGACTGGAAAGCCGGTGGAGGGTCGCACAGTGGCGCCAGCCCCCACAGGCCAAGCCTGCGAGGAAGCGGAGCGCTGCGCGGGCGGCACAGAGCTCGAGAAAAGGCACCGCCAAACGCGGCGAGGAGGACAGAAGGGGGGGCAGGCGCAGGAGGCGACGAGGGGAGGGGAAAGGACGGAAGCCTCACTCACAGAGCACCTAAGGTGCTCGAAGACGGCGCGTCGAACCACGACTGGCGTCGGCAGCCTAGTCGCGAGAGACCCAGCCTGCAACTGCCTTGCCGCAGTGGATGGGGGGAACGCTGCGTGGGACCACGGCTGCACCACCCAGCGGGAGGCCTGCGGACCTGCCCATGGGAGAGCCGCTGGGCTGACGTGGGCCGCGTGTGCCGTGCACCGTGGAAGTCGTTGGCGCCGTTGGCGCACGCGAGCAACACGTCCATCCAGAGGAAGGGGGCGATGTCACAAGCGAAACCGGGGGCCGGAGGGACGGGCCTGCCATGTGAAGGCACAGCCCTGTCAAAGGATGGACCACTTGAACAAGAACCCGGCCTCCCCAGGCCCACCCACCGGAGCGAACGGGCGGCCGCGCCCCGCCGCGGAGACGGTGCGATCACCTCGGAGCATGCTCGCGAACGTTGCCACGATGGGGGAAAGCCGAGTGGCGCGGTAGACCACATCAGTGGGCGTGGAGGAGGGGGGGGAGGCGCAGCCGATAGCCGCAAATCAGGTAAATAAATTATCCCGGCAAAGCAACCTAACAGCGATGTGTAGAAGCATATCTGAAAGCATTCCCCTTAAGATTCAGATGAAAATCCAGTTGTAGAATTCTGCTGTTCTCGCAGTCGTAGTCGCATTCGCGATGACAGTCGCAGCGGCAACGGCAGTCGCAGTCACAGCCTCAGCCTCAGCCTGCCTCAGCCTCAGCCTCAGCCTGCCTCAGCCTCAGCCTGCCTCAGCCTCAGCCTCAGCCTGCTTCAGCCTCAGCCTCAGTCTGCCTTCAGCCTCGGCCTCAGCCTCAGCCTGCCTCAGCCTCAGCCTGCATCAGCCTCAGCCTCAGCCTCAGCCTGCCTCAGCATCAGCCTGCCTCAGCCTCAGCCTCAGCCTGCCTCAGCCTCAGCCTCAGCCTCAGCCTCAGCTTTCAGCCTCAGCCTCAGCCTGCCTCAGCCTCAGCCTCAGCCTGCCTCAGCATCAGCCTGCCTCAGCATTCAAAATGTGGCCCAGGAATGGAGTTCTGGGAACTAGAAGAACACGAAGTGGCCTACAGTTGGCTCCGGGCATTCAAAATCATGCCCAGGAATGGAGTTCTGGGAACTTGAAGAGCACGAAGTGGCCTACAGTTGGCTCCGGGCATCCAAAATGTGGCCCGGGAATGGAGTTCTGGGAATCGAAGAGCACGAAGTGGCCTACAGTTGGCTCCGGGCATTCAAAATGTGGCCCGGGAATGGAGTTCTGGGAACTCGAAGAGCACGAAGTGGCCTACAGTTGGCTCCGGGCATTCAAAATGTGGCCCGGGAATGGAGTTCTGGGGACTCGAAGACCACGAAGTGGCCTACAGTTGGCTCCGGGCATTCAAAATGTGGCCCGGGAATGGAGTTCTGGGAAGTCGAAGAGCACGAAGTGGCCTACGGTGGCTCCGGGCATTCAAAATGTGGCCCGGGAATGGAGTTCTGGGAACTCGAAGAGCACGAAGTGGCCTACAGTTGGCTCCGGGCATTCAAAATGTGGCCCGGGAATGGAGTTCTGGGACTCGAAGACCACGAAGTGGCCTACAGTTGGCTCCGGGCATTCAAAATGTGGCCCGGGAATGGAGTTCTGGGAAGTCGAAGAGCACGAAGTGGCCTACAGTTGGCTCCGGGCATTCAGAATGTGGCCCGGGAATGGAGTTCTGGGAGGTCGAAGAGCACGAAGTGTGCGACTGTTGGCTTAAAACGACTTCTGCGGCACCCTGTCCGGCACCCGCCCAGACCCCCTGTGGAGTCATCTGCTGCTCTCTTTTGACCCTACTAGAAACCTATCAGTCTTCGCTGTTAGGTAAAAAGGAGGGGAGAGGGGCAAGGCCGGTGGGCCAGGCGGCGACAGCGACCGCAGAGGACCCAACAGAGCGCTGCAAGAGTGGTGCACTTGAGGGGGGGAAGGCGCCCGCCAGGTGGGGGGGGCGACTCCACCTGACCGGGGCCACCGCAGGTAGGAAGTGTGGAAAGAGTGCGGTACGACGGGTGGAGCACCTGGGGCGGGCCTTTGGCCTGCAGCCCCAGTCATCCAAAGTGAATGCCCAAGCGGACAAAGACGGGCCATTGTCCAGTGAGAACAAGGCCGAAGGGAACCGTGATAGTAGATTATTTCAGCCTGCCCCTCACGGACTATGAAGCCCACGACTAAGCGTGGGAGTCTCAACGCAGCGTGGCGGTACAGGTGCACCTCAGCCCCAAGAGGTGGTACAAGAATATTAAGGCCTCGGCCTGTCACTGCGGTGAAACCAGTCCCCGTCGCGAAAGGGCCACCCGCGGAAGCCGCGGGGTCTTTATTCCTCACCAATTGAATGCCTGTGCGCAGCAAAGGGGCGGTTGAGGACCACAGGGCTGCCGACCCACTGGGCCCCGCATGGCACAGAGGGGTCCAATATGGCCCACAGGGTCAGCGCGATGGAGACCACTTTGTATAGGGAGGTGGAGGTTGTCCCCAGCTGCCCGAGGTCGTTGTTATCCAGAAAGCAAGCGCTGCGTTCCGTGACGGGCTGAATGGCAACTCTGAGTATTGACATGATCGGGGGAGAAAGGTCATGAGCCGCAGACGAGCTGCGCAGGCCAGCCCTTGAGAGAGCGGGGAAGGGGCAAACGAGCAGGTGGAAGGGCGGGTAGCGCACATAACGATTGTCCCCACACAGGAGGGCCGACCCCCCAGACCAAGGGGGGTGGGGGGAGGGGACCAGGTACCCGGTGGCGGGCCCCTGTCGCGCTCACTTGGGGGCGGAGTCCCATCCCCGATGGCGTTTGTCAACATAGTGGGTATCCCCTCTGGGAGAAGATCGATTCCCCCTGGCCCTCCAGTCTGCGTCGACCCATGTGTCCTGCTGGCGGTCCCACCCGCCCCAGGACTGCCATGAATCACAGGGGGCGGCCGATCCTGATGCGCCTGTCTGCGTGGCGACTCTGTAGTCGGTGTACAGCGGGGGTGCCATGTAGCCTCTTTGCCCTCGTTAGCCCACGGGTTCCAGCGTCCGCCTCCGATGGGCCCTCCCGAGGCGGCTGCCTGCGAGGCGCCTTTGTCGTCGGTGGGCAGCGGAGGGGCACTGGAAGCAGCATTGTCCTCGTCGGCCCATGGGTTCCAGCGACCGCCTCCGACGGGCCCTTCGGGGGCACGGGTTTTCGCGTCGCGCTGCATGAGCCTGCGCTGCTTGTCCATGATGTTTGGCCATTCAACCTGGAGCTGGTACTCCTTGCCCAGCCTGTAGGCATCGTAACCTGCTTTGCTCCATGCCCGGAGGAAGTCGTCGCACTGCTGCACCGTATTCTTCCTGGGGTCGGACTTGATGTTGACCCAGGTGCTCCCTTGCTTGGTTCCTGCGTTACGGACCCAGGCGCTCCATACTCCGTTGAAAGCACCTCCCAGCGTCTTCTGCAACCTCATGATCTTACCCGGCGCCGGCTCGCCCCTCGTGGCATTTGCTTCGTTGATGGGCCGCAAGTACATGGGGAGACCACCCATGGGGTCATCCGGGCGCGCTGGTGGGATTGTTACTGACTGTGTGTCGCGCCCTCGACCCGCGCTGCGTTGCTGCCTGGGTGAGCTGCGGGGCGGAGGGAAAGAGCGACCCATGGGGGTGTCTTCGGGAATTGTGGGAGGTCGGCGGCCAGACTGTTCTCCGTTAGCCTGAGCTTCCTGCCGTCACTGACCGCGTCTGCGACGGCCCGTGCATATGGGGCCAGGCTTGCGAATCGACCCTCAGGGGGGGGCGGGGCCACTGGGGGGGAATACTTCGGGCGGATTCACGATTGCTCGGTCCCGGAATGTCGGCATCATCTACCTGGTGTGCGGGACTGGCCTGCACCTCGGAGTCGGAAATGTCTGGTGGGCTTCCGTGCGCCTGGCCGTCCGGTTCGGATCCCTTGTTGGACTCGTCCCAGTCGATCCCTTCATGCTCGCCGCCGCCGCTTCCGTACTTGCATGGGGACGGCACGTCTACTGCGCACCCGTCGGACTGACCTGGCGCGGCGGGTTGCTGGGGGGACGCGTGGCCAAATGCGCGTTGAGAAGTAGGGCCAGACAGCTCCTCCCGGGGCCTGTAGAGCCAAATGGCAGTGGGGGGACCTCCTTTGTCAGCGCCACTGGTCTTTGCCACCTTGGGCTGGCCGGCGAGGAGCTCCATCGTTCCTCCTGATAGGTCACCCCCCATCCCTGAGAGAAAGAGGGCGAGTGTCTGCAATGGCTGTCGGTGGGGGCACTGTCCTTTCTGATTGTCGAGTTTGTCTGCGAAGCACTTCCATTCCTCCCGGTACTTCGGGTTGCTCCCCACTCGGTGTGTGACAACCCTGGCAGCCGCGGCCCTCTGTCCGCCCCAGGGGGCGCGCGGGGGGTGGCCGTTGCTGGGTATCTCATCCCCGTGGATAGTTGCCAGAAAGGGCACCAAATGTTCGAGGGGCCACCCCGATTCGTCGGCTACCTCGCCCACAATGTCTCTTCCCAAGCGCTGCGCGTGGGCTGCCCAGATGGTGTAGATTGCGTGGCGCCACTCAATCAAGTATTTTACCAACGCGCGGACAGGGCCTCTCGACTCATCCCCTGCCAGACGGTGGGTGGAGCACGCGGGGAGCGACGGCGCAGCGGGCGGTGGTAGGTCGGGAAGCGAGTAGCTGAAGGTGACCCCGGCTGGGGCCCCTTGTGGCAGCCCGGGGGGGGGGCTGCGTTGGCCGGCCGTCGCCCGTTGGAGCTGGCGCGTCAGAGCCTGCGGCTGGCGCGCGGCCGGTTGTGGAAAGGTGCGCGGACATGTCGTAGATGCACCATTCCTCTGTGATCTCGTTCATGGCCGGCCTCTTGGTCGGGGAGGCTGGGTATATCTCGCTGGAGCACTGGTCAAGCATTCGATCGAGGGCGCCTGGGGCAATGTCCCAGATGTGAACCAGGCACCTCCTGCATGCCCAGCCTGCGCCCCACTTCCTCTTGATCCACAGCAGGGGCATTGCGCCCCACGGCGGGAGGCCAGTCTGCTCGTTGCAGTCTGCGTCTGCCTCTGGGCGCCATATGAAGCAGCCAAGGGCTGGCGAGCCCGGCGACCACTCTAGCAAGGGGGAACAGGGTGGATAGGTGTCACACGTGGCCGAGTACAGTTGGGCGAGGTGCACTCCGGTGCCGAACCTGCCGTCGGTGAGCCTGTGTGGTGGGAGTGTGGTGCCTGCGCCGGCTGGCTGGAACTGGCGCGGCGTGCGCACGACGAGGTTCTTCAGAGAGGTTGGGGCTGGGGCGTCGGTAGGCTGCCCGAACCCCAGCGGTAGTCTGGACAGAGAGGGGAGAGTCCTGGCTCTCTTGCGTGCACGGTCGTCGTCCACTCTGCGCTTGCACTCCTGTAGTAGCCACTCCATGGACATCTTGGTACTGCGCTCCGTTGAGCTGGGCACGGGGACGTGCATCCCCTTGCTTTCCAGGGAGCTGACCCAGCATTGCTCGCAGAGCCATCTGCAGTTATTGCCCTCCGTGTGCGCCTGAGCTCGGTTCTGGGCTAGCAGTTCCCGGGTGTCGTCACCCTCCCCTGTGCCTGCTGCTCCATGCAGTCCTGCATTGGTGCATCCGTCGCAGCTGCAGGTGGCGCCCTTCTGCAGCCTGCAGAAGCGGCCGTCTCGAACGATCGGGGGGGCAGCGTTGTTCCTGGGGCCGGGGAGGCCAGGATGTCCCCATCGAGACGGTGGTTGGAAATTGCAACCCCGCCCCCTGCACTGCAGGTCCTCCATGGTGCGTGGGCTGCCAAGCCCCACGTCTGATCCCGTCAAAGCCTTGTGCAACTGGCAGATGGAGCAGTCTCCACTGATTAGCTGCTTGACGTTCGCGGGCTGGACCATTGCCTCCAGCACGCGCAAGGGGGCCTCGAGGGTGAAGTCATGCTCCTGCATTCCTGCCCATGACCCTGGGGCATTCGCGCTCAGCTGCAATCTCGTGGTGATGAGCGTATGTGGCCAACGTGCTAATGTGGTGAATGACCTGCTCTAACGTGGTGTGGAGGGAGGCAAAGTCCGCGAGCTGGAATCCCCACGTCTCGGCGAACTGGGCGCGGAACTCTTTGTGGGCCTCCTGCCACGGAAGGCACAGGCCCATCATAGCCTCTACGACGTCGCCCGTGGCCTCTGGGAATGGGAAGGGCCAGAGTGTAGCGCGAGGCCCACGCAGCTGCAGCATCATCACCACCAGTAGGACTCTGAGTGTGGGGGGACTGAGGGGCTGCCCGTCGTCCCCCAGTAGGGCATGCGTGAGATCTGCATCGATCTTATCGGGGCTGAGCAAGGAGTGCAGATGCTCCACTCCCGGGTGCATCCTGTGGCGTTTACACCAGCAGGTGGTGCGGTTCCAGGCCGCGGGAAACTGGGGGAGCGTGCCCCGGGGGGCGCAACGGCTTGAGGGCTCGGGGCGGCGATTGTCCCCGACCATGCGGGGCAATGGGGGGGGCGAGTCATATGCGACGCCTAGCTGCTTGTCGTGCCACGGAGTGCCCAGTCCGAGGAACCAGACCAAGGCCGCCCACGTGAGGTTATACACAAGGTTACTCGCATCGATTCCGACTTCCACGCCTAAGCAGTACCCTAGGTGACTCCGTGCCTTCCTGTCTAGGCTGCCCGGCTGCCGCGGGGTGGCCCCCATGTGCCACCGGCGGGGATGTAGTCCGGACACTGCGTAGAGAAGGGTGCCCATTGCAGGGTCGTCAACCTGCTTCCGTATGCTGTCTGTGAGGGCAGCACTCAGCTTGTCCCAAGAGAACTGGGGGTCGAGTGGTGCCGCGATACGGTCTGCGAAGCTGCTCTCCATTCTGGCTTTGGTCTTCTTGATGGCGTCGTCTAGGCCTTTTATGCTGTCGTCCCCTGTGTGGGTGGGAGCGGGGGGAATCCACGTCGTAAGGTCACCAATGGGGTCGAATGCCTTATCAATTTGAATCAGCGTTTTCTTCCCCAAGTTGGTCCCCTGGAAGCGGACCCATAGTTTGGCAAGCCTCCTGTACTCCGAAAGTTCCCTGAGGTGAGCTCCTGTGGCGGTGCCGAACATCCTTCCATCCCCGATTATGACCAAATTGGAGGTGGCACGTGTGATTGCAACATTCACTCGGTTGGGATTGATTGCCCATGAAACCCCAATCATGCGAGCTGTTGGATCGTGTGGTCAGGTATATAACTAGGTCTGCCTCCCCACCTGGCTTGAGTCTATGGTGGAGATGGTGAGTCTGCCGTTGGCAAGGCATCCTTCCGCAACTTGACGCAGCCCCGGGAAGCGTAGGCCGATCCCAGTGAGGGGGGAACTCTATTGCTCGAACACGCGCTCGTGTCCCTTGAAGTCGTCGTCGCGTTCGGGGGGGAGTGTGGTGTAGTCACTTGCTTTGGCTGTTCCACCTTTGCCGTTTCCTTTCTCCTTGGTCTTGGTCTGTCCCAGGGTGCCGCTGATGCTACGTCCTGTCTGGGGCCAGCCGTTCTCAAGGACGGCACACTGCAACTGGTAGCCAACCACGACGCGCACTGTAGTACCCTTTCCCGTGGCGGGCAGGAGCGCACGCACGATGTCCACTGTCTGCGCGGCCTCTGGGAGGTTCGCGCATCCTGAGCGGAGGTTGGACGAGACCTCGGGGGAGGGGTTGTCAACCAGGAGAAACCGATGCCTCTCCTCTGGACGCTGGGGAGGGGGATGGAGGTCCCTCAGTAATTTCTCCAAGTCCTCCGAGGTGGTGGCAGTGGCTTTGGCCAGGCCCTCGAGTCTCGCACTGTCCAAGGGCAGTATCTCCCGCCACGGTAGTCCTTCTACCAGCGGTCTTTGCCTGAGGGGGTCGGTGAGACCTGTCCGTATCGACTTGTTGTAGAAGACCACGTTGGGCCAGGACAGGAGAAGGGGGTGCATGCGGTAACAGAGGCTCAGTTGCTGGTGGGGATACGCGAAGCGTGAAGGATTCCAG
>CAUYUJ010017615.1:167682-210182 GCA_963575745.1 Prorocentrum cordatum | reverse complement strand
ATTGGTATCATCATCACCACCATCAACAACAACGACGACATCGACATCATGATCGGCAGCATCATCACCAGCATCATCATCATGAACATGATCATGATCATCATCATCATCATCATCATCATCATCATCATCATCATCATCATCATCATCAACCTCACCACCAGTATCATATTGTTACCATCAGCATCAGCAGCAGCATCATCAGCGTCATCATGTTCACCATGATACTCATCATCATCAGCTGCATCAACATCAGCAGCAGCATCGTCACCGTCATCGCCATCGTCATCGTCATCGCCATCGTCTTTATCCTCCGAAAACCCATCACTCGCATCTACTCGTTCCTCAACCCTCTCTTTTCCAACCTCCTCCTCATCATCATCATCCTCCTCCTCGTCCTCAGCCTCCTCTTCCTGAAGAAGATGTGGTCCAGAGTGGGAGCGGCAGGGGCAAGATGGGAAGGGAGAGGAGGTGGGAGCAGGGAGGAGAGGAACCAGGGTAGAACGGAAAGGGGAGGGAAGAGGAAGGGAAGGGCGGTGGAGGGGAGAAAGGGAGCAGAGGAGAGGAGACCCAGACGTCCCAGATCGTCTCTTTCAACGGCAGATGACCACTGAGCCCCTTATACTGCATCGCACTCACTCCTCAATCCAAGGATGTGGGGTGACGATGCAAGACACACGGAGATATCTGGACACCCCCTCCTCTTTGAGCGGATACGTACCATCATCCATCGTCGATCCTCGAACCTCGATCCTCGAACCGAAGCTGTCCAAAACTCCGAATTCCGATTCCCGATCAGCATCGAGCCCCGGAGCCCTCCTGAGGTACACCCTGGCCCGTTTCTCGAGCTGCGCCCGGCCATGGCGACGCGGGCGCCCCGCGGGGAGCCGCGGCGACGGGCCGAGGCCAAATGGGCCAACGACGAGGGCCGCGGAGGCCCAGCCCTCCCGACTTCCTCGGTCGGACGGCGAGAGCCGCCGTCCTGGCCGCCCAGGCCATGTGGCAACCTCTGTTGGACCTGGCCCGGAAAGAAACAGTCAACCCGCAAAATGACGGCGCACGAGAAGGATGCAAGGGCCTGAGAGGGCCATGTCGACACTTTGCGGGCGGGGACGAAAGCGGCCAAGGATGGGCCGCAAGGGAAGCATGCAAAGGTGACTTCGGAATGTCGCTTATCCTTACTATGCCGGCTGGGGAAGCGCGGCCGGGGGGCATATGTAAACGAGCTCAACAAGGCAGACCGGAGAGGAAGAAGCTGAAGCGGCTACATGATCCCTCCCTCCCAAAAAAAAAAACCCCAATACCCCCAAGATGCCCCAAAGAACCCCCCCGATGAGGTCCCCACGAGGCCCGCTGAGGCCCCCTGGAAGCCCCCGGAGGGCCTCAGAAGGCCCCCAAGAAGACCCACTGCCCTTGCCGTAAAATGCAGCCCCACGTGTTGCCCAATGCGGTCGCAAAGTCCACACTTCACGCGCTCTTGACGTCCACCCCGAAAAGCGAAAGGAATACACGGCTGGACTGCGACGCAAGAGCAGGCAAGGGAGCAATTTGACATGCGCTGCCCCCCTCCCAGATAAAACCGCCGTGCGCATACTAAGCACTTATTGCAATTATCATTAGCGGACACATCATGCGAATGCCCCCACCAATCCTCACGGGGGGCGGGCACGTCACATCTGCCGACGACCTGCCAAGCGACTGCCGACCATTCGCGCAATCCTCCACAGGCCCAAACCAGCCCCAACACGGTCCAAGACGGCCTACCAAACGGCACAACTCGCCCCCAAGATCGCCCCAGAGGATTCCAAGATAATCCAACGGAGGCAACGGGGACCCAGAAGTCGCCTCCAAGACAGCCCACGGCGCCCCAACAAAACCTCAAGAGGACCCACAGAAGGCAGAATGATTGGAAGACATTGAAGTTGTTTATGCACACTCGCACTTTCGGCCCCCCCAGCGCCCGAACCAGCCAGACAGGCCCCGAACATCCCCAAATATCTGTCGAGACGGCCCAAAAGGGCCTCGCGAGCGGCCCAAGACGGCCCAAGCGGGGCCCGAGACGCCCCAAGAGGGCCTCGGAAGGGGCTCGAGACGACACACGAAGACCCCAAGACGGTTCAAGAAGGTTGCAAAACGGCCCCAAGAGAGCCCGAAGACGGCCTTCTGGGCCCAAGAAGCCCAAGAGGGCGGCCCCGAGACAGCCCCGAAGCCCGCGAGACACCGCCCCACATGATGGCCCAGACGGCCCAAGACCGCCTCGTCCACGCATACGGTTCGGATGGCGCACGCGCCGTCGCCACCATTCCTCGACCGTCGCCCCCCGCAGTGTCGGAGCCCCCGGCTCGTCGCATTGCCGGGCTGGCTGCGTGCCACTGGCGCCGCCGCCGCTGCCGCTGGAGGCGCCGCCGCCGCAGCTGCTGCCCCCTAGGCTGCGCCGCCCATCTGGACGCCCCCCGCCTGCTGGGCTGGCGCCGCTGGGGTCGCCGGCGCCGCCGTCGGCGCCCCCGGCGCCGCCGCTGCTGCAAGGCCCTCAGATCCTGCGGGGATGGTCTGGGCTTGTGGAACCCTCGGTCGTCTCACTGCGCGCCCTTCATCATCTGCAGGAAGGCCAAGTCAGCGCGTCGCAGCGGCCCCGACCCTCGCACCGTCCGAGATCGATGCCAGGCCGCGGAGGTCAAGTAGACGCAGTCGTCGCATTCCGCACGCATGCCCGACCCAGATGCCTCGACATGACCACGCCCGATGCGACGTCACGCCAGCGCGAGATCGGCGCCCTGAACAGCCCCATCTCTGCGAAGGGATGGGAGGCACCACGCCCGCGCAGCCGCAGCCGAACGATGCCTGGTAGGCCGTCCGCCCATCCGCTCGACGACGGCAGGCGCTGGCGACCACCGCGGCGCATTCCTGCGCCCAGGGCCAGATCGTCGTTCGCAGTCAGCTTCGCACCGCAGGTCTCCTCCACGCGACACCAGCGGGCGCGACCGCGCCGCTGCCACCAGCGCGCCGTCGCCCCCACCACTCCGTTTTTCGGTGAGCCCCGCAAGCTCGCCTCCGCCACGCACATCTTGCCCTCTGGGCCATCCATCTGTCGGATGAAGATGCACACCGAGCCCGCCACGCGAGGGTCACCTCCTTCGACTCCGCCGGCACTGCCTCGGCCATGCGAGCGTCGCGGTCGAGCATGATCAGGGACGCGCTGAAGCGAACAGCTTGCGTGGGGACCTCTCCAGACCCTGAGAACTCCCCGCCTGCCCCGATGGCAATGAAGTCCAGCGCCAGTCTCCCCTTGCCGACGCCCTGCCTGTCACGGGTCAGCTTGCGGCGCGGCTTCAAAGTCGCGTCGCCGAACTTGCGCGGCACGCGCCACCTCGCAGGCGGGAGAGGCGTAACACCTGGCACGCTGCCTGCTCTTCTGACGTCGGCCCCCACGGCGCCGGCGCACCCTCCAGCGACGGCTTCGCCGCGCCGCCGCTCGAGCTCCTCCGGCCTGCCCACGCGGATATGACATGATTGCCCGCTTCCGCTTTCGAAAAAAACGCGCCCAGAGCTGCGCCTTAGCCCCGTGGCATGGCTGGCTGAGCTCCTTCAGCCGCCTCTACAGGTCGACCACGCGGCTCGTGGGACGCAGGAATTGATCTGCCTCCCGCCGCAGCGTCGGGGCGCCGGCGCCGCCGCTCCCAGCGCCGCCACCGCCTCGGGCGCCGACGCAGCACCCTGGGCCCCTTTGAGACCCGCCTCCGCCTCGGGCGGCACCGCCTCGAACTCCGCGATCGCCGCGCCTGAGCGGCTCACCTCGGCTGCGCTCGAGGCGCCACCCATGCTCATGGGACGCACATTCCGCGCCAACATCGCGGGAGCCTCGGGGCCCGCGCGCCCGTCGAACACGCAGCTCTCGATGCCACGGGCTACGTTCACCCTGTTCAGGCAGATCGCATTCTCGCGGTCGCCATTCAGGCACACTGCACTCACTTGATATCAACCAGAACTCTGCGCCAGCGTCCACCATCTGCAATCGCAATCGTCGGCCCCTCACGCTATTTGGGCTCGATCAGCGCAGCCCGCGTCTTGCCGACCGCCGCCACGGGCGCTCGCACCGCGCCATCGAGGGGGATCTTCTGCCGCGGAGCGTCGCGCAGCTCTGGCCCGCCCAACGATCAACGCTGGGCCTGACCTGTCAAGAAGCCCCCTGGGCAGCAATGAGCATCCACCGCCGAGTCGACCGCCGCAAGAACCTTCCTGGGGCCCTCCATCGAGCAGCACTCGCCGATCTGCGGGCTCGGGCCCTGGAGCTCGTCATCGACGGCGTCCGTCCTGCCCCTCGTGCCGGGCGCGATGTAGCCTGGACCATCGAGGCGGCCATCAGGCATACGCCACCGTCATCGCTGAACTGGCAGTCGTCCTCGTCGCAGCCGCTTTCCATGTCGAGGTCGATCGCCTGCACGTGCTCGTCCTTCCTGACTGCCTTGCGCGCCTCTGCCTTGCCCTGCATCTTATGGATGCACTCACGATCTGCTGTGCAAGTCTGTCTGCTGTCAAAAACCCGTGATGCCGCAGCCGAAGCACTTTTCGTGAACTGGCTCGTCTTGCCTCTTCCTTTGGGATTGGGTCCTGTGCCTTTTGCCAAGCCGCCGCCAACACTGCGCCGTGCCGTGCCCCGGCTTGAAGCAAACCTCGCACTTGCCTCTGTCTTTTCACTTGCTGGAGTCGCTCTTAACGCCGCGGGACGGACCTCGTGAGCTCTTCGCACTGATGCCTCTAGCCAGCATGTTCTCCATATGAACTGCCCCAGCGTCACATAACTCAGCCCGACCACCCCCGTCGCCGTGCAGAGCATGTTCTTTATGGGGCCAAGGGCATGCGCCAGCATGGTCGCCACCTTCATGTCGTCCGCCTCGCGCTCCCCGCTGGCGAGGTCAAAATCTGCCGCCACCTGGGCCATCAGCATCGAAGATGGGATCGACATGAACTCGCGCACGATCCACCATCTGGCCCCACCCTCGCAGGTGGGCATAGATAGCTCTCAAACAGGAAGGCCCATTGCTGGGGGTCCTCTCGGCGACTTTTTGGAGCGTTTCGGGGGCATCTGCAAACAATGTTGGTAGTTTGGAAGCCCGTCTTGTAAGCCTCTTGGGCCGTCTTGGCCTCAATAGGCTCAAGAAGCCGAAATCCATGATTATCCTCAGATTTGCGCCCACCTTTGAAACACAGAGACGACGTGACGCGAAAACAGCTGCCGCCGAGAAGACGGCCCAAGAGGGCCCCGAGACTGCAGCCCAAGATGTCCCCAAGAGGGCACAAGGGCAGGCTGAAGAGGGAGATGTCAAATTGGCTCCAGGATCCTCCCCGAATACGGCCCCCCAAGACCCCGAATATACTCCAAAGAGCCTCCAAGAGGCCTCTCAAGAGGCCCCCCAAGAGGCCCCCCAAGAGGCCTCCAGAGGGCCCCAAGAGGAGCCCAGAAGGCCTCAAAGGCTCTAAGAATCCCGAGAGGACCCCCCGAGGCCTCCAAGAGGCCCTCACGAAGCCCCAAAACACCAAGAGACATCCAAAAAGTCTTCTTCTCCGCCGGCCATAACATGCGCTCGCCACGCCCAAACTTTACACACACACACACACACTGGACGCGCATCCCGCGGAGCAAGAAGAATCTCAGGCAACGTGGCAATGCCGACTCCACAACAGGTCGGGATTTCAGAAAGCAGAGCGAGACTGCGGCGCGGGTCGCCTGGTCTTCATCTACCCCCGTAACAAGCATGCTGCCCGGGCAGCTGACGATGAAGGTATTCTTGTCAGGTTCGGTGGCGTTGTCAACCATCACCTTCTGAGAAGGGCCACCACTGGAGAAGCGGAACAAACTGAAGAGAAACGCAGACGTGCGCGACATAATGCTCATCCTGGCGCGGAGCAGGCGCCGGGTTTTTTCATCATTGACGAAAACGCCCGTGACCAGCCCCGCCACCAGCACCGTCGGGGAATGATCTGGTCCTTGCCATTCCCAGACGGCGCCAGCGCGAATTGTAGCGTGACCGGCCCTACCCCCCCTGCCCCCCCCGTCATGCCCGCTGTCGCCAGGGGGCGGGAGAAAGGTGTCCAGGTGCACGTCAGGTACATTCGGGAGTACGACATCCATATCACGACTGACAGGCGCGCTGGAGATTCGTCCCCCGTGCAGTCACGAGCATGATGCGAAGTGGTAGCACGAGTACTAGCAAAACCACCCGTCGAGGCTGGTGCCCGATTCGTGCCTCCTGCCTGGAGCCGCCTGCAGTGCGATGGGCACGTTGGTGGGCACTGCGGCCTGCAACCCGATGGGATCCTCCGAAGTCTCCCAGGATCGTCAAGGACAGGGCGACGAAATCTACACATATCCACTGCTGCCTGGCCAGGCCCATCCTGAACCCGGTAGAAATGTATACGCCACGCCCCCTTGGCTTGGCCAGGAAGGCGTATACACAGCTCCTGGGCCAAGGAGGGGCCCAGCCAGGAGGCAGTGGATACGTATAGATCGGAAGTTGGGGGGCGAGATCGAAGTGGAACGGAGAGCCCCCCACCGGGAAATCGGTTTCGGTTTCGTGTTCGTGCGTGCCGTGCGTGCGGGCAAGGCGAAGCTGCGTGGGCGGGCGAGAGGAAAGTCTCCTGTGGCTGAGGCGCGGCCCGACCAAATGGTTCTCCCTCCGGCAAGCGGTGGCGCGCGGTGTCCCGCCGGTGTCCCGCCAGTGTCCCGCTTGTGGCTGGACCCCGCCCGACCAAATGATTCTCCCTCCGGCAAGCGGTGGCGCGCAATGTCCCGCTGATGTCCCCCCGGTGTCCCGCCGGTGTCCCGGTGTCCCGCTGGTGCGAAAACGATAGTGAGACCGATGACGAAATCGATTGTGAGATCGATAGTGAGATCGATAGTGAGACCGATAGTGAGATCGATCGTGAGATCGATAGTGAGATCGATAGTGAGCTGAATAGTGAGATCGATAGTGAGATGAACTAAATAAATCATTATTTCGTTGGTTCCCGGGAGGGGGGAGAATGATACCAAGGCGCCCAAGAGCGAAGGATGACGTAAACAACTCGACACCAAGGCTCCCAAGAGCGAGCGGCGACGCAACAATCACCACTGTTGCCCATTGCTGGCCCCCCTCCCCCCAACCTCCTTATCACCCGCAGGGTGGTCGTATAGGCAAAAAGATTCTGTCGCCCGAAAAGACGCGATCCCCCAGCCTCCCTTCGGCCCCTCCCTCGCTCTCACCATGCTTCCCCTGCTTTCCCTCCTTTAAGGGGCCAGGGGCACTCGAATAAATAGACACAAATCCCAGGATCCCCAAGATGTTCCGTATTTTCCAGGTCTTCATCTTCACCTCCACTCCCCATGTTTCCCACATCTTCTTGGGAATCGACGATCAGTTGTGTGTGCGTGTTTTTCCCCTCCCGAACCCTTCTTCCCCTGCTCCCCGTTTCCTGGGGGGTTCCAGAGACCTCGGAATTCCGTGGGACCTCGCTGGGAACTTTCAAAAATCGCCGAGAGCCGCTGAAGACCCGCCAGCCCCCGGCCTACTCCTCCTCCTCCTCCTCCTCCTCCTCCTCCTCCTCCTCCTCCTCCTCCTCCTCCTCCTGTCCCTCCTCCTCCTCCTCCTCCTCCTCCTCCACCTCCTCCTCCTCCTCCTCCTCCTCCTCCTCCTCCTCCACCTCCTCCTCCTCCTCGTCGTCATCATCGTCATCATCAGCATCATCATCATCATCATCATCATCATCATCATCATCATCATCATCATCATCATCATCATCAGCATCATCATCATCTTGGTCATCATCAGCAGCAGCATCAAAATCAGCAGCATCATCAGCAGCAGCACCGTCATCATCATCATCATCATCATCATCATCATCATCATCATCATCATCATCATCATCATCAGCATCAGCATCATCATCATCATCGTCAGCAGCAGCAGCAGCATCGTCATCATCATCATCATCATCATCATCATCTGCAGCATCATCATCATCAGCATCGTCATCATCATCATTATCAGCAGCATCAGCATCAGCATCAGCATCAGCATCATCATCAGCATCAGCATCGTCATCTTGATCATCGTCATCATCCTTATCATCATCAGCATAATCAGCAGCATCATCAGCAGAAGCTTGATCATAAACATCACAATCAGCATCAGCAGCATAATCATCATCAACGTCATCATTATCAGCATCATCATCATCAGCAGCAGCATCAGCAGAATCACCAGCATCATCATCATCATCATCATCAGCGTCATCATTCATCGTCATCATCATCAGCATCGTCAGCATCCTCATCATCATCAGCATCAACTTCATCGTCATCAAACCATCATCATCATCAACAGACTCACCGTCCTCAAACCATCATCATCAACAACAGCATCATCATCGTCGTCATCATCAGCAGCATCAGCATCATCATAATCAGCAGCAAACCAACATCGGCATCCTCATCAGAATCAGCATCATCATCAGAAGCAGCAGCATCATCACCATCATCACCACCATCATCATTATCATCAGTTTGCTTTTGACATCTACGGCGCCTCAACCAACAAGCTGCAGAAAGGACGCTAAAACTGCAGCGGCGCAATAAAGATTATTGAATCAAGGGTTTGACCTGGTCCAAATCGAGAGCAACACCAGCTTTACAATTCCTGATCGTATTCCAATTCCTGCTGCCAGACACAATCGGGGAACAGCACGCTTTCCCCAAGTTTCACACCTGGGCACTTGGTGAACACGTTCGGCAACTTAAACAAAAGAAAGCGTGCGAATTATTACTGGCTTTGAGAGCGATGACACGATGGTGGAGCCGATCCAAAACAACACTGTCTGATCTGCTGTGGCCACGACACGAACCCTCGGCTGGAGAGGAGGAGCTCGCGGAGCCCTTGAGGTAGACACGACAACTCCAGAAGCCAGACATGCGGGCCCAACTATGCGGCCCCCTCTTAGCAGCAGGAGCAGGAGGAGGAAGAACCCGCTCCAGACCCGGAAACTCCACTCGAGGAAAGAGAGGAAGCACAGCAGCAGCAAAGTCCATGACACACTTGGCACCCTTAACCCGAGAACTGGGGGTGCCAGGAAGCAACACGGTCGGCACCCATATCTGCAAAATGAGTACCTCGCCGAACAAACCTGGCCTGCACTGCACACCTAGGCCTTGTTCGTCAAGGTCCTTGTGCGCATCAACCTTAGTCAGACTGCCTATCTTCGAACCAGCCCCAACGACCCCATGGATAATAGGCCCAGCATACGCGAGCTTGGGCGGCACGGACCTACCAGGACCAAGCAAAAACTGGTCCACGACACAGTCGCTGAAGCAGTGAGCCTCAGCCTCCAAGGAAAAGCTCAGACCCCCAAACGCCCCGAATTCAGCGACCTGGAGGCTCTGAGGGCAGTGGGCCCACAACAGGCGCCGTGACTTCGCACAGCAAGTTTGCATTTTCGCCCGTCACGGCGAGACAGCACCCCGAACAGGAAAGCTCAACTGGATGCTGCAAACAGCAGCCGCCCAGGAAAATGATACCCCTGAGACCGAGGTCAGGATGGGTCTGGACAGGGCCAAAGCCCCCAGGGGGCGAAGCAACAGGCACAGACCAGTCCACGTGCACCACACCGTCCGCCGAGGGCTTAGAAAACTGAACTCCAGCGTGACGGAAGGCCCCGTGGTGCACGCAAAGACTCGGAACCCGTGTCGAGCGCCAGGGAAAGAATCTCGTCGGGAACCATCTACTCACGCTTAGCCGCTTAGCTGCACAGACAGGGCAGAGCCAGAGACGATGCCGAAGAGTGTCGTCGTGCTTCCCGCACACCGCGCAAACAGAGGGCGCATCGGAGCCTGCCGCCCTGGCGGCAGAGCTGATCCGGATGGCGTTGCTGGCGAGGGCCCTCATTGTGGACTTATCCTCGTAGCTGACTCTCTCAGATCGCAGCTTCTCACAAATTATCCTGGCGAAGGACCCAACCATCTGCTCCCTGTGGGGCCTTCGGTGGAGCTCCCTCTGGGGCCACGAAACGCGTGAGGGGTGTGCTGACAAGGGGCTGGAACCACATGCGAACGCAGCCACTCGTGCCTTCGGTGGAGCTCCCTACGGGGCCACGTAACGTGTGAGGGGTGTGCCAACATGTGGGTGGAACCGCATGCGAACGCAGCCACTGGGGCCTTCGGTGGAGCTCCCTATGGGGCCACGAAAAGTGTGAGGGGAATGCCGAAATGGGGGTGGAACCGCATACAGGCGCTGCCGCTGGGGCCTTCGGTGGAGCTCCCTACGGGGCCACGAAACGTGCGAGGGGTGTGCCGAAATGGGCGGGGTGGAACCGCATGCGGGCGCTGCCGCTGGGGCCTTCGGTGGAGCTCTCTATGGGTCCACGAAACGTGCGAGGGGTGTGCCAAACTGTGGGTGGAACCGCATGCGGGCGCTGCCGCTGGGGCCTGCGGTGGAGCTCCCTATGGGGCCACGAATCGTGCGAGGGGTGTGCCGAAATGGGGGTGGAACCACATGCGGGCGCTGCCGTTGGGGCCTTCGGTGGAGCTCCCTATGGGGCCACGAAACGTGTGAGGGGTGTGCCGAAATGGGGGTGGAACCGCATGCGGGCGCTACCTCTGGGGCCTTCGGCGGAGCTCCCTATGGGACCACGGAAAGTGTGGTCGATTGGGACCCCTATTTGCCGAAATTGATGTCGGTGATGGTGACGATAACGGCGATGATGATGGCGACGATGGTGATGATGACGATGATGCCGATGATGAAGACGACGATGATGATGACGACGGTGATGATGACGACGATGATGATGATAATGACGATAACGATGACGATGATGATGATGATGATGATGACGACGACGACGACGACGACGACGACGACGACGACGACGACGATGATGATGATGATGATGATGATGATGATGATGATGATGATGAAAGGAGGAGGAGGGAGGGGCAGCGGGAGGAGTGAACGCGGGGAGCTGTCTCTTCAAAACGAGGACCCAACACCACCGGATGGTTGGGAACAACATCCCAGCAAAGCCTGCAAGGAACTCCTAATTTGGGCCCCGAATCTCTTTCCAACCCTCTAAAAACCGCAGTTTCGGCCAACTGGGTAACAAGCTTAGGGGGCACGGATGAGGAGGTTGAGAGAGTAACCCCTGTCGTCAACACGCTCACACAACGACTTCATACTCCATCCGAGCCTGTAGAGGTTCATCCTGAGCACGCTGAGGGCCCCGAGACTCTGGCCCAACACACCAGTCACCCTACGAAAGACAGACGTCCAAGCCTCTTGCGGCAACTTAAAGCGCAGGGAAACAGAAAAATTAGCCTGACGAAAGACCCAACCATATGCAGTTGCGAGTACCGCATTGTGGGTCCCGGTTTCGGTGGAGCTCCCTATGGGGCCAGTTGACGCATGCGGCCTGTGCCACTGGAGCCTTCGGTGGAACTCCCCATGGGGCCACGAGACGCTGTCCTGGGTGGCGTTGACGCATGCGGCCTGTGCCACTGAAGCCTTCGGTGGAGCTCCCCATGGAGCCACGAAACGCTGTCCTGGGTGCCGTTCACGCATGCGGCCTGTGCCACTGGAGCCTTCGGTGGAGCTCCCTGTGGGGCCACGAAACGCTGTCCTGGGTGCCGTTCACGCATGCGGCCTGTGCCTCTGGAGTCTTCGGTGGAGATCCCTATGGGGCCTGGGTGGCGTTAACGCATGCGACCTGTGCAACTGGAGCCTTCGGTGGAGCGCCCTATGGGGCAACGAAGCGCTGTCCTGGGTGGCGTTGGCGCATGCGGCCTGTGCCACTGGAGCCTTCGGTGGAGCCCCCTGTGGGGCCACGAAGCACTGTCCTGGGTGGCGTTGGCGCATGCGGCCTGTGCCTCTGGAGCCTTCGGTGGAGCTCCCCATGGGGCCACGGAGCGCTGTCCTGGATGGCGTTGACGCATGCGGCCTGTGCCACTGGAGCCTTCGGTGGAGCTCCCTGTCGGGCCACGAAGCGCTGTCCTGGGTGGCGTTGGCGCATGCGGCCTGTGCCACTGGAGCCTTCTGTGGAGATCCCTATGGGGCCACGAAGCGCTGTCCTGGGTGGCGTTGGCGCATGCGGCCTGTGCCATTGGAGCCTTCGGTGGAGCACCCTATGGGGCCACGAGACGCTGTCCTGGGTGGCGTTGGCGCATTCGGCCTGTGCCATTGGAGCCTTCGGTGGAGCTCCACATGGGGCCACGAAACGCTGTCCTGGGTGCCGTTCACGCATGCGGCCTGTGTCAGTGGAGCCTTCGGTGGAGATCCCTATGGGGCCACGAAACGCTGTCCTGGGTGGCGTTGACGCATTGCGCCTGTGCCACTGGAGCCTTCGGTGGAGCTCCCTGTCGGGCCACGAAGCGCTGTCCTGGGTGGCGTTGACGCATGCGGCCTGTGCCACTGGAGCCTTCTGTGGAGATCCCTATGGGGCCAGGAAGCGCTGTCCTGGGTGGCGTTGGCGCATTCGGCCTGTGCCATTGGAGCCTTCGGTGGAGCTCCACATGGGGCCACGAAACGCTGTCCTGGGTGCCGTTCACGCATGCGGCCTGTGTCAGTGGAGCCTTCGGTGGAGATCCCTATGGGGCCACGAAACGCTGTCCTGGGTGGCGTTGACGCATTGCGCCTGTGCCACTGAAGCCTTCGGTGGAGCTCCACATGGGGCCACGAAACGCTGTCCTGGGTGCCGTTCACGCATGCGGCCTGTGTCAGTGGAGCCTTCGGTGGAGCTCCCCATGGGGCCACGAAACGCTGTCCTGGGTGGCGTTGACGCATACGGCCTGTGCCACTGGAGCCTTCGGTGGAGCTCCCTATGGGGCCACGATACGCTTTCCTGGGTGGGTGAAACGCAGAAAACGACGAGAGGTGAGGAGAGGAGAGGAGAGAAGAGAAGAGGAGAGGAGAGGAGAGGAGAGGAGAGGAGAGGAGATGAGAGGAGTGGCGCGTGGCGCTGTCTCTTCAAAGCGAGGACCCAACACCACAGGATGGTTGGGAAAAAACGCGAGCCTGAGTCAGCAACAGCTCTTTCGCATAACGAACCAGGGGAACAATGCTGACACGCCCGAGCGGACCTCCCTCCAGCAAGAAGATGACGGTCAGAGAACGACGTTGCGACTTCGGGAAGAGGATAGACATCCCAAGCGACGAGCGGAAACCGCGCATCTCGGAGTCAATGACACCGAAGACCTCGGCTCCATGAGAGCCGCTGGCCAAGAGGACCCGCCGTGAAAATGCAAAGCGATTTTCGGCCCAGGCCCTCCTTGTGTTCGCGCAGCCTGCCAGTCCTCCTCTTGGCGAGCGCGATGCGCTCCTTAAACTTGCTGGCATTTCCGTTGCCCGAACCTCTAGCGCGCGAGGAGCGGCCAGCCGGGTAGCCCACGCCCACGCTGACCACAGACGGGGCGGAGACTCCAGCCAGGGCCCCCGGCTGCGCCTCGTGCTGCTGGGCAACTTGACTGCTGCCGCTCACCAAGCCCATCTTGTCCATGGCTAGTGTTAAGTCGGGCGCGTCCCCCTACAAGGGGATTTTCAACGAAAAGACAAAAATACCCCAAAAGTACACCAAAAAGGTCAAAACATACTCCAAAAATAGTCCCCAGACTGTATTTGGATTATTTTTTGACTCTTTGGGAGATATTTTTTATTTTTCGTCGAAAATCCCCCTGTAGGGGGACACGCCCGACATAAGGCTAGTGAGCAGCATGAAACTTCAGCGATGGCTCGGCGACGGCCTCGGGCGCTCGAGACCAGGCCAGAGACGACATCCGAGGGCGCGCC
The DNA here is from genome assembly GCA_963575745.1 of Prorocentrum cordatum. Classification (NCBI taxonomy): domain Eukaryota; class Dinophyceae; order Prorocentrales; family Prorocentraceae; genus Prorocentrum; species Prorocentrum cordatum. The sequence continues at coordinate 196,377 of CAUYUJ010017615.1, read as the reverse complement.
CGCCCCAGAAAGGCCAGCGTCGTCGATCTCTAGGCATCGAGATCAGTGCCAGCCCGAATGGGAATATCGTCGAAAGCAGACGTCGCAAACGCGCGCATGAAGCCGGTCGCCATGGAGCACCACGCGACGACCCCCCTGCCAGGATGTCAGCAAGCGACAGGTACCGAACCGAACTGCAAGCTCCCAGACAAACACGGGCGATGCAACGAGGGAAACTGCGCCGACAACACTGATGCTCCAAATACTCGAGAAATGCCGACGCCGCTCTTCTCCACGCCCCGAAACAACGATGCAGAGGCGAGCTCGGAAGAAACAAGCATCGGCTTCGACGGCCCGGCGCCAGACCACGCACGCTGCGAATATGCGGGGGCCCGCCGCCCAGCACGCCCCGAGGTTGTCAAATTCCCACTGAAGGGCCAGCGGGCGACGCGCCCTGCCCCAAAGGCGGCGCCAAGAAATGAACGCGACGATCGGTCTGAAGCCTCCAGTGGCCTTTCCCAGGAAGGCAACCAGGACTGCAGAAACCCGGGGAGGAAGGAAGACGACCGACCGATTCGACGGCCCACAACATCCCAGCCAGAGCTTCCAGCGCGGCGTCGCCAAACAAACGGCAGCGACGGAAGTAGAACCCGCCCACCGAGACCGCGGCTGAAATGCATGCAGCGTCGGGAGAAAGCCGAGGCAAGGCTTCGATAACTTAAACAGGCCCCAGGATCGGGCCCACCCCCAGGACCCAGAGCCCGCTGACATGAAGCCTTCGGCCATCAGGAGGGAAAGGGGTCGGCACGGCCCAGCCTTGGCTGGCGAAGGCAGCGGAAGCCTTCCAAGGCATGGGGTCTCCAAGAACCAAATGAGCACGCTTGCCACCCGAGTCGAGACCCTCCCGGAGCCTTCTCCCTCCACGAAGCCTCGCCACGGGCCACCGCGCCCGTCTTGGCCTCGGCAACAAGGGGAGCCACGTCGACGCAAAGAAGGCCACCCCCGACTTGCATTTTCTGGCCCAGATCGCAATCGGGGGCAACTAAAACTCCCCAGCTGGCGGCACGGCGAAACGGGCCCCCACGAGCCGCCACTGCTCCCGACACGGCGGGAGGACGGGCATTGGGAGACTGCACAATGCCGACCTGCTTGCCGCCGAGGGCCCCCAGGGCCCTCGAACCTGACCTTCGAGCCACATGAGGCCTCTCCGGACGGGGCCCTCGGGGGCTTGAAAGGCTCGACGATGCGTTCCCAATGGGCCTCGACGGGCCGACCTCGGGACCCACGACGCGGCAGCTCGCCCCCAAGCAACCGATCAAGATCGAGTCTGGCCCGATCGGCCCAACGCTGATACAGCAGGGGCAGAAGAGCAACGGCGGCTTCGCCATCGCCTCGCGCAACCGCTTCCTCAGCCACATGGACCAAGCCCTGGGCAAGGGCCCAGCCATAGTCTCGCAACAGGGGGCGCAGGCCCCGCGGGAGGCGCGAGAGGTAAAGGAGGGGGCCTTTAAATGCAGAAGTTGGGGGTGGACCCCCAGGCTCACTGGCCTGCGCGGGCGCAACGAAGAGCCCTCCACAACACCGACGCTGCCGACACCTTTTCCCCGGGCCCCCCAGACAACGAAATGGTCCAACACATCGGGCGGGATTCAGAATGCAGCAGGCGGGCCCCAAACTCAACAAAAAAAACCTGGAAGGATGCGGCACCTCGGGATTGAAATTGAAATCACCTGCCAAGACGATTTGCCATCGGGGTCAATCGGGACATCCCCGGGCCAGGGCCAACGCACCCGAGCTGTTCGAGTCAAGGCCCACCGAGTGCTCCAAGTAAATCGAACACAGGCAGAAGGCGGGAGAGGCGGGCGCATGCACCAAGCGCGCCTGGACTCCGCCGCCAACCAAGTCGCCTCCTTCAACTTCAAACGCGCCGAGCCAGTCCCCAACAAGAGCAACCACCCCTGAACCGTCACCACCCTGAGGGCCAGGAATGCCAGGCATCCAGGTCGGTTTCCAGCCAAGACGCGAACAACTGGACGGGGCACCGTGAATCGCATCAGCCCTGAAGTCGGTGTTCCTGGGCCAGCAGAACATGGGCGTCGGGCTCCGGCCCCGCGATGTCCACAAGCGCGCCCCAGGAGTTGGCATTGGCAGCACAGATCGCGGGCGCCACATTCTGAGACGATGCCATGACCTGGGAAGGCCGAAAACCTGGGACCTCGGACTCTGCGCGCAACTCGGCAAGCGTCAGAGGGACAGGCCACGATTGAACAGACTCGGGAAACGGGAAGGGGCCCGCTCCCTTCGCACGTTTACTGGCAGCCCTCGTGCAACGAGCACGCATGAGCACGCAGCGGCGGCGCAGGATTTGTCTCCATCCAATCGCAAAACTCTGGAATGACGGCGTCGACTCCAGCATCAGAAACAAAGGAAGCGCGAGGCGACGCGAGCTCTGAGAGCGAGAGCGGCTCTTCGGGCCCAGCCAAAAACGCATCCTGACTCGAGAAGCTCCCCGCTGGGTCCAGCTCCAAGCGGGAACGAAATAGTTTCAGCTGAAACAGCGGAGAGATCCAAGGACTGCCCAGAAAGCCTCGCGCAAGCCAGCCAAGACACCTTGTGCGAAGCGCCAAAGACGGAAAGGGGGCGCCCTCCTGACCTGTAGAAGCAGGAGGCACCCTCACGGAATGAAGTCGCCGAAATCAAAGAGACTCGGCCACCGAGATGCGCTGCAGCTCCCCCCGTCCTATCGTTCGAGCCCTCCGACTGCCCCGCAGGGTAGGGGCTGCGACCAGAAGGGGCTGCAGCCGTAACGACAGCAACGGGGTGCGCCGCAGCTCCCCCCCCATCATTCGAGCCTCCCGGCTGCCCCGAAGGGAAGGAGCTACGACTAGAAGAGGCTGCAGCCGTAGGCCCACCAGCACGCCCTGAAGACAACGCCGAAGCCGAGGACGAACTGGCCGAAGTAGTCGAAGAGAGCCAACTGCACACACGCTGATCGCTGCTAAACCATCACGCCGCAGCAGGCACAGCGAAGGGGGATACCCCTGACAGCTCTCGCCCCGCCTGCTTCCGAATGTCCTCAGCTGGCTGGGCAGGCGGGGCAGCAGGAGATGCCGAGGAACACCTTGAGACGGTGAGCTTCCCGAACCTGCGGCTCCAGCAGCGGGTTCGTCACCGTCGGCGGCAGCAGAAGGAACTGGAGTAGCACCGCCGGCCACCACTCCCTCAGCCGTCTTCCTCCTCTTGCGCCTGAGCCTGCTCGCGTGGTCCTCACGGCTAGCTTTTGCGGCACGCGTCGAGGGCGCCGCGGAAGAGCTTGCCGGTCGGGTCCTTGATGGCGTCAGACATGGCCTTCTTGCGGTTGGCGAGCTCACGTTCGTCGTCAGGGGCGAGCTCAAATTACTCAGCTTCCTGCTGGATGCCGAAGGGACGATCAAGATTGAAGAGGGACTCGAATGAAACCTTGCCGTCGCAGAGGTACTGAGGTCCGCTTGGTGGGGCACAGTCGTGGGCGGGACCGACGTGGAACAAGCCGTGTCCTGAACAATATCTTGATTGAGCTTGTCAGCCTCGTCAAACTCCGCTTTGCACTAAAGAACTATAGCTTTCTGATCTTCTAATTCAATGAGCCACTTACACAAGTTGCCAAACTCATGCTGGAGCTTGCGCCCCTTCTTCTTGATGTCTGTCGCAACCTGCTGGGTACGCTGATGGGAAGGAATGGCAACTTCCTTGGGGGGCTGCCAACGCCTGCGCCAGCTTCTCCTAGTAACGGCAACCAGCTTCGTCACCAGCCTTGCGAGCGAGGTCAGCGATCGCGCGCGCTCCCGAGACAGTATCGTCGGACGAACACTTCAGCCATGCTGAGCACCAAAAAAATGGGGCTGCCCGCGGGATCACGGTTCGGGGGCCCCCGCGGCAACAGCGCGGCTTCTGGGGGGCCCCAGGGGCCCACGAGAGCGGGCCCGCCGGCCGACCTGCCCCCCCTCGGTGGGGAGTGGCGGCGTTTCGCTCGGGCTTCAACGCGCCTCTCCCAACCGAAGGGGTATAGTTTGGCTGGGTGGGTTGCAGAAGCTGCCCCCTTGACACCCCTGTCGGCAATTGAAGGGTTTCGCCTGCGCGTCGATGCCCCCCCCCTCCCCCCCGCGAGCATGCGCGCGGTTTCCTGACGCGTCGGCCCGTGTCGGTGCCTGCGCGCGCGCGCGGCAGGACGCCGCGCGGCCCAGGTCGCCGCCATGTGGGCTGGTTGTGTCGGTTCCGTGTGGGGGCGGGAATGGTTTCGCACTTCTCTCTCTTTTTCTCTCTCTCTCTCTCTCTCTCTCTCTCTCTCTCTCTTCCTCTCACTAATATCGAAAACGAATCGGGCGAATCACCGCCGCCCTCTGCCTTTTGGAAGCGCCCACGTGGCCAAACGTTGGGCCGACGGCTGGCCAAGCTATTGAACTATGTGCTCGAGGAGAAAAGGGATGAGGAAGAGGAGGAGGAGGCGGAGGAGGAGGAAGAGGAGGAGGAGGAGCAGTAGCAGGTGAGGAGGAGGAGTCAGGAGGAGGTCCGTAGCAATTTGGGCTCAAGTCCGTATCGTTTCGCTCAGAGGCTTGGCATTTGGCAGGGGAGGAATGCGGCCCCGCAGGCTTCCCAGGCGTCCTCCCGCCTGGCACATCTTTTCACTACGTTCTCCGTACTGCACTCTCGGGCCTCCAGTGTTTCGGTCCGAGGACACCTTCTGCTTCTTTCTCTCGTCAGCCTTGGGTCTCGTCTGAGGGTACAGAAGGCGAGCCGTGGCACGTCAAAGGTGGCGGGCGCGGAGGCAAGTTCCAAACCATCCCCTGTGCTGCATGCGGCTGTCAGAAGAACCTCGTACACTTCAAGTGGTGCAAGCACTGCAAGTCCCCTCTCCCTCACGTCGAACCCTCTGAGCCTAAGCCGCCTGGTGGTAAGTGGGCTCTTCTGGACAAGGAGTGGGACAGTGCTGGCAGTGACTGTGCTGACGGTGATTTCGGTAAGGGGCAAACGAGCGGCAAGGCCATGCGCCCTAAGATGCACACCGATTCTGGGGATGGGCGGGAGAGCTAAGCTACCCCAGCCAGGTGGGGGTGCGGATGGTTCTGCCGATGAGGGAGAGGGAGGGGGAGAGAGAGAGAGAGGGAGAGAGAGGGAGAGGGGGGAGAGAAATCTTCCTCGCCTGACCGCCAGACGTGTCCACAGGGCGGGCTGGGCGTTCCGCCCGAGGCTGCCTCCTCGTTGATGACCTGGCTGCGGCACTCACGCGGGCGTGGCCTGCAGCGCCCGAGCAGGGCAGCACGAGGTCGAGAAGGGCTGGGGGGGAGCCCGTCGCCTCCCCGGGCGTCGGTGGAGCTCCCCGTGGGGCCACGAAACGCGCGAGGGGTGTGCCCCGAGGGGCATGCGGAGAGCAGAGGCAGGAGGCAGGGGGGAGGAGGGGGAGGAGGGGAGGAGGTGGGGCGCGGCGCTGCTGATTCAGACAGAAGGGTTGGGAACCAGTGTGATCCATCCCCCTCCCAACAAGAGGCCACGAGGTCTGGAGAAAGCCCGTCGCCTCCTGGAACCGCGGGCCGTCCCCCGTGCCCGCGCACACGAACTCCTCCTGCAGGCGCCCAGCCCAGCCGCGAGAAACACTGCCAGCCGCCGTTGACGGCGCCGTCGCCGTCGACGTCGCAGACGCCGTCGTCGTCGTCGACGTCGTCGACGTGGTCGGCGTGGTCGGCATCGACGTCGTCGGCGACATCCTCGTCCCCAGACCCCGACGTCACGATTTGTTCATCACGTCGACCCCCAGAGGTCTCGACCCATTCAACGGGACCAGCTTTTCATGCTGAGTGATTCTGTTGACGGTCCCGAAGCCTGGTCAGGGCCCCCAGAGGCTGAGAATAGCGAAGGACCTTCCGTCGTGATGTTTTCATGACGCGAGGGGGTCTGGGTCGACGGCGTCCCATCACGACGGCCGTTCTCGCCTCACTTCGAGGCCCGGTGAGTCGAGGAGAGAATCGGCGGGCCCTCTCGCCGCCGCACCTCGTGGCGCGCTGTCACCAGAGCTCCAGCGAGCAAAGTCCAAGCCTCCCGGATGGGGTCCGAGTGGATGGGGCCGAATCTTCGCTCCGCATCGACGATACATCGGCGATGCGGCCCGATGCGGAGCTAGAGTTTCTCCACGCCGATGAGACCGATGCACCGCCGACACCGCCAATGCATCGCCGGTGCATCGACGATGCATTGCCGATGCGGCGCGATCCTCCGACCCCATCAACTCCGACCCCATCTGGGAGGCCTCTACATGAGGTGTGCGCACGCCTGTTGTGGCATAGAGCGCAAAGTCTTGCGGGGTCGCCTCGAAGTCGGGGGGCCCCAGAGGAGGCCCCCAGGAGGCCCCAAAGGAGCCCTAAGAGGCCCCAAGACCCCCGAGTCCTCAAAGCTGCCTCCAGGAGGCCTCCGAGAGGCCTCCTACAAGATCCCAACGAACATCCAAGAGGCCTCCCACACACAACCCAGGCGCGGTGTGGTGGGGTGGGCCGAGGGCCATCAAATCCGCCGCCCCCCGTTGGCTTGCCACAGGGGTTCCTGGCGCCCTAAATTCTGGGAGTTTTCTGGTTCATTTAGAACTCCCCCCGTCGGCTTCGGCCGATGCCGCTGGCGATGAGGAAAATGTGCATGTCAATGCTTGTCTCGCCCATGTTGGTCAGTGGTGCCGTACGCCGTAGCGCGTGGGCGAACGAAGCAACAGAATGCGCACGCTGAAGCATGCGCTTTGCGGTTGCTGCGGCGGCGCGAGCAAAAGAGGATACGACGAAATGTACCATCGGCTATCCAGAGGGAGCGAGAGGGGGATGGGGGAGGAGGAGCAGGAGGGCCAGACGACCAGGTGAGAAGGGTGCAGAACGGTCCAAGATGGCCCAGAATAGCATAGGCGTCTTCGACGATCCCGTGGGGTCCCCTCAGCCAGATCGCTCTGGCACGGGAAGTGCTGCTGGGGAGCGAGGCCCGGGGCTCCCGTCCAGGGCCTCCGACCTCTCCAGGCCTCCAGAAGTCCGAGCCCCGTCCCCCTCCTCCTCCCCTTCCACCTCCTCCTCCTCCTCCTCCTCCTCCTCCTCCTCCTCCCAATCTCCCGCGAGGACTGAAAACATACAGCCAAAGCTGATAGTTAGGATGCGCGATCAGGATGCAAGCCGGTGGCCAGCCTGGGGGGGAAAGAGAGAAGGGGCGGGCCTTCTCAGAAGGCTCGGAAGTCCCCCGGCCTTCTGAAAAGCTTTCCAAGCCCTCCCCCCCCCCGAAGACACCAAAAATTTCTCGGAAGGCCTTCTGAGAAGCCCCGCCACCTTCTGAGGAGGCCTTCTCCTTCTCACTTCCCCTCTTCTCTCGCCGCCAAGCAAGGGCCTTGGACGCCCATGCCGAGGCTCTTCGAGCGACCGAAGACGACCGAAGGGGCAAGGATGAAAAGGCACCCTTGGGAAGTCGCTCATCCTTACTATCAATTTCGACTGTAGGACCTCTGAACGTCGCTTCCATTCAAGGCCGTATTCAGTCCTGATGAGTCTGCAGGTCTGGAGCGCGCTTTTCCAGCACTCTGGGAGGTCAAGGAAGTCCTACCCTCCCAACCCCTTCGAAAGGGGGGTCGGCTCTTCCTCCCAGATCGGTTTTTCGATGGCCCCGGAGCCCGAAGACGCCCCCCAGAGGCCTCCACCTCGACTGTCTCAAGGCGTCGGCTCGGGGAGTCGAGCATCGACCGCAGACCTGTCCAGGGGTGCGTTCTGGCCAGAAATTCGGGGCGGATCCAGCCGTCGTCACGAGGACGCCGCATGAGCACACACACACACACACAAACAAACAAACAAAAAACAGCAGCAAAAAAAGCATCGTCGACTTTGGAACAACAGCAACAACCATAATGATGTCTAATTGAGAACTGTTTGCTATTCGACGAGGGTGGGCCCGAGACTCCCGGAATTAGCTGAACACACCCGAAGACCGCAAGGATCCCCCGAATCACTCCCCAGAAAACCTTCGAGAACCCTTCAAAACCTACGAAGACCTCCTCCTCCTCCTCCTCCTCCTCCTCCCCTCCCACTCCACCGGCCCTCCTACCTCTGGTGCGTCCTCGGGAATCGTGATATCCTCCCACTCTTCCCTGTGCGCGTTCTTTGCCGCGTACTTCACGGAGCAGGCCGCCATGCACGAGTCGATGTCCGAGCTGCACTGGTCCTGGGAGGCGAGGCCACCGCCACCAACCGCCCGCACATCCTATCATTTTTGCCACCAGCGCCTGTGTAGCGGCAGTAGCTCGGCGTGGCGACACCTGGGGGGTGTGAGTCAAGAAATGCGCGCCGCAGCCACCCCTGGAGTCGAGTATCGCAGCGACCTTGCACTGACATCGACGTTGCGAAAACGGCACCGCGCTTTCAACAGATCCCCGGCAAACCGACCCACACCCACATGCGTGTGTACGTTCACACACAAACATACTACTTCCTCCAGCGGCGAAGTGACGACCCCGTCGCGATGCGGAAGCCGCATCACGCTTAGCCAGCTTACCACCTTGTGTAGCAAATGGGTGGACTGCATGGAGGCCGTCGCATGCAAAACAAAAAACGCGAATCCCATATCTCTCTCTCTCTCTCTCTCACAGACACGCACACACACAATTGATGGCGTCGCAGAGACGCGCGCGGCGGCGCGGCGTACGTCAAGTCAAGCGGGAGAGCTCGGGCTGGGCCAGCTCACGCAGCGTGGGGAAGCTGGATCCACCCATTGTGGATCGACAGCAGAACTCGCGAGGGGGCAGTCGCGAGGGGAGTGCGAAAGGGGGGAAGGGGGAGAACGAGGGGAAAACGAGGACAGGAAGAAGCAGTGCGACAGTGACGAACCGAGGCAGCAAGCGAAACGCAGCAGGAGTGCGACAATGTCAGCCGACCAGGAAGGAGAACCAATGCAGCGTGCGGAATTCCAGGCCAGCCAAGGGGGGGCCCAGGGGGAAACGAGAAGGACAGCAGGAAACAGCCAGAAGGACAAGGAAGGGGTAAAGGCAACAGCGGCGCCCGAGGTGGTAAATCGAGAAGGCAAAGACCGATCCCAGAGGCGAGGGACTAGACACGGGCTGCCTCCCCAGGAGCGCGCGACAGCGCGGGCGGGGGACCGTAGCCGAGAGGAGCGGTCAGGGCTGGGGGCGGGCGGCGCCTGTGGGAGCTGGAAGCAGTGCTGGGACGATTCCATTGGGAATGGAAGTGCGGAACTCCTGAAGGAAAGCGGCGGTACACAGTTCGGGGTCCACGTCACCTACCTGTACAAATATTTCTTATATATACACGTATATGAATATATAACATATATATGAAGTTGTTCACAAACATACAGATCTATACCCATACATGAGAGATAAAGGAAGATATGAAGAAAGAAAGGAAGGAAGAAAGAAAGAAAGAAAGGAAGAGAGGAAGGAAGAAGTAAAGAAAGAATGGAAGAGACGCCCACGCAGCGCCAGCCCAGAGCGCCAGCGCCAGAGCGAAGCTGCCCCCCCCCCTCCCCGCCCCTCCAGAAAGGGGGCGGGGACGTAGCTCCCCCCCCCCCTCTTGAAACCCCCTGCCAGAAGCCCCCCACCCACTCCCCCTGTTTCTTCCTCTCTAGGGAACAACCCACCCACTCCTTTTCGCGCTCCAGAAGCTACCCTCCCCTCCCCTCCCCCCCCTTCCAACTGGGGAGGGGAGGCTTAGCCACCCCCGCTCCCGCTTTGGAAGCCCCCCCCCTCCCCCCTTGTTCCCTCCTTTTACACCCTCCTCCTCCTCCTCCTCCTCCTCCTCCCCCTCCTCCTCCTCCTCCTCCTCCTCCCCCTCTTCTTCTTATGTGTCTTCCGGGTGCTCTCCTTATTATCGGCATTAGTGCTAGCATGCTTCTTCTTATGATGAATAGTAATAGTAATGTTATTAGTTTTACCATTATGGTATTACCCTTACTAATGGGATTCGTATGGTTCATAGTATTATCAGTAGCACTGGTATTCTTAATAATAGTAATAACAATAATAACATTAATGTCAGTAATGTTAATATTATCATTAGTATTACAATTCATAGTCGCGTTCTTCTCAGTGTGATCATTCGTTGTGCGCGTATCCGTAGTATCAGTCTTGCTATTACTGCTGGCCGTAAGACTAGTATGATGAGTTGTATTATTCTGGGTATTCAGAATACGATTCGAGTTAGTATTCGTACCTTTCTTCTTACTTGTATACTTGTCCGTGTTACTAGTAATAGTAGTCTTCTTGACAGTATTATTAGTGATCCTCCTCCTCCATATTCCTCCTGCTCCGCCTCCTCCCGCTCCTCCTCCTCCTCCTCCTCCTCCTCCTCCTCCTGCTCCTCCTACTCCTCCTCCTCCTCCCGCTCCTCCTCCTCCTCCTCCTCCTGCTCCTCCTCCTCCTCCTCGCCCTCATCCTCCTCCTCCTCCTCCTCCTCCTTCTCCTCATTATCATCATTCTCATCATCATCATCATCATCATCATCATCATCATCATCATCATCATCATCATCATCATCATCATCATCATCATCATCATCATCAGCATCATCATCATCATCATCATCATCATCATCATCATCATCATCAGCAGCAGCATCAGCATCAGCATCATCATCATCATCATCATCATCAGCAGCAGCATCATCATCAGCATCATCATCAGCATCATCATCATCACATCATCATCATCATCATCGTCATCAGCATCATCATCATCAGCAGCATCATCATCATCATCATCATCATCATCATCAGCATCATCATCATCATCATCATCATCATCATCATCATCATCATCATCATCATCATCATCCGCAACATCAGCATCAACATCATCAGCAGCAGCATCATCAGCATCACCATCGTCAACATCATCATGATCATCATCATCATCATCATCATCATCATCATCAGCATTATCATCATCAACATCGTCATCGTCATCATCAGCATCATCGTTAGCAGCAGCATCATCATCCCCATCATCATCAACCTCATCATCATCAGCAACAACACCATCATCATCATCAGCATCATTGCCGCATCATCATCATCAGCATCATCAGCATCATCATCATAATCATCATCACCATCAGCATCATCAGCATCATCATCATCATCACCATCATCCTCATCATCCGCATCATCATCATCATAATCCTCACCACCATCATCACCATCATCATCATCAGCAGCATCAGCATCATCATCCTCGGCCTCGTCCTCGTCCTCCTCATCCTTCTCCTCCTCCATAATCCTAGTATTCCTAGTCTCGTCATCGTCCTCCTCCTCCTCCTGCTCCAGCTCCTGCGCCTGCTCCTCCTCCTCCTCCTCCTCCTCCTCCTCCTCCTCCTCTCCCTCCTCCTCCACCTGCTCCTGCTCCTGCTCCTCCTCCTCGTCCTCATCATCATCATCATCATCCTCCGCCTCCTCCTCCTCCTGCTCCTCCTCCTCCTCTTCGTCCTCCCCCTCCTCCTCCCCCTCCTCCTCCTCATCGTCCTCGTCCTCGTCCTCGTCCTCCTCCTCCTTCTCCTCCTCCTCCTCCTCCTACTCCTCCTCCTCCTCCGCCTCCCCTCCTCCTCCTCCTCCTCATGCTCCTGCTCCCGCTCCTGCTCATGCATCTGTTCCTGCTCCTTCTCCTCCTCCTCCTCCTCCTCTTCCTCCTCCTCCTCCCCCTCCTCCTCCTCCTTCTCCTCCTCCTCCTCCGCCCCCCTCTGCACTCCTCTGCCCTCCTCTGCCCTCTTCTGCCCTCCTCAGCCCTCCTCCGCCTCCTCCTCCTCCTCATCTTCATCATGTTGCTCATCATCCTCCCCCTCGTCCTCGCCCTCGCCCTCCTCCTCCGTCTCCCCTTCCTCCTCGTCCTGCTCCTGCTCCCTCTCCTCCTCCTCATATCCCCCCCCCCGTCGTATTATTCATATCCCTGTTCCTCCTTCCTCTTCGCGGCAGCAGCAGCATGAGCACCCGCAGCAACACAAATAACAACACACCAATCGCAACAACAACACCAACAACAACAACAACAACGACAACAACAACTACGACTACAATAACAACAACAACCACGACAACAACAACAACAACAACAACAATCATTTCAGACTGGGGACACTCCGTTCTCACCAGTGCCAGGGTTTTCATAGGAGGCGGGCAATACCCCCACTTTGTGGGGGGGACGGTTCAAGCTCTACCTAATTTCCAAACGACTCTTCGCCACCACCCACACCCAGCTTCCCGCCCTATGACGTTCGGACACTTCACTTCGTGGCATGCGGACGACCGTGGCTACTATTCAGGGCCCCGCGGCCGACGACGACGGCGTGCGCGCGCGAAGAAAAAACGAATGTGTCCCGCATGGTATTATTTGACAGGGATGATGGCCCTGGCAGGTGCGCAACCGTTGTCGCAGAAGTTCGAAAAAGTTGCTCGCAAAAGCCCGTTTGACAGAAATGTTTAAAAAGTGTTGGGTTTCCTACGAATCCGCAAGAGCGCGCGGGATGAGATTTTGACATTTTTTTGTTGAAAAACCATTGGTTTTTTGATGTTTTTATGTTAAAATCGCTTCCGAACACTAAGCTTTTGGAAGGATTTCGTCTTGCGCGCGCGAATGTCCACTTTACCTTATTTTTTGCAAGGGATTCTTGAAATTTGATTATATTAGAACAAGAAATGTCATTTTATAGTGTTTTTTGCAAGGGAAAACGGATTACAACAAAACAACCGGATCTTGATGACATCGTATTACCTGAGGCTTCCTCACGAAAATGATGAAAATGTAGCTGCGACCTAGGCGGCGCAGGGGGGCCGTGCACCAGGGGTCCCAACAATAATTATTCTTTAGAATTAATAATGTTCAACAACAACAACAACAACACCAACAACAACAACAACAACAACCCCAACAACAACAACAACAACAACCTCAACCGCAACATCATCATCATCATCAACAACAACAGCAACGACGACGACGACGATGCCAACAACAACGACGACGACCACAACAACAGCCACAGCAACAGCAGCAACAACAACCCACACCAACAACAAGAACAACAACAACGACAACCACAACAACAGCGGCAACAGCCTCATCATCATCGTCGTCAGTATCGTCACCACCGTCACCACCACCACCACATCCACCACCCTCATCAGCATCGTCATCATCATCAGCAGCATCAGCACCAGCATCATCATCAGCATCATTAGCATCATCAGCATCGGCGCCATAATCATCATCAGCATCAGCCATCGTCATCAGCAGAATCATCAGCAGCATCAGCATCATCATCAGCATAATCAGCATCACCCTCATCGGCATCATCACCACCACCACCACCATCAGCTTCACCATCAGCATCATCATCATCAGCATCAGCAGCATCATCAGCATCATCACCACCAGCATCATCATCTTCCTCATCAGCCGCACCATCAACCTCATCATCACCACCACCACAATCAGCATCATCAGCATCATCATCATTCTCCTCATCCTCCTCATCAATCATCATCATCATCAGCAGCATCAAAATCAGCAACATCAAAATCATCATCATCAGCATCGACATCGTTAGCATGATCATGATCAGCATGATCAGTAACATCATCATCATCGTCATCATCAGTATCACAGTCATCGTCATCAGCATCATCATCAGCATCATCATCATCATAATCCTCATCCTCATCATCCTCATCCTGGTTCTCATCCGCATGCGCATCCGCGTCCGCATCCGCGTCATCATCCGCATGGGCATCGTCAGCCTGATATCCATCCTCATCATCCTCATCTCCTCATCAGCAACACCTCTTCCCCCCCTTCCCTTGCACGTTCCTCCTCACCATCGTCAGCATCATTATCCTGGTCACCCGTCTCTTCACCATCACCGTCAAAATCCTCAGCATCATCAGCATCACCATCGTCAACATCATCATCAGCATCGTCATCATCATCATCATCACCAGCATCATCATCATCATCATCATCAGAATCATCAGCATCATCGTCATCAGCATCCACATCATCATCATCATCAGCAGCATCATCATCATCATTATCATCGTCATCATCAACATCATCACCATCAAGATCATCATCAGCGTCATCAGCATCATCATCATCATCATCATCATCATCATCATCAGCAGAATCATCATCATAACCATCAGCATCATCATCACCACCATCACCACCATCATCATCACCATCATCATCAGCATCAGCATCAGCATCAGCATCAGCATCAGCATCATCAGCATCCTCATCATAAGCGTCAGCATCGCCAGCATCATAATCAGAATCCCCATGATCAGCATCATCATCAACAGCAGCAGCGCCAGGATCATGATAATCATCATCAGCAGCAGCATCAGCATTGCCAGCACCATCCACATCATCATCATCATCATCATCATCAGCATCATGATCATCAAAAGCATCATAATCTGCATGATCACCATCATCAGCATCATCGTCATCCTCAGCATCGCCATCATCAACATCATCATCAGCATCGTCAGCAAAGGCATCATGATCACCATGATCAGCAGCAGCGTCAGCACCAACATCAGCATCATCATCCACACTATCACCATCGTCATCATCATGATCAACAGCAGCATCATTATCGTCATCTTTGTCATCGTCGTCATCATCATCATCAGTATCATCATCACCACCACCACCATCAGCATCATCATCACCATCGCCATCATCATCATCATCATCATCATCAACATCATCATCATCAGCATCATCATCATCAAAATCATCATAGACATCATCAGCATTATCTTCATCCTCATCAGCAGCAGTACCAGCATCAGCACCAACATCGTTATCACCAGCATCAACAGCATCAGCATCAGCGGCATACACATCAGCATCGTCAGCATCATCGGCATCATCATCATCATCAGCACCATCGTCATCGTCATCATCATCCGCAGCCTCATCATCTTCATCATCATCAGCATCATCATCCTCATCATCATGAGCGTCGTCATCGTCATCGTCATCGTCATCACCAACGTCATCATCATTATGATCGTATTCCTTCTCAGCATCTGCATCGGCATCATCATCGCAATTATCGTCATTATCGTCGTCCACATCATCACCATCATCATCATCATCAGCAGCAGCATCAGCATCATAGTCATCAACACAATCAGAATCCCCGTCAGCATCACCATCATCATCAGCATCAGCATCAGCCGCAGCGTCAGCAACGTCATCACCACCATCATCATCATCAGCAGCAGCATCAGCATCAGCATCCTCATCATCAGCATCATCCCCATCATCATCAGTCGTCTCATCATCATCTGCATCAGCAACGTCGTCCTCAACTTCGTCGTCGTCATTATCATCAGCAGCATCATCATCATCGTCAGTTCCATCATCGCAATCATCAGCAGCAAAATCAGCATCCTCGTCCTCATCCTCATCATCATCACCATCATGATCATGATCATCATCATCATCATCATCATCATCATCATCATCATCATCATCATCATCATCGTCATCATCATCATTATCAGAATCATCATCAGCAGCATCACCATCGTCCGTTTGTAGATCCGCCTCCTCCCCCTCCTCCTCCTACTCCTGCTCCAGGAGAAGGGGTGTAAGAGTGGAGAAAGGAGGAGGGGCGAGTGGCAAATGGAGGAGGAGAACGACGACGACCACGACATGGGCGGGGCGAGTGGAAAAGAAGGGGGGCGAGGGGCAGGAGGAGGACGACGACGACGAAATGAGGGGGCCAGCCGAAAAAAATTAGTCGGGTGACAGCACACGATGCGCGGCCTGGCCCGAAGGCGCATCACGGTGCACACCCACAGCTGAAACCGAAGCCAAAGCTGAAGTGCACAGCCCACCTGCTGGTTTGGGTGACAGCACATCGTTGAGCGATGCTGCAGCATCCCCTGAGTACGCCCCCCCAAGAGCATCAGCCAGACAAGTCGGATGTGCACCCTCATGCCTTGCTGGACACTGGGCGCGCTTCGGCATGGCCGGTGCCGCCGCCACCCCCTCGTCAGGGCCATCGGCTCGGGTGACGGCGACAGCGACGGTGGCGGTGGAGGAGGAAGGAAGCGGAGGAGGGGAGGAGGAGAAGCAGCAGCAGTAGCAGCAGCAGGGGAAGTTGAGGAGCAGGATGAGGAACTGTTCGTTCCAGCAATTCCCAAATTCACCCGAAAAATGCGGAACTCGTGCTCCGTTCTTGCGGGAGCACTCGCGGCAATTGTTGTGCTGCTAGCGCACGGATTGTGAAAGCAATGGTGGTATTCAACGGTGGTACTCAATATTGGCGGTTGTAATGGAAGTCTAGCTGCACCCGTTTCGCCCTTCGCTGCAGAGATCGCCAAGACCGTGGCCTTTGACGTTGTCGTATCGTACACCTCCAGTCTGCTTCGCCCCTGCAGAGCAGGCGTGGTCAAACTCACGCGGAATTCCCCAACTGAATGTCAGCCAGGCCTGATATCGCATGCGACCTTGGCTTCGCACTTATATACAGATATACTATATATACCCAAAAAAAAGGAAGGGGGAGGAATGGGAGGTGAGGAGGAGGGGGAGGGAACAGACGAGGGCGGAAGGGGAGGAGGCAGAGGAGAAGAAAGAAGGGGAGAAACACGGGGGCGGAGAGAGGAGGGCGAGGAGGAGGACAATGGGCAGGACGCGGAAGAGGAGGAGCGAAAAGGAGCGAGGAGGAGCGAGGAGCGAGCGAGGAGCGAGCGAGCGAGCGGGGAGCGAGGAGGAGCGGGGGGGCTGTTGTTAGCCGAAGGGCGTCGCGCGTGCGCACTCCATGACCCTTTGCCAGGCAGCAGCGGTAGCAGCTCACGAGACCAAAAAGGAATCAATAGCAACGCCACTGCTACAACTGGACAGAGCCTAAAAAAGCAAATCCGACCCCCATCCAAGGGCCCAAGGAGGACGGGAGGAGGAGACGGAAGAGAAAAGCCCGCCTCGTAGCACTCCTCCGTGTGCAGCCCACGGCGCGCGCACGGCGTGGGCGGCTCGAAGCCGCGCCTGCCTGCGCTCGCGCGCCTGCTCACGATTCGCACGGATTCGCTCGAGCTGCCCATCCGAAAAGGGGGGAGGGGGAGGAGGAGGAGGAAAAGGGCAGGGAAGCCCCGACAAGGCAAAGAAATTCTCTGCCTCGGCACACATATGGTCAATGTGTGCCTGTTCCTCGACAGCCTCTATCTCGGGGCCCTCTTCCCACGGATCAGACATTTGCTCACCCGGCCCAAGGGCAGGGGACGCACCCGAGGGGGCGATCGAGGGATCCGAATTATTCTGAGACGGACCGAACCCGAAACGCTCAAGTTCAGGATCGACACGACGACGACCAGATCGACGAGCGAAATCGGGAGCGGCACAAAACCGGGCGTCCGCATCCTCGGACCAGGGAACATAGAAAGCCATTAAGCCCGCTCGCAGCTCCTCTGGGTCGGCCCCAAAGCTGAAATCAGCCTCTTCACCCGAATCAGGAGGCACAACGAGGGCGGCGAGACTGTCGAGCACAGCTGAAGCAATCGCCTTGGACAGACCACTCGAGTACGTCTTCTTGGCAGCTGTCCTGAAGGCACCGTTCGCACTTTTGCCCAGGAGCGTGCAGTGCGCGCCACGGCCGTGGGAGCACTTCCCCCCTCCCGGAGCGGAGAGGAGGCGAGAGCGAAGAGAGGGGAGGCGAAGGCCGAGAAGACGGGTAGGGGCACGGCCAACTGAGGACCAGTCAGTCTCAGGAGGCATGTGCTCACATTGGTCAAAGTCCACCGCACATGCGTGGGGAGCCGAAACCATGGCGACTTGGGGCTTCCACCTGAATGAGGTCGGAGCACCAGGGATCCAGAGGGCTGGAAGCGGATGCTCCATCCATCCGCTGGCGCCAACCTTCATGTGCGCGGCGAGGAGGCGAGCTAGGGCAGCTAAAAGTTGGGCCCCTATGGATAACTGGAGGCTCTGGCGAACTGCGCACCAAGGGACTCCCCAGAAATGCTCGGTCGTGCGCAAGGGGGGGGGGGGGGGGGGGGGGCGTCGCACCACCTAGCAGCGCCCCATGTCTCACAAGCCCCCCCCCCCCCCCCCCCCTGAGTTCAAGACACGGCGGGCAGCTACATGGCCCACTCACTCCGCGATGACATCATGCTGGGCGAGGTCGCCTCGCATCGCATCGATCGCCACGTCGACCGACAGACAGTACACTGCGCGCGTCGACGTGGGCCACCCGAATTCCAGATGCCACTGCATGTCTCCTGAACGCCTCATGCCCGAGACCAAGTTTAAAAACAAAAAACTCGGGCCGTTTGATCCGAAAAGGCAGCTCGGCGGCCGCGGCCCCAGAAAAAGTCCCGAGGCCGAAAGGGCCAGAACCTATGATCCTGCTGCTGGGGGGGCCGCCACGGGCCCGGGCCTAGACACACCCCTGTGCGCCTGGGCCGCCTCAGGAGTGAACGCAAAATCGGACTCGATCAGGGCCTCACGCGCATCCTCCTCAGACGGGGTAGCCAGCTCGAGCTCGAAGGGGGTCGATGGTCCTGGCTTACGGAAGGCAGGGAACTCATGGCGCCAACGACATTTTCCTGCTGCACGCTGCTTAGCTGTCGCCTCGGCATCCTCTTCGTTGAGCCGCACGCATTCCTCCGCCGAGGCAGTTCGAGGTCGGGCGAGAAGAGCGACAGCACACCGAGGAGCATCGAAAGCCAGGTGCTCGGACAACGCACGACGACTGGCGAACTGCATTTTACAAAGAGTACACCTCGAAGTAGGACCGAGCATCGAGCGAACCTGATCAATGAACGACCGATGTTGGCGAACAATACGTTGCTTAAGCCCAGTAGGGGACGACGACGAAGCGGAGCACCACACACAGGTAAACCTAGGTGCGTCCTCCGCCCCCTGCACTCGCAGCGGGCGCTCTGGGTGGTCCACCGGTTAGGGCGCACCTGAATCGTGAAGGTCCTGAAAGATATCTGGTTCGGCCCTACCGGCAGCCGCAATACGGGAGTCATAAGCCACCTGCGAGGCCACACCCGTTGAAACGATGGTCTCCCAACCCAGAGCAGATTTTCGGACCAGGGCTTCCCAGACAGGTAAGTTGGCCACGGGCGGGGGGCACTCACGCAGTCGAAGATGTCGGTGTCGCAACCACTCCAGATCCTCCAAAACCTGATGCGCCCAAGTCCCCTGTCCTTCCTCCAAACAGAGCCTGGCCAACCCAACCAGGTGACTGGGGCCAGCGTGCAAGAGCCTTCCAAACAACCTCAACCGTCTTTGGCGAGGCGTCTTGGCCGAATCGCCGTCTTGGCGTCCGGTCTCTTGGCTTGGGCGAGGATGTGGGAGTTCGGAATAGCAGTTTGGCCCTTCCTTGGCCCGCGGTACACAGCGCGGTACATACGAACGACATCGTCTGATAAGGACGCCAGCTGTGCTTCTGCAAGCGCCGGCCACGTGCCCGCGTTGAAAAGCCTGCTGGAGAAAATGAGAGAGTCCACGAGGATAAAGCCAACCTGCATATCTAACTGAGGATCCCGCAGAACTCACCGTAAAACTTTCCGAGATGCCGTGCATGAATGACTTCTGCAGGCCAGCTCGGGGCCCAGGGCCCCCGCTTCATCCAGAACAATACCTAAATGAGTATACAGGCGGACCGCGTACAGCGAAATATCTCCTAGATGACGAGTGGGAACTGACATCTTCTCTTGGGCGTTTCTCCACAAGTCAGACTTGGCCCTGTCCGAACCTACGCCTCGGAACTGAAACAGCATCGCACTCTTGCCCTTAACCGTGTGCAGCCCCATGCCCCTCTCTGCAAAGGTATCAAAGATGGTGGCCGCAATGAAAAGAGCATATTTGAGAAGGGTCTGAGCTTTCCCGAGAAACATAAACATAGCGTCGTCGAAGAAAGAAAAGTCCATAGAGTGCCCCATAAAAGTAACTTCCACGTCCTCGTCGGGCCCCAGGGAACGGAGGTCACACACTGGGAAACGAACATCGATGTCATATTCCAGAATTCTGGCCTGCACGATTTTCACGATAGCCCCCATAACATAATTGAAAACCACGCCCCCCAACTGTTGTCCTGGCCCCGTCCCCAGCTGAGGAAACGCGAACTCGGCACTGCCTGGGAGTATATACCAACTCTGATCGTACAAGTCGGAGACCTGGGCGTGCACACGTCGGCTGATGCCAGGGGCGTCGCTAAAAATGGAGCCCTGCTGCTGAATATGCTCTGCAAGCTCAGCGCGAGCCTCAGGCGGAAGTCCCGCCTGTTGCAAAATACTCGCCATCGCCTCCTCTGAACCAGACGCCCGAAAGACATGTTCGCGAACAGCCTCATAAAGAGCCCGCGCGGCGTCGAGGGGGATGAACAGAGCCGAGAGCTTCCGAGCCTTAGCCAGCTGTTGGAACAGACGAACCTCCAGCCCACCAAGATCAACCCCTAAGCCAGCAACGCCTCCATACTGCCTGGGGCCCACATGGGCCTGAAGATGCGGACCAGTATCTGCACGAACAATGGACCTGAACCGTTTCCCATGATGCGACGATCCCAGGATACTGCGGTAACAGCTGCGCCCCCAGGGTCACCCTCTTTGAACAGCGGACAGTAGTATCCCCCCCCCTTCCACTGGATCGGCCCCTGGACCCGCAAAAAAGACTCGACGACAAGGGGGGGGGGAGCTGGGAGATCGGTTTAAACAGCTTCTTGACCATAGCCCCAGAAATGCCATCCGGTCCTGCTGCTGCACATTTGGCCTTGCGGCAGGACCTCTCCACTCTGGCGAGCGCTGGCACTTCTCTGACGCCGAAGTGCACGCCCTGCAAATGCTCAGCTGGGAGAGCGGGCAGGACGCTAGCGCACCAATCTAAGTCCTGCATCGGCACGACTGGGGCAGCCTCTATCGCAGCAAAATGCCGCGTCCATGCCTCTAGAGCTTCTCTCTCTGAGTGCACCGGTTGCCCGTCATCACCGCGGAGAAGTAGAAGGGGTTGTGACCTGGCTTTCTTCCTGGAACATGCGCCCACGGACCTAAACCTCCTGCACGCTCGAGCATGTTCCTTGAGAGGCCAGGCACTAGTGATATCCCTGGCGATGTCCGAGCAATGTGCCCGCGCGTCCTGCTTGACCAGAAGATTGACATACTTGGTGCTCTCAGCGAGACAGACCGTGCGCAGCGCGTGAGACATCGAAGAGAGCCTCCGAAGGTTGGCAAGCACTTCAATCAGCCACATGCCGAGATAACTGGTCGTCTGCGCTACCATGTCTGTGGTCGGGGCCAGGGCTCTGAGAGAAGCTCGCGAGGGGCCTCGAGATCCCATGGCAGGTACTTGAGTTACAATAGCCAGGAGGTCCGACATACAATCCAGGATGTCCAGAACCCCATCCCAGACGTCGCGCCAGCATTGCAAACTGCGAAGGACCCAGACCCCCAGCGACGACCAGGACACCGAGAAGGAACGAGACGACAAGGTCCACGCAGCACGACGTAGGCAAAACCATGACCCACCAATAGGAGCGGCCCAAACTCGAAAGCAAGCTCCCAAGACAGCCTTGTTCCATCGGGCCCCCAGAGTAGCCAATAAGTACGGACATCCATGGCCTCCGGAGTAGACAGGGTGATCCAAGATTGCCTAGGTTTGCGTCCACTTTCCGTGGCGCGGCAAGGGAAGGCGAGCGGCAGCGCATGGTGCAGAAACTGAACGACCTCCTGGCAGTGGTCGTTAACGTGGACATCAAAGGATGGCTTCGGCCCGTAGCTCTCCACAAAGCTGGCGAACTTGGCCCGTGCTGCGGGGTCGTCAAACGCCGAGGGATCACACGCAATCTTGGGGAAGCACGAAAGCACGTTGCTGGCCTTGGACGCGAGGGGGAAGCGGATAACGGCGCCGACAGCCTTATGGTCCACGATGGCAACAGTAAGGTCCAGGGAATAGAAAACAGTGGCCGAGTCCACCTGGCAATCCCTGGAACAACAGATGTAGTCGAAACGTTTGCCTTGAGACACATCCAGTAGTTGTTTGGCCCGCAGGAGGAAACCACGTCGCCCCGGAATGCGTCGATGGCAAAATCGTAGCTGGCACCCAAAGCCTTCTATCAAACATCAGGTCGTGGAAGAGTTGCCCAGGAGGATTCTCTGGCTCAGCTTGGCATCCTCCGATGGCCTCTGAGGCACGGGATCCAACTCGGCCATTGGCGTCGATCAACCACAACTCAGGGACGGCGGCATCAAGTACTCGGCGTAGCCTGTCTTTAAGATCCTGCCACCACTTACGGAGGGCCTCTTGACCCGCTCCGCTGCGCGGGCCGCGCCCAATCACAGCGTTGAGAGAAAATTGCTGACACCTGATCGCCACAACGAGCACCCTCGGCGTCGCATAAAGCACTTTGCGGTGCCTAGGCAGCTAGCTAGGCAGCAAGCGCACGGAGCCAACAATCGCAATGGTAGTGTTAATCCAGAAGGAGCATCCGAAACGCCGATACTGGTCCCCCGCGGAATGGATGACGTGATAGCCCCGAACCCTGGAAGTGCCAGACCGCGGAAATCTAGTCTCAACCGCACCAGCGAAAAGTACCCGAGAGGACGCCATTGTGTGCCCAATGTAAGCCATCCGCCCAGGTAGGAATAAGCCCGTGGTTTTGGCCGACCGATGGGCCCTGGGATCCAGCGTGAGAACGCTGGCGGCAACCACGGTATGGGCTCGAGTCAAACGTGGCCCTCCTGACTCCGCGTTTTGACCCTCGGTTTTGACCCCTGGACCCTCGCGCTCCAGTGGGGGGGCCAAGTCCCTCAAAGAGAAAGAAGACGGCACGGATTCGTTCAGCACGATACCTGGGGCCGGAGAAAATTGCCTTCGAACCAGGAGCGGAGCCGATGTCCAGCCACGCCCATACTAGCGCCTCTAAATGCCGTTCGATATGCCTCCAGCCCGTGGCCAGCTACCGAAACTGAAATAGGCGCGCCGATGCTAGAGCACAGAGCGCGTCCGCAAACTCATTCCACGGCTGCGCCTGATGTCCTGCAACGCGGAAAACACGGCAGCTGCGGGCCCTCATACGCGTAATTTTCTAAAGGGCATCCAAGAGACGGCGTTGGTTCCCAAGAGAGCCTGGAGTGGCACCACCGTCTAGTACCTTAAGAATCTCCACGTTGTCCCCACGCAGACATATACCCCCAATAATCCAGAGCCCCCAGCTGCAAAAGCCAAGCCAGGGCCCATTGGGCCGCCAGTAGTTCAGCCATAAAAGAAAATACATCGGGAGACAGGTCCGGGCCCTCGAAAGTAGCAGCGGCGCAACCAACAATGGCGACCCGTTCGTGGACGTCCTCTGCCAAAACGACGAAGCCCCAGCTAGGTAGGCCCTTCTCCGCATGAAATGCGCGGCCAGGGACAAACAGGTCGCGATCTGGCCCCGAGCGACACCCTCCAGATCCATCCAAAAAGATATGGATCTTGCACCAGCTATCTAAGTCGGTCATGGGATACAATCCTAGAAGAGCCTGAACGGTAGAAGAATGCAGGAAAGGTGCCACATCCGCCAGACTGCTGTCGAGTGGGGCGCCCCAAGCCTGGAAGAGAAACTCATGGACCAATTGGGCATCCGGGAGAGGACTGTATACGCATCCTCTGGTGGGGGCAGTTCCATTCAGAGGAGTAGATGGCGTGGCTCCCGAATAGAGCTCTTCTTGATTGCCCCCCCTCGAGTCCTGCGAAGCGAAGTGCTTCAACTCTGCTGGGCCCCGCTCGGGTTGTGAAAATGCTGCTGCCCTGCTGCCGCCGCCGCAGCGGCGTCGTCGGGCGGCACCTCGACGTCGACTCCGTCCGTCCCAGCGCGCGGAAGGGTCTGGCTCTTCTCGGCGGGCTCGTCGGGATGAGCCTCGGGCGCTCCTCGCCTCGATGCTCTCGTGGCCTGAACTGGCCAGGGGGGCGGCATCTGCCCTGGCAGCAGCGGGTGGGACTTCAGGTGCGGCACGCCGACCTTCAGGCCCGCGGCCTCGCGCATGGCGCTGAGCTCCTGCAATGACATCTCCGGGAGGCCGTCGGCGCCCATCTCCTCGGCAGGCGCTGCAGGCGCCGCGGCCGCGGCTTCGGCTGGGCACTGACCAGGGGCCCCAGCGGCCAGCGGCTGCGGGCGCGCCTGCGGAGAACCTCCAGCCAGCGCCGTCTGAATCGATGCAAGAGTCTGAGCCAACTGCGAGAGCTGCGTCGCCATGGTAGTACTCTGGCCAGCCTGCAGCTGCGCGATCACCTGCGGCATTGCCTGGGGCGCCTGTTGCTGCGCCTGCTGGGGCACGAGCGGCATCTGCGCCGCCGAGGCGCCCATGGCTGTCAAGAACGGGCTGGGCGGCGTCACCATGGCCATCGGGCGCCCGCGGTCGACCTCCATGAAGGGGCTGGGCTGGCTGGGCTGCGGCCGCCACGGCGGCGCAGATGCAGTCTCCTGTGCTGCTGCGGCTGCCGCCTCCTGGGCTTTGGCATCCGCCTCGGCCTCCCCCTGCTCCTGCATGACCTTGAAGCCAGCATGAATTGCTTGAGCCTTGTCCAGGTCCTCCTGCAAGGCAGCTCGGGATGCGGCTGCGGTGGCCAAGGCTGCCTTGGCAGCCTCCTCGGAGGCGACAGCGTCCTGCACCCGCATTTTGGCCCGCTCGATGTAGCGGTCCTGGTTTTGAACCCGATCCTTGGACGGGTAGGCGTGGATGAACAGGTAGAGAATGACAGAAGATTCGTCCGTCAGTTCGTTGAGGCGGGACTGGTTGGCCTTCAAAGCCTGCTGCGACTTGATCTGGCATTCCAGGGCCTCTAGATTCTTCTTCAACTGCACTCGGTGGGCCGCGAGCTCTTTCGGGTCCGACGGCGGCTCCACCCATGCCGCGTGGGACTGGGCCTCCTGCGGCATGGCAGGCGAGATGCCCAGCGTGAAGCCAGGCAGGCTCGCAGCAGCCCCGTTCTGCGGTTCTCCTCCGCGTCTTCCAGGACCTGGCCCACCTGGCGGGGTAGGCTGGGAGCTGGACTGGGGCTGCTCGGGTTGCGACTGCTGCGCCTTGCGAGGGTGCGAGCGGTCGCGCGACTTCCCTCCACGTCCACGGGCTGGCGGCTGAGGGGGGAAGCACCATGCACACATGCGCGCGTTGGGCCAGTTGTGAGTGCCACACTGACCACATTGCCACTGTTGCCCCGACGAGGAGGCGGGCTGCGACGAGCCTGAGTCGGGCTGTCTCTGCCATGGGCGTGACATAGCGCTGTGATGGGCCCGTAGTAGTCGGTCTGCTGTAGCGATGCGTACCGGCGTGCGGGCGTGAGTCCGCCGTAGCCGCAGGACGTCGGTGCCAGGCAGGCTCAGGCCTGCGCCGGCGCGTGCTGGGCGAGGCGGCGTCCGCGGCACGGGCGCGCGGCGGCAGCAATTGCGGGCGGCCGCGCGGCACGTGCGGGGTCAGCCGGGCGAGGGGGGCGGGGCCCGCGCTCCCTGGGAGCGCACCCCACGGTCCCCTTGACGGGCCAACGCCTGAGCGGGGGGGGAGCGAGGAGGGAGGGGGAGGCGGGGGGGGGGGCGGGGGCGGGGCGCGAGGCGCAGCTCGCGAGGTCCAGGCTCCACTCGTTCAGCTCCCCCGTGGAGCAATTCTCCCGTGGCACGTCGAGGAGCGTCTGCACCGCCCGGTCCAGGAAGGCCCTGGAGAACGGCGAGTTGTCAACGAGGAGGGCTCCTGCGGAGGAGGAGGATCTCGCAGGCCGGGGAAGGCAGGGCGCAACCGCCGAGCACTGCGCGGGCAGCCTGCCCTGGCAAGTCTTGCATTGGATCGAAGGGGGGGGGAGGAAGAAAGAGGGGGGGGAAGGGCGAAGGGGCAGGGAGGGGGAAGGAGGGACGGGCGAAGATGCTTCCGGTAGTGTCCTTCGGGGGGGTATGCCTCTGGAGCTCTCCAGAACTCTCCAGAAGTCTCTGGGGCTCTCCATGGCGCTCCAAAAAGATCCTCCTCATCCCCCGCCTCCTCTTCCTCCTCCTCCTGCTTATCCGTCCCTCTCCCTTTTCAACGACTCCTCCTCGTCGCCCCGCTGGGCGCGTCAGTGGGGCGGGCTTGGCGCTTCTTCGCATGAGGTTCCCTCGCCATCACGATCCTGCACACTGAAGTTTGAAAGAATAGAGGGCGGGTCGTGTTCAAAATGTGACACTCGCATTACGGCCGCGTAAATTCACGCGGATGGAGACTGGATGGTCCTCAAAATGCTGCACCCCCCGCCATCGCGTCGCGTACGTTCGTCGTAGAAGCCTCCGGCAAATACACGGACAGTGGGCGGGTCGCTTTCAAAATATGGCTCTCACCATAGCGCCACAGAAAGTCGCCGTGAAAGTCTCTGGCGGCAGTACGGAAAGAGGGCGGCTCGTCTGCAAAGAAGGACGGCCGGCCTCAACGCGTGGAGATGCGCAGGGACGGTTGCCTTCAACAGCGGGGCTCTCGCTGGACACGTCCTCCTGTAGGATCCGCTGCTCTGGCACGCCGTAAAGCCATCAGGACGCAAGACGGCATGTTCAAACCGAGGATCTCGCCCGATTTGTTTTTCAGCGCTATTTTGGAGACGAAGGAGGAAGAGGCGAAAGGGAGACAACGCACACACCGACTATCACCGGAAAGAGGATCTCGCCCGAACATCACTGACATCAGTATTTCAAAGGGGGTACTTCCCACACATAGGAGGAATGCTTGTTAAGGACTCGGGGCCAGGGGGGATCTTGCAGCATAGCTGACGAATCCCAGGTTTACTCTGATCCTAGCTCGTACTCTTTGCCCTCCTCCCCTTTTGTCCACCTGCGCGTCCTCGCCGAGTTCCTCCTCGTTCCCCCTCCTTCCCGCCTTCAGAAATAATCTGGCCGAGAACGCGCCTCCTCCTCCCCGTCCGCCTTCCGCGCTCCTCGTTCCTCGTCCTCCCCATCGTTCAAACTTGCAGCCGCTGCACGACTCAAGGGGTCGTTTTCAAAATGAAGCGCTCGTCTAAGCGCCGCGCACATTCGTCCTCACAGCTCGCAACACATACACAGATGGAGGAGGGTAATTTTCAAAATGGAGCGGCCGCATTAGCGGCGCGCACATTCGCCCGCTTGCAACAGTTACGAGGACAGAGGGCGGACTTTCCGCCGCGAGCATTCATCTGAAAAGCTTGCGATCGTCACAAGGATGGAAAGCGGCTTCTTCTCAAAATGGGCTTGTTGCCTTAGCGCCGCAAACATTATTGTTCAAATCCTGGAACAGCTAAAAGGACATATGGCGGATGTTTTGTTTCAAAATGGAGCTCACACAGGGCGGGTTGAGGGCTTCGCTTTAGAACTCCCCACCAACTACGACCCTGAAGCTTGACATTCGCAACAGGTACACGGATGGACCAGGGTCGTTGTCAAAATAGAGAGACTGTGTCTGTGTGGCCCGTCGGGTTTTGCGTGGCCCGGTGAGTGCTGGCGAGGCCACAAATGCCCAAGAATATGTAAACCGCTGCACCTGCACATTATCTGATCATGTCAAGACCAACACTCCCAAAATGTTCGTCGTGGGGCCCTGCCGTTGAAGACACGGTGTCCGCACTGCGAAACAGCAAATCTAAAGATAAGAAGGGCTCATGCTTTTTGCAATTCTCTTCTACCAGCAGCTCGACCAAACAGATCTGTCTGGCTCGGCCAAAAGTTTCGAATATTCTTATTATTAGACACCCCGTGCACGTGCAGTGAAATGTAAGAGCTCCGTGAAGTATGGCATGCAGAATGTGCCCCCGCCCTCCCTCAGATGTGGGATTTTGTTTTGCTCGCCTTCGGCCACCCCCCTGCCCCGGGCCTGCGAAAGAGCCTTGTCACCCTTCGGGCAAGACGTTCCCTCAACTGCTTGCTCCGAGACGCCGTCTAGGAAAAAGAGGAGGAGGAGGAAACGGAAGACAGCCTTCACATGCGCCACCTTTTCGTGTTCACTATTCCGGGAGCCCTCATGGACCTTATTGTGAAGGCCTGACGGCCGGTGCCGCCGACCCTGAAAGACATCGTCGACGACCAGGAGGGGGAGGAGGAGAAGGAGGAGGAAGAGGAGGCGGAGATAAGGAGGAGGAGGAGGGAAAAAAAAAAAAAAAAAAAAAAAAAACTCCCCCTTAAGCCCCCCCCCCACCTGAGGAGGAGGACTGGAGGAAGACCGGCGTGGGAGAGGGGAGGGGAGGGGGAGGAGAACCCCTAGGGACCGATGCGTATCTGACTCCCCTCCCCCCCTCCTGGGACTCCTCCCCCCTGGGGAAGAGGACCCGAGGAGGACCGGCGCGCCGGAAAAGGACCGGCGTGTGAAGGGAGGCCTCAAGCAGCTGCGTGTCGCATTTTGAAGTGGCAGCGCCCTTCGTCCGCGCAGCTCCTACATGCGTTTTTGTCACGAGTGTGCGCTCGGCGCCGAAGCGACAGAGCCCCGTTTTGCAGAGGAGTCCACCCTCCGCCCTCGTGACTGCTGCAATCTTTTGAAAACAATGGGCGCGGCGCTACAGTCAACCCGCATAGTAAAGATGAGCGACTTTCCAGGGTTACCTTTGCATCCTGTTCGGCCAATCCTTGTCGACATGGCCTTCCAAGGCCCTTGCACCCGTATCGTGTGTCCCTAATGTATGGGTTGACTGTAGGGCGAGAGCCCCATTTTGAAAACGCTTCCTTGTATCCTTATGAATGATGCAAGCGTTCA